>OU898283.1:90819384-91205672 GCA_918026665.1 Diabrotica balteata
TCAATCTTCATTAAAACTGCTTCTTCTAGTGATTGAAAATGGAATGTATATGGGTATATGGGTCATCTCCATTCTTGTTGAGAAGATTTTTTAGTCGTTCTTGAACGATCTTCTTGGACCCGCTGCAATCTTTATCTCGTTATTCAAATTATCTACGTAACTGTTTTACTGATAGTTCTGCAAGCCGCATCTTTGGTTGGCACACACATACCTTTCTAATGTTCTATTTTACAAAGAACGCTACCGAACTACACAGTTGTTCCCGACGAACAATACTTTTCAAAAGTTTAAAAATCTATTCCAAAAGTCATTGTTGAATTTATTTTAAATAAATAAATTACCTCACAACATAACACCACTGTAAAATATTTAATAATACACAAGTGATTCTAATTTATGTAAATATATTTATTTATTAGCTTACAGTGCGATAATATTTTATCAATTAACTAATATCAGCGTGGCATATAACGCGAATAATGCAACCTAACCTACCATGTACTCTATAATTCAATAATATGTATTTTATGTTACCTTCAACTCAACACTCTTTCATTTTTAGTTTTCAATACTCTATGGATCATTCATGAGAAATTTTAAAATAATAGAAGATTTCTCAAAGCGTTTAAATACCCTGCGCAGTATACATACAAGACCAGCAAGTGAGAACGTCAGCAAAAAAACGTACCAACGTAGTCACAAATTTCAACGATATTTAATATTATTGGTACCCACTTTTACAATATATTATTGTATTAGTTTCTGGTTTATCCATGATACCAAAAATAACATTGCGATAGCTATATTAAAATCACTTCCATTTAGCAAACAAATAATTTTTGTTACATTTGCTATTATTCAACCACACAGTGAATTGTTTACCATTGCAATGGTGTTATTATTGTGTTACGTTATTTATCACTTCACGTATAGTTTGGATAACCTAAACGAAGAACTAGTTACGTTTGCAAATAAAAAAAATAACCACATCAAGATATCTGATCAAATTAATTGTATCCACTGTCAGACGGAGATTTTTCAAGAGATGGTCTACTTATTAAACCAGTATGTCAGAATTAAACAGTAAGTATATAAGTTAACAAAGTTAATATATCACATATATATATATATAATACATATATATATATATATATATATATATATATATATATATATATATGTTCGGAAAGATTTCCGCGGTGAGTACAATGTAACTTAAAGCTAAGATTAATATTATTACTAAAATTAATATTAAACTCACCAGTCTTCCGGGTTGAACCGCGTCGATATCCATTTTGCCGAGCTTTCGGCATCCTCTCTGATGCCTTCCTCAGGGCTTTCGAGGTCTCAGTCTCCCGAGCCCCCAGACACTACTACACTGATCACTGTTAACTACGCTGTCACTACTGTACTAGTAGGTGAGTTTGATATTAATTTTAGTAATAATATTAATCTTAGCTCTAAGTTACATATATATATATATATATATATATTATATATATATATATTATATATATATATATAATCTATATATATATATATATATATATATATATATATATATATATATATATATAAATATATATATATTTATATATATATATACATATATATATTTACGGCATAAAGTGAACTCCGCCCATGTTAAAATTCAGGTTCAAGTGAGCTCCGTGGTCAAGTGGACACCGATATACGGAGCTCACATGACCATTCCATAATATTGGCTCTGTCGATTCGTTAAGATGTATAGTTTCATAATTCTTAATAAAATTTTGGAGCTCATAAGTACCCCTGTATCATAAATGTATTTCGCTTAGTTCACGTGTATATATTATAGGGGTCGTTCAGATCTTTTTCACTGTATATTGGAACCATAGGAATATCGGTTTAAGTAAGCTCTGATAGTTTGGCAACTATGCACTTAGGCCAGCGTTCTTGATATATATATTTTATATATTTTAAACGGTTCATACGGACTCCTTTTCATACGCATTACAATATGTAATCTTCTTCTTCTTCTTGATGTGCCTATCCGTTATGAATGTTGGCGATCATATTGACAATATGTAATAGATATGTATAATACCAAATACCTGTTTTTGGTAGGTACCTGCTATTCTAAAAATAGCTTTATAAATACAAAAGGATTTCATTACCAAGTTGGACGTGTTTTTTCATCTGCGAATATTTCCTAATGTATTTTGTTAACATGAATATGTCTTTATACGTTTTATTTAAGAATACGATTAATAAGATCTTTTAGTTAATCCATTGTTTTACGATATCTTGTATCCAGCTTCTTTATTATTTTATTTCTGGTTTTATCTGTGTAATACATATAATTCTGGATAGGTTATCTTAAAATAAATATTTAAGTGCAAAAATAGATATTTGTATGTAAAAATTGGTAGTAGTGCACAAAAGAGGAAAGAATGCTTAATTTATATAAGAAGAATGTACCAGTTCACCAATATTACATACTTCTAAATGTTTTATCTGCTATTTAGGGGTAATATGTAATCAATAAACGTGGAGTTAGTGTCAAATTTGCAATAATCTTTGGTCAGTTTTTTCTCGATTTTAGTCATAAATTGAGCTGGTATTCGTTGAGTGGATGTTGCGATTCTAGACTTTGTATCTTTTATTCTCTAGCAGTCTAGCTACTTATCTTGGATATTAGGTGAATTGATAGCTACGATATTGTAGAGCTGTGTGATATACGTATGTATGGATGTGTGTGTGTGTGTCTTAATATTCGCTGAATTTGGCTGTCTAATTTATAGCTAAATCTTCGTGTTGTGTTGGTGTCATCCATACTTGCAAGGTATATTCGGTAGCAGAAGCATAGAGTGCAAGCGTCTACGTTTTAAGGATGAAAGGATGCTTCTCATTTTTAGCTGACAAGTTTGCAGAGATTATTTTTCTGGTCCTCAGTTTGCCTTTTAGTTTTAAACAATGTTCTATGAATGACAAAGTGTGATACAAACTATCTTCAAGGTATTTATAGCAAGTCCAGAGTTTAAAAATTTCATGACACTATTGGATGTTTAGATTTTTAAAAGCATCTCTGTTAGGGACATTAAAGCAGGACATCTGACTTTTTCTGAGGTTTGGCTTAAAATTGATTCATAGTCTATTTTTATTGTGTTTAAAGTATGATTTAGATTTTTCTATACTTCAGCAACAAAAGTTTTTGGTTGTGCAACAATATCGATGTATCGTCTACATAATAAAAGTCCTAGTATTTACTGGTATGGGTTGTGTAAATATTATACAGTGTAGGTACCATTACGCTACCCCAAAGGAGACCGTTCTTCTGCGTTTTCCATCTGTTATTTTTACCATTGAATGATACGAAAAATCTTCTGTTGTGTAGGCATACCCGGACAATACAAGCCATTGTTGTATTTTTGATCCAAATTTTAGAATTATTTTTGTGCTCAGATCTTTAGTCAGAAGCCGTAATATTGTTCATTATATACGTAGATAGCAGATCCAAGCTCAACACCGTTGAAAGATTCCCTTAGCTGACTGGTTTTGTCCCCTCTCATTTTAAGTTTTCTTTTCTTGTTTGCCTATGTTTGGCCCTCAATGTGTTTCCTGCACTAGAAATACGTCACATTTGTGTTAACCGCATATGTCTGATAAAGTTAAGTAAAATAAAGTACCTATCTTTATCTCTGGATATTCCCTTCTCTAATGTTTATAGAAATAATTAGGATAGTTGGCATTAAAAAGGCCGATTTGGCCGATCTTTAAACCCTATAAAATATGGCTAATCTTTTACTTTTCATTAAAAATTTTAATTTTACATACTGTTACTTTTAGACAATATTTCGATCAGATTTGTTTAGTAATAAATGTAGTTAATATACAGATTGAACCAAATTAACGGAACATACAATTTAATACATGTCTGTATGAACTGCATTTGAAATAGTGGACCAATATAAAACTTGGACAAAAATAAATCCATACCTGGGTATAGACATTGTATAAAATATCGATCAACTATCTGTCTCGCAACAATGTTGTTTGCGTAAGACGGGTTTGTCTAAGGAAGCGATAATAGTTCAGGAAATGAATCTCGAAAAAAGTTAAAACCTCGCAATTTTTTCGTCCTGCATGTATCCAGTTGAAATTTTAACAGAAGGTAGGTGATAGCCCAAGGATCAAAATCTATATCGAACCGAAGTGCGCTGAAGGGTTTTAGTGGTGAAAAATACCCCTAATTGTCAAAAATTATAAAATAACATAATAAACCTGAATATGGGTAAAATTTGGTTTGAATTAATTAAATAATGATAGTTTCCTGCTTTTGAATAAAGTTCCATCATATTTCAACCCTTAAAAAGCGACCCTTATTAGAGATTAATATAAAAAAAATTAGTAATGCGAAGAAAATGATTTCACCTTGGAACGATTTGCATAAAAATTTGGAATTAAGCTCAACTCACCCTCAGCTTTATAGTTTATGTCATGCCGATGAACCCTGATTGTTCTTAGAAGTGAAAACTACCCCTAATTTTCAAAAATTGTAAAATAATAGTACAAATCTTAAGATAAGTGAAATTTGGTTTGGATTAGTTAAATAGTGATTTTGTTATACTTTAAAATACAAATTCATACATTTTCAACCCTTAAAAATCAATTATTATGAGTGCTATAGGTGAAAACAATTTTTTGCCAAAATTTTGCAACTTTTCAACGTTTGAAAATCACCCTTTACAACATTGCAGTTTTTATAAACTAATTTATAAGATATTAATTGAAAAAAGTAGAATTAAATTTAAAAAAATGTATAAACAGAAAAAGGCACCATATATTCTTATACATTTACATAAATAGTTGAAAATATTTACATTTACAGGTAAAACAATTATAATATTAATTTTATTCGTCATTAATTACATCTTCATCGTGATTTATGTCATCCTCATCATCTTCAATTATTGGTGGACTATTATTGCACCCTTCACCTGAGCACCCAGAACAAGTAGAGTTACAGTATAAACCAACTTTTCTGCACCCACATGAAACGCCGCATCCTTTTTTGCATTGGCAAAAAATAATTTTCAAACGTTCATCGGGTGCAGGTTGTTTGTACATGCGTACGGGTAATAACAAACCATCTTTGGAATACCATCCCCAATCTGTTGCTCTGATATTTTCATTGCCAAGCCATAGACATATGAGCAGATGTTTTATTCTATGGTATGGGATTTCAAAATAAGAACGCTTAAAATTTCGAATGTATAACGCCCTACTAGCTAATATACCGGTTTTGTAGATTATTATGCTTCGAAATGTACTGTACTATACAAATGGAATTTTCCGGAAAAAAATTAACTGTTTTTTTTAACGTATTTCCTTTAATTTTTAACGATAGAGTGTTTCTTCAAAAACGATTTTGTAAAGGTTTTTAAGAGCTACAAGGATCTGTGAATTAAATCTTTTTGGAACCCTTGGTTTTTAAATGGGATGAGTTTAAAGGGCTCGAAAAAGATGGTGCTTGATCGTAAATCGATGCTTTATACGGCTATATCTCGCCAAATATTCATTGTACAAACAAATCTAAATAAAGGATAATTTTAGTCATTAAAAAAGCTACAATTTGGTAATTTTTATTTTTTTCATATATTCAGTATTTTCGGGCATATTATAAAACGGGTAAAAAATATGAAATTGTAAATCGTTTCTCGCTTTAAGCTGTACTTTTTCTAAAACTTAGCATTTTAAATGGGTCAAACTTCTTGGACGTATTAACAATACATGTACAAAGGGAATTGCAGAAGGGTAAAGATCGATTTTAATTATGGTGGTGGTTAGGGGGTTGTTTTCATCGATTTTTTCGTAAAAAATGAGGTATTAACATTATTTTCATAATAACTCACTCAATTTTTGAGCTAGAGTCTTTTTTATGATAGGTCTATTTATGCTCTTTAAAAAAGGTTTGTGAGTTTTCTTCCAAAAATGCATGATTTTCCCGATATTTGACTTTGAATCTTTCAAATTTGGCATTTGAAGAAAACCGCTAAACATTGATAGGCCGTATTTCGGTTCCCATTATATCGCAAAAACATTTAAAAAATTAATTGTATTTGTATTTTCGAGTTATTCGCGAAAAATCGATTAAAAACGTCGATTTTTTCGTCTAAAAGTTGTTACTTTCAATCGCGAATAACTTGAAAAATATCATTTTATAAAAAAAATGTATAGCACATTTTTTGTTTAGAATCACTTTTTTAATCGAAACCTGTAGTTAAAACGTAAAAAAAATTTTCTCCCCGGAGATGGGGTGGCAACCACCCCCTAGGCTTTGGCGAACTTTGGTTTATAATATAATTATTTGACAATCTTTTGTTGGCCAACCACCTACAGCAGAATTGAGCCGAAATACATTATATCCCTATGTTCCGAATCTATTTCGTTCAATCTGTAGAGTCTCTTTGTGAAAAATAAATGAGTTTGTAATATCGGTCACAACTCATATATGGATAATAAGGAAATAAACGGTTAAAATAGGTGTACAAAATTTTAACTACATATATCGGCGCCATTGTTCAGGAGTTGGGTTTATCTCAGAGATCAAAGGTTACGTTACATGCATATTCCAGGTTCTATTTACGTATTTTCATTCCTAAAATAGTATATTTATAATAAAGCCCTGAAGCTACCTTTAGATTCTATGAAAAGTAGAATCTATGGAAATTAGCAAATTAAAAAATAAAGACATAATTCTGAATGGCCAACTTGAGACAAACAATTCTCCCGTCCTTAACTTATTCAGTTACAAACAATAACGTGTAAACGCATGCATCTTTTATTGTTAGATAAAATGAATTTTTATCAAGTAACGGTCGGATCCATCTCTTACTAAAAGAGTAGAAAATGACATGCTTATGCTTTAGAGTACGGCTACTTTAGTACAAAGTACCCTTTGCTTTTGCCAATTGCTTTCTCACTTTCTTAGCGATGGGCCTGGCTTTTTCTTATCAATAATGTTCTCGTTCGTTATAGTTATTCTAAGATATTCAGATTTCACTATATGCTCTACATTTGGTTTTATCTAATATAAATTTACAACTATGACGAAATTTTTATAATATTTTATGCATTGATATTAAACTGATATTAAACTGAGGATATAAAAATCAACAATAAGACCGATAATGACGTACATAGCGGAAACAAGAGCAGATACGGCGAAAACACAAAGACTGCTAGAAACAACAGAAATGAAAGTCTTACGAAAAATAACAAACTAAACTCTAAGAGAAAGAGTAAGAAGTGAAGAAATACGAGCGAGATGTGGTTTAGAGGAAATAAACGCGTGGACCAAAAGAAAAAAGCGGAATGGAATCAACACTTCGAAAGAATGACAGAAAATAGAATAGTACGAATAGCAAGAGACAAATCGCCAAATGGAAGGAGATCATTGGGACGACCGAGGAAAAGATGGTCAGACAACGTCAATTGAGGCTCAAAACCGAAGTAAAACAAGCATTAAGCCTATTTATAAAGAAGGAAGAAGAAGAAGAAGAAGATATTAAACTGGAGTAGAGCACTTGGTAGATAATATTTATTTGTTTTGAGTATACTTATTTTACAACATAGTACATAAAATAATAAATATTTGTGTGCTCAGTTTTTTGCTCTGAATTGAAGATTTTATCTCAAAATATGACTGTACTTTATACAAATATTATTATTTTCTGAGATACCGGTATAAATATAAATTTTGAATTTCGCAATGATTTTTTAAAATTATTTTCTTGTGACGTTATGTCAGTGTTTAAGAATAATGCTGGGAATAAGGTTAAATAGGTTTTTATATTTTATTTGACGTTTAAATATTTAAATCTGAGTTCATAAATCGAAAAACTATAAACTTGTGACAACAAATTGCTATATAACAGTACGAGGCAATATTCTTATGCTGTGACAAAATCATCATATTTGCTTTACATTGCCGTTTTTCCTGCCGTATCATATTTTAGCATAGTCTTCTGATTCATTTTATAGACAAGCGGTAATGGATATCCACAATTTGTCTAATAATATTAAGTTTTAAAAACAGCTGTGCTTTTATTCTCATTCGTTTACCTTTTGTAAAGCCACCTTATATAATCTTTTTGTATATATAATTTGTTTATTGATTTTACATTTTAGATAAAATTTCATAATTGTAGTTCTCTTCCGTTTATTTTCTATAGTAATACATATACAAACCCAATTCGAAATGGAGAAAAACCAGCGAGTTCTAGATTGAACATAGACATTCGTCTCTCTTTCTCCCTATATGTTATATAAAGGTCATCGTCATCATATAGTCAGAACGCAACAAGGTTCTATTACCTTTTCTTTTTTTTGTCTCCTCATTAGTATTGAAAACTCAGCCACGTAAATGACGTAAAAATTTATTTCCCTATTTCTGAAGTGCCTTTCCTGGGATAACTTTTTTAAGTCTAGTTCATTTGATTACTTGTAATTGATTTGATAATCCCTAACAAATAAGTTGTTGATTGTAGGTAGGATAGCATGTGATTGAACAGGGATGTGTTGATAAGATGTAGGTAGTCTCATTATTCCTAAATCTGACCATATGTTACTTCCCACCTTCATTCGTGGACGTCCTAAGGGCATTTTTTTCTCGATCCTCCCAATTTAGCTTGACAATGCAGTTATTAGAGAGCCTTTGGATATAGCCAGCGCAAGCTTGGCGCAACTTTGGCGTTGAGATTTAGTTTCTTGTAAGACGTTGCTACCTTTGTATATGTGTTTGACCTTGGCATTAGTTTCGTTTGGTATTGGTTAGTACTCGGACCTATATAAGTTGGAAAATACTTCCGATGACATTTCTAGCAATCCTGATCTAATTACTACTTGAGTTTTACTTACATTGTTTTGACAGTGTTCTCGTCACATATCCACACAGTAGCACTGATTTAATTATCTTCTTATAAATCCTGATTTTATAGATTCCTATTAGACTTCTGGATTTAAAAGTGTTATAAGGGTTATAATATATACATCAGTTAGCTACCTAAATATTCATTTTTATTTCTTATGTGAGAACGTTATCTACGATATACTAAATACTGCAATGTTTTAAAATGATATGGGTTTATTGTAACATTATACTCTACTCTATATCATCTTTTTTTGCATGTTAAAAGACATTTATTTAGTTTTTTACTGATTATCAGCAAATTTTTTTGGTGCTAATAGCATTATTTTATAGCATTCCAATATTTATTCTATGGATTAAATCTGGATAGCAAATAGATATTCTTCACTTTCTCGGAGAAAAAATATTGCTACTAATTTCAAACCTATTTTAATGCATGGATACGAGTAATAGCAAATGACTAAAGCAAGTGAGGAAGAACTCCGAATATTTGAAAAGAAAATAATAAGAGACAACGATTTGAACCTTCGTCGAAGCTAGATTTATTTAATTACCAGTCTAATCGCACCTAGTTTTTGTGCTTTTATTTATATCCAGTTAATATTAAAAGTGTAATAAATTGTTGTGATACCGTAAATAACAATGGAGAATAACAATGGAGAAAATCGGTAAGGAATTTTAATCTAATTAGATACTTACTTCAAAACAAGTTCATATTATTTATATCACCTGATGTCATTAAACAACGAAAATGGATGATGTTAATAGTCCAGTGGCGTCGAGGCCCCAAACGTTATTGACATCGTATAAAACTTCTTCATATTCTGTAGCGTTAATCAATTCAATTCCAAAATTCCAATATCTACTTGCACTGTGAAAAATTATAGAACCAAGATATATACATTTTTTAATCACGAATTTCAAATCACCGTATTTGTATTTACCTAGCTAGTGAAGAATTAGAAAAAACTGTCATGAAGGCTGACAACGAAAGAATAACTATCAATCATCAAATAATTTATGCTCGACGCTTAATTACACCAAATGAAAGATTACTGATCTCTAATGTTTGTCCTAGTATTTATCACACTTTCATAGAATATGAACTTAAAAAATTAGGCCTCAATTTATTACCTCCAATTAATTTTTTACGAAGAGGTACAACAAACCCAGTATATAGATATATATATTGAGCTTTCCAAGACATACATTTATCTTTCCTTTGAAAGCTACATTAATTTCTCCCTCAATTGTCAAAAACCACGATCAAACATCTAATCGTATTTTCTTATCTTTAGAAAACAGATGTGTTACTATTGTAAAAAATCTGACCATTTTGTAGCAAATTGGTCATTCTGTACAAATCCAAATCAGAACTTTACAACAACAGTGCCAACTACTACTATAAATACAGTACTTAATACTCTTCCACACATGACGTCCTGATCACATCAGCATCTTCAGCGAAGTCCTTTTCCTTACAATCCTCGACTATACCTACTTAATTAACTATACCAATATTAACTCCATCTCAAATATCACCCTTAACATTATTCCCAACTTCTCAAACTACATACACAGATAAAAATATAACAACTACCCAGTTATCAACAATACCTAATATTTCACAACCTCATATATCAATCCCAAACTATTCCTCAACACTTGCATAACCTATCAATAACATATCAATAAATACTGTAATTTAAAAACTAAAATTGCGTAGCCAAGAAAAAGTAGTCATAACCCAAAGTGCTTTAACAAAGGTGAACGAATTATTAGCGTAACAGCTGTTTGAAAACTAAATATTATGAGACGAATTGGGATATTGTATTACAAAAACTATACCGCTTGATTATGGTTTGTTGATTAAGGAAAATATGATATGACAGGAAAGACTAATGACTGTATAGCTAATTGCCACATAAATATCAATGTAACGCAAATCGTATGATTTTGTATATAAGACAAATAATATTATATTCTAAATTATACCTATAGAGATACAAATAATAAAACAAACATAATAAACAACTATTAGGTATACAATATAGTAAATATTTATTTAGATAAACGTAAAGGTTAAAACATGTTTTTTAATTCGCGGTAAAAGATTTATTAGAGTTTAGCACATAAGATAAATTCGTAACAAAATTCATATACCAGTAAATGGTACTCGTTACAGCAGCGAAGTAATTTTAGCAACAGATATGTAGGCTGACCTTACCCCTTGACATACAGCAACCAAAACAGAATCGGCGATAGCGCAAAGGGCAGCTACCCCTTAACCAAGACACGACTCTCTTGTTTGGCAGATAGCACTTCACCTCCCGATATTACTAACTGCGACGGACCCCTAATAACACGCTGTGAGGTTATAAAGGCCATACAATCATCAAAAGATGGCAGAGCGACTGGTCCTGATGAAATTCCAACTGAAATATATAAGCTTATAAAGGATAGCAATGTTTTAGAGGCTATAACTTCGTTTTTCAATACCATTTATACCAGCGGACAACTACCTAATGGTTGGTCTAACTCACTGTTTATAGCTCTACCTAAGAAGACAACAGCAAAAACCTGTGCTGATTATAGAACCATCAGTTTATTAAACCACTTATTGAAAATTTTTCTGAAGGTAATACATGGTCATATCTACAATAAATGTGAGGAATACCTGGATGACACTCAGTTTGGTTTCCGTAACGGATTTGGAACGAGAGAGGCACTGTTTGGAATGAACGTACTTGCTTAAAGATGTCGTGATATATCTGTAGACATATACTGTTGTTTTATTGACTTTCAAAAGGCATTTGATCGTGTTAAGCACTCTATATTGATCGAAGCTCTAAAAGACATTGGCTTGGACGGCAGAGATGTTCGAATAATTGCAAATTTATATTGGAATCAAACAACATCAGTTTTAGTAGATGGTGTGGAATCACAAGCTCTCAATATTAAAAGAGGAGTACGGCAGGGATGCCTCTTGTCACCCCTGCTTTTTACTTTGTTTACTCCGAAAGAATTTTCAGAAAAGCACTTTCTGAAAAACAAGAAGGAATACTTGTGAACGGCGAAGTCATCAATAATTTGCGATATGCGGACGATACAGTACTCCTAGCTTCTAGTCAAGAAGATCTGCAAACACTACTTGATAGTGTCGTTGAGAGTTGTAGGGAGGCAGGTCTGGATCTTAACATAAGGAAAACCAAAATACTTGTAATAAGTAAACAACAGAATATAAAACCGTCTATATATGTAAATAATACCAAACTTGAGCAAGTTGATAAAATCGTCTACCTTGGACAGCAATTAAATTGTAATGCAGAAAATCACGGCGAAATTAGATCCAGAATAGAGCAGGCTAGAGCTGCTTTTAGAAGGATGTCCAAGGTGTTATGTAACAGAGACCTAAAATTGGCATTAAGGATCCGCCTACTTCGCTGCTACGTGTTCTCGGTCTTACTTTATGCTGTCGAGTCCTGGACTGTGAATAAAATCGATCTAAATCGCCTTGAGGCTTTCGAAATGTGGTGCTATAGAAGAATTTTAAAAGTTTCCTGGGTGGAGAAGATTCGTAACTCCACAATACTTGAACGTCTCAGCAAGACCACTGAGATCATAAAAAGCATCAAGCATCTGCTACAAAATATCATGCAAGGAAAAATAGCAGGCAAACGCAGTCCAGGACGAAGAAGAACCTCATGGTTGAAGAACTTGCGAGATTGGTATGGTGTAGATACAAGCATGCTATTTAGGGTGGCAGTGAATAAAATTAAAATAGCTATGATGGTAACCAACGTTCTGAAAGGACATGGTACATGAAGAAGAAGAACTTGTCTCTTCGACGACTAGGCAGCCTTCACCCCTACTGGATAGAACGACTGTCTTTGATGACTAAGCAGTCTTCATCCTTACTGGATGGAATGATTGTCTTTGATGACTGAGCAGCCTCCACTCTTATTGGATGGAATGACTCTCTGTTAATGGGCTAATTATACGGGGAGAATTAAAACATGAAACATGGACGACGAAAAAACAAAATAAGAGCCGATTGAGCATCGCAGAAAGAAGAATTATTAGAGAAATATATAAACCTGTTATCGATAATATTACAAATCAATACAGAGTGCGAAACAACCGCGAACTAATTGATTATTATGACCAACTAGATAAAGGAAAAACATAAATAACATCTTATACGTAATACCTTGTAAAAATAATATTGTACATTTTTAAGAACGAACTCCTATTTGAACATTGAAGCGTCAAATAAAATATGTAGTACATAATAAATATTGTGGCATATTTCTTTCATTCTATCCAAAAAATAAAAAAAAAAATAAAGTGAGACATATTGAGATGGATTACTGAATACTATTATAGCATACAAGTAGTTTGAGCTACCGGATATTTAAATACATTAAAACTTGGTGTGAACATTTTGGTTAAAAGAATAAATTTGATTTTTATATTACACATGTAGTTGACGTTTCTATCTCCAAATTCTTTTTTAGAGTTCTTTTCTAGACACGTACTAAACAAATTTTGTTTATATTGCAGTTTCTTCTTTTAGTAGATTTAATAGTGATATGAGGATATCAGTTTGCTACATATACATAAAATACAAATAGACTGACTGTTGCAATACAGGTCCGTTTCCTCAGTGCGACAGAGAAAACTGGCGAAAAGCAGTCCCTGCATCTCTTTCTAATTTACCAGGTTTATCGAACGCGTGACCTAAATGACCAATGAGAAGGTCACGTGGTCGATAAACCTGTCCCATTAGAAAAAGATACAGATATTGCTTTTCGTCAGTTTTCTCTGTCGCATTGCGGAAACGTGAATGTATGGCAGTATTCAGTCTATTTGTACTATATGTCTATGGTTTGCTACATGAATTTTCGCTTTTATCTTTTATGTGACAAAGTTATCAGCGATATCTAAATAGCTCCAATCCTTCAAAAGTATATGGTTTTATTGTTACATTAATGCTCCATTCTATATCATACCTTTTGTCTGTTAATGAACTTTTATTTGGTTTTCTTGTTATTGACTATAACACCGTTTTTTTTACGCTAAAATCATTATTCAATATATTATAATGTGTAATTTCTCTGGCTGCTGACGAACAGAAGTTTTTATTAACTTTTCTTTAATATAATTATGTATGCAGATTTGTATTTTGATCTTCTCACGGTGCTAAAGAGCAAATCTAATAGTTTATTGTATTTTTCCATAAGATTTCTAGTTTTTCACTGTGTTATGGCTCCTCTTATTTCTTTTCCTACGATTTACATTAATTCATTTAATTATTATTTCTGAAATTTCAAGTTTATACACAGTTTCTTTTGTTCCGCTTATTTATCTAAGATATGTTATTCATTCTTATCTACACACACACAATCACGCGAGGCGATCAACCCTACCCCTAGGGACATGTGTATACCACTGTAAGAGTGGGATCCACATGTCCGAAAATCAAACCGGTTACACCTCACTAGTTGAGGTGGTACCTATCTGACCCCCAGGCTTTTCCTCCACCCCTCCTCAGCGTGTGACTTACGTGAGGAGGCTTATGATCTGAATGTTACGTAAGGTGTCTTGGGTAATGAGACACCTTCTGTTTTTAATGACTGTGGTTAGGCCACCTAACTGTAGGGGTAGCACACATGTCGGCTTTTCTCCCTATTTAACTTTACTGACTCTATAGAAGTTACTCTAGCTTTACTTCGGGACTCATGTCCCTAAAAAGAGCGTGTGTTCCAGACAGAGAGCCATCGGTCTAGACCGACAGCTCTCTGTCTGGAAAAGAATGTGTGTGCTCGTTCACTCAGTCGCCGATTTGACAAAATAAAAATTTTGTTCTCCTCGCCGGCTGGGTGTTCGAGAAGTGAGTCCTGGCCACCGAGCCCATGCTTGCCGCACATGACCTCGATGCTCAGAGTCCGCGTTTGATCAATATTTGATCTGCCTGAAGGGCCTGTGCCTGCTGGCTGGTATAGAGTGCCTGACGGGCCTTTTATACATTCTTATTTTGTGTTATGTAAATTTTTGTGATGTAACGGGTGTTCTTGTTTATCTTGAAGATGACATGACATTAATTAGACAGTGAGCGATTTTTGTTTTTTTTTTAAACTAAGTCTATCTATGCTAATACCTTAACTATGGACCTTAACTATGGAGTGTGCATTCCCAAGTGTATAACGCTCTCACACACTCCGTGTATATGTTTTTTGTGTTTTTTGTTTTCCCTATTCTAATCTAAACCTAATCTAACCTAAGTGTGCGTGTGGTGGGGTGTGCATTCCCGGGTGTATAGTGCCTGCACACACCCCGGTGTATATTGTTCTTATATACTATATTTTTTTGGTGCTCACTGTCTAATATACTCTGTAGTCGGCTCTGTGTCTATCTCTTTCTTCATTTATCCTTCTTCTCTATATCCAATAAGTTGTTGCTTTGGCCGTTTATGTACCGTTCTAGTGTTTATGTCGTAGTTTGTCAACTCTCTTAATGTCCTGCTTGGATGATTTACGAGACCATTGAAAATGGTGTTTGCTCTTTCGTCCATTGTCCTTAGGATTCTTTTCTGTCCAGAGTCCCTGAATAAATACCTCAGTGGAACGTATTGAGGTAGGTTCAGTGCTTCTCTGATTATCCAGTTTTGTGTTGTTTGGATTTTCTTCCTATTCGTTTGACATGTGTGTCCCCATGCGGCAGATGCATATGTTAGGGAGGGTAGTATTATACTATTAGCTACCCTCATTTTTGTCTTAAAGCGAAGTTTGCTCTTTCTGCCGATTAGCGAAGAGAGTTGACTTCTTAGTGCTTTTGCTTTGTAGACAGTTTGTTTTACGTGTTCCGTGAAAGTGAGCTTTCTGTCTAAAATGACTCCGAGGTATTTGGCCTCGTTCGTCCATTCTACAGGGGTGTTTTCTATAGTGATTTCCCTGTCTGGTCTCCTTATTCTGTGTCTGTACATAACGGCCTGTGTCTTGTCAGGATTTAGTGCAATTTTCCATTTTATGCACCATCTTTGGAACCTATTCAGAGCGCTTTGTAGGTAGCTGGCAGCTAGGTTTGGATCTCTACTGCTAGCTGCTATGGCTGTATCGTCCGCATATAGGCTAACCATAGTTCTCGGGTCTGTCGGAGTGTCAGCTGTATAGATAGTGTACAGATAAGGCGATAACACCGCTCCCTGGGGCACACCTGCTTCCAGGGTCCCTAATTCAGATAGGGTTGAACCTATTCGAACTCTGAACCTTCTGTTAGCTAGGTATGACGCAAGAAGACATGTCATCGCTTCACTATAGCCTAGGTTGCTCATTTTATAGAGCAGACCTTGATGCCATACCCTATCAAAAGCCTTACTCACGTCGAGGAACGCCGTTGCTGTGTACATCTTTTCGTTGAAACCTTTAGTGATATATTCTGTCAGCCTCAAAACTTGTAGTTCACATGAATGTTCGGTCCTAAAACCGAACTGAGCTTCTGGAATAGATCCCAAAGCTAGCGATTCTTCGTTTAGTCTATGTAATATGACTCTTTCCGCTATTTTGCTTACTGATGATAGTAAGCTAATAGGTCTGTAGTTTTGTGGAAAAGTGCCGTCCTTTCCTGGCTTTCCTATCATCATAACATGAGCTTCCTTCCATCTGTCCGGGAAGTATCTTAATTTTAGTATGCTATTAATGATGTTTGTGATGTATACTACTCCCTTTGTTGGTAGGTTCTTGAGTGCTCTGTTACCAATGTTGTCCGGTCCTGGAGCTTTTTTAGCATTTGTCGCTTTTATTAGATTTTTGACTTCTTCGGGAGATGTATGTGTTATTCCGATTCTGCCCTTTCTTCTTTTTAGCCTCCTGACTGTGTTTTCGACTTGTATAGTGAAGTCGATGTCTTCGTGTGGATGTTCGTTGTTCCTGCATGCTTTTTCAAATTCATCTTTAAGGACTTCTGCTTTGTCTTGTTCAGTGTAGACAATTCCGTTTTCTCCGTGTAGTGGTGGGATGGGTTTCTTGTCTTTTCTTAACACTTTGGATAGCTTCCAGAAGCCGGATTTATTTGGATTTAACTCCTGGATATAGGATTCCCAGCTTTCACTGTTGTGGGCTTGTAGTTGCCTTTTCACTTCTCTGTTTAGCTCGTTTGCAATCCTTTTGTCTTCTTGTGTCCTTGTTCTGTAAGCTCTTCTTCTTTTCCTGTTTTTTTCTCGAATTAATTCTCTTAATTCTGGGCTGATATCTTTGAATCTTCCTTGTTTCGTAATAATTGGTTCTTCTTTTGAGCTGGCATCGATGGCATGGATTATGACTTGTTCTAATTTTTCCACACTATTTTCCAGCTCCATTATGTTATTAATAGTGGGTATCACACCGATGTTCTCGCTCACGATTCTTCTATAATTTGGCCAGCTGGTTATTTTCTTTTTTCGGGGCTCTAGTTGATTTATATCTATAGCTCCCAGGGTCAGTACGATTAAATTATGTGTTGAATCGCCTTCATTTAATGAATGTATTTCATATTGTTGACCCACGTTGTGTAGGATTGCAATGTCGAGGTGAGTTGGTTCAGCTACTCCGTTGTAGCAAGTTGGATTCACTGGTCCTACCACATAAGTGTTGTTTTTTGTTTCGAGATAGCCACAGAGCCGTCTTCCATTACCATTGGTTCTCCTGTCGTACCAATTGGGTGATCTTGCATTAAGGTCTCCAATGATGATTGTTGGTTCTTCTGAGTCCAGGATGAGATTCAGATCTTCATCAAGGATAGGCTCATTAGGTCTTACATATGCTGAGACGATTTTTAGTGTCTCGTTTCCAGCGATAAGACGAACTATCGTGGCTTCCATGGTGACTAAGCCGCCTGGGGTTGGTATATTTTGATGTTCTATTCCTTTTTTGACCATAATGGCTGTTCCTCCCGAGTTTGCTCGGTGATCTGTCCTGTAGATATCATAGCCTGGGAATTTGGTCTTCTTTCTTTCCACTAATTTGGTTTCTTGAAGTGCTATGATATCTAATTCTAGTCTATTTGCAAATTCGTCAAGAAGATTTAATTTTGTGAACAATCCACCTGAGTTCCAAGACCCAATGCGAAGATCCTCCGACTGGTGTGCTAACATTGCTTACCAAAGCTGCTCATTGCTATCATTACCTGTGTAAGTTGCTCCATCATTGCGGAGACATGCGCCATTTTTGCGCTAAAATCGGAGTTAAAACTCGCAATTAACGCTGCTGCTTCTGTTGCAGCTGTAGAATTTTCTTCCTTGGCTGTGTTTCTGGTAGCCTGTGCATAGCTTACACCGTTATTTACTGTGTTGCTGTTGATTGGTTTGCCTCTAGGTTGTGTTTTAGGGGCAGTTTTTCTCTTTGGAGCTTTGGAGCATCCACGATAGCTTGCTGTGTGTGCACCTTCGCAGTTTGCACATTTTGGGTTCCAGTTTTCTGTGTCCATATTGCATTCACTGCTTAAGTGTTCTTGTCCACACTTCACACATTTAGCTTCACAATGGCAAGCCTTGGAGCTATGATAGTAGCCTTGACAGTTGTAACACTGCATGGTTTCCTTTGTATTTTTTATCTCATCCTCTACATGAATTTTCATGTAGCAAAGATTCGTAACATTTTTAATTTTCTTCATTCTTATCTATCTATCTATCTATCTATATAAGGATTTTTACAGCTGTCGCCGCCTTCCTTCTTTCAGCCAACGTCTCCAGTCCTCTCTGTTCTGCCATTCTCCATCTCTAAGGTCTCGTTTTTCCATGGCCTCGTCCACTTCATCCCTCCATGATCTTCGGGTCTACCTCTTTTTCTCCTTCCTATTGGGCTCCAATCCGAAATCCTTGCTATCCACCTTGTATGATCTGTTCATTCTTATCTATAGATGTGCTTATTCCCTATCAATTATCTATCAATATTTGAAGTCTTTTTTTATTTGTTTTAGTCATTGTAATGATTCGCATCCGTACATAAAAATAGGTCTAAAGCTTGTATTATGCTCTAAACTCCTTCAGTGGTAGTATTACCAACTGCGATTATTGTTCTAAGATATTTAATGTCTTCCATACTTTCGAAATTGAAATTGTTGACTTTAACGTTGTATCTAGATTTACTGACGGTCTCTTATGTTTATGCGCTGGTATTTGGTTTTCACTTCGTTGATTTTACTTGAAACTTTTTTCGTGCTCTCTGGACTTTGTTCAGTATGTCGTTTACATATTTATAGATGTAATCATCAGCATAACTAGGAGCTGCTTTGTACCTTGGGCCGTTAATGGATTACATCGTAAATCGGCGCTGTTTCTATTTTAATAAATTGTTCTTTAATTTTTTGACTATTTAAATCGAGAATCTGTATTTTATTCGACTGTTTATTAAGGCAGAGTTTCTTGGGGCCAATTTCTCTCTCAAGGTTTTTGTTTCCCGTATCAATATTACAACAATTTTGCTGGATGCCGACATAGGAAACCCGTTGGTATGTACATACTGTTTCGATATCTTCTTGTCTCGTTATAAAGTGAATATTAGTTTATTAGGAAATATGATATTGTCTAATAATAGTTAAGTTGTTTTGCTTTGCTTTCTCAGACTGCTACCGTCGTACCTTCTGGTATTTGATATTTCAACCGTCAAGCAACAATTCCTATATGCATTAACTTAATGCTGATATCCTGCTTCCCCAATCCAGTTAGCAGTCCCGAAACCAATAAAATTGCTACATTCAAGTTTTCTATTAAGCTGCCCAGAACTATAGGTACGCCTTATTATCTTACTGATGTTAGTGCTGCCCCTTATAAGTGAATAAAATATGAAAGGAAGGTTTTGGTAATTTAATAAGATCCTTGTGTTACAATATAATGTCTCCGAGAAAGTAAAGTAATATCAAAAAGCTATTCGGATTTAATCCATAGCTAAAATATTAGAATGCTATAAAATAATGCTATATATTAGCATTAATAAGTTTATAATGGATACTAAAGTTTGAAAATAATTAGAGCAAGTAATTTAAATTATCAAAGTGCTTATTAAACATAAAAATAAAATAAAATTATATTAACAATTTATATTATAATATATTTAAAAACAGTAGCCAAATATTCTTGGAATTCCTCGATGACTAACCTGGTGGATATTTAAATAAATTTTAAGTTCTAAAATGTACCTGCTCTAAAATTTGAAAATCTACGACTAATACAACTACTGGCAACATCGCAGGAGCTTAGTTGTGTACGCTAAAAGCTGTATACGGATCCCAAAAATGTTTTATCCAGTTACGGAGTCCACTTGATCCGACGTGTTGGTCGGAGTCTACATAAAGCGCTACTCAGATAATAATATACACGGCGTATATTCTCCTGGAGTTAGTATAATACCGTTTTAGTACGGAGCCCACATTAACCGCTAGAAGTATATATATATATATATATATATATATATATATATATATATATATATATATATATATATATATATATATATATATTATATATATATATATATATATATATATATATATATATATATATATATATATATATATATATATATGAGAGTAAACAGCCTGGACATACAGCAAACAAATGTCCTAACACAAATACACAAACAACCTCATTGTCGCAATTAAATAATTTATCATCAACATTGTCAACAACTACAATAGTTGATACAGATTCCGAAGCTATTCTATCAGACAACACAAAGACAATTATACAAAACCTCTGTAACACAAATCCGAATGACTATTCATTAACAGCTGATCAGATTATTGCATTCCTCGAGAACTCATTTGGCAACGGCAACCCAATAATCGAAGCTCTGCAAATTACTACAGATATACAGGTCCTGTTGGACGATATGTATAAGATATATCCTTCTCTAACAGAAAGATCTGTTAAGGGTAGAGTTACTAGAACAACGAAAAAATTAAAGAAATATTTAACCACAGATAATAGCAACGCTGAAGTATCACAATCATCAACTGACGACGATTATCTCTCAGATACATCACAAAAGTCCCAAAAATCTACCTTTTAATTAATTAGTTACTTTTCAAATTAATTCAATGGAATTGTGACGGATTCTATCCGAGATATGAAAGAATCCAACAATTGATCGCAGAAACAGAAGCAGATTTTATATGTTTACAAGAGACAAACTTTAAAGATACCAAAATTGGACAACTTAAAAATTACGAAGGTTACCATTGTCTACGAAAGGACTTCCTGAGAGCCAGTGGCGGCACCTCAATTTTTGTTTCCAGAGATCTGTTTTCTACACATCACATACTCACTACTGGCATTGAAGCAATCGCAGTCTCCATCTGGTGTCCCAGCAAAATTACGGTATGTAGCATTTACGTACCACCTAATTACAAACTTTCAGAAGAGGAACTGTATGATCTAATCCATCAACTCCCCACTCCTTATCTTCTTGTGGGTGATTTCAATGCACATAATATTATGTGGGGCTCTGATAAAACATTTGGAAGGGGAAAAGTCATTGAAAATGTATTAAATTGTTCTAGCACTTGCCTATTAAATACCGGATCAAGTACATACTGCAATATATCTTCTGGCACATTTTCAGCAATTGATTTGAGCTTTTCTGACCCAAAGTCATCATCTCTATTAAACTGGCATGTCCTCGACAGTCTCTTTGATAGCAATCACTTTCCAATTCTGATTTCAAATAGCGAGAATAAATCTAGCAATTATAATGTACCCAAATGGCGAATCGCCAATGCAGATTGGATTGGCTTCTGCTCGTATCTCGAAAAACAACTTCCACTTCTGTCTCTTTCTGATGACGTAGACGAATCTCTGAACCTTCTTATCCACTGCATTATCTCTGCAGCTGAACTACATATTGGCAAAACTTCTACGACCTATACACGGAAGAAAGTACCATGGTGGAATAAGGACTGTGAATATGCAGTTCGTCAATGCAAAAAAGCATTAAACAGATATCGAAGAACTCGAAATGACGAAGATTTTGTGCAATTTAAAAAACTAAAGGCCAGAGCAAAATACGTGCTAAAAGAAAGCAAGAAAATTTCATGGAGAGAATATACTTCATCACTAAAAACCAACACACCTTCTGCCCAAGTATGGACGAAAATACGACAAATGCAGGGCCGTAAGACAAGTTTTGGTATTCAAAATATAAGTTATCAAAACACCGTTATCAATGACACACAACGCATTGCCAATTTACTAGCTGATACGTTTGAACAAAAATCCAAAAGACAATACTCACCTAACATATCATCAGGCACATTAACTGGAGAGGCCTCCACAATAAAAACTGTACAAGAAATCGATCCTATTAACACACCATTTACCTTAGAGGAACTAATGATGGCACTCGATTTGTGTAAAAACACAGCCTCTGGTCCAGATGACATTCCTTTCATATTCTTAAAGAAATTATATACTCCTTGCATCATTATTTTATTAAAATTTTACAACGGTATTTGGAACAGTTATAATTTTCCTAAGCGATGGCGAGAATCATATATTATACCAATTAAAAAAGTTCACAACCAAACACAAAGTTTATCTAATTCATATAGGCCAATATCGCTGACATGCACCATGTGCAAATTAATGGAGAAAATGGTAAACAAAAGATTGGTCTGGTTTTTGGAAAAAAATAGAATTATTTCACCGGCACAATCTGGTTTTAGATCTCATCGTTCTACATCAGACAATTTGGTAATTTTACAATCACATATTTCCGACTCTATGGCCTGTAAACAAGATTTATTAGCAGCCTTTTTTGATGTAGAAGGAGCCTTTGACACTGTTCAAAAATCTGTAATCCTCCAAAATCTTCAACAATGTGGACTGGGTGGAAACATATACTATTTTGTGCAGAATTTTTTAGATGATAGAACTTTTAAAGTTATTTTAAACGGAAAGCTGTCATCTACTCGTATTCAACATAACGGAGTACCACAAGGTTCTGTTATAAGCACAACTCTATTTAGTTTGGCATTTAATGATGTAGGCAAAAGTGTTCATCTTCCAGTTAAATACGCATTATACGCTGATGACCTTATACTCTTTTGCAGAGGAAAGAATACCGAAACAACCTGTCGACTAATGCAAACAGCCATTGATAATATAGAAAGGTGGTCGAGGCATATTGGGCTTTCCTTCTCATCTCAAAAAACTAAAATCATGAAATTTAGCAGAAAAACGACAAAAGATAATCCAATTTTGACATACAACGGAGTATTACTAGATGTTATTGATCATCATAAAGTCTTAGGACTGACCTTTGACTCCAGACTTACTTGGAATACACACATACAGGAAACGAAAGGCAACTGCTTAAAAAATATTAATATCCTAAAAAGTTTAGCACATTTTCAATGGGGAGCCGACGAAGAGGTATTGCTCACAGTTTACAGATCCATTATTCGCTCCAAAATAGACTATGGTAGTTTTGTCTATATGTCTGCCTCCAAGTCACATCTGAAAGCTCTTGACTCCGTACACAATACGGGTCTTAGGATCTGCTTAGGTGCCTTCAGATCTAGCCCAGCTCAAAGTATGTACTGTGAAGCTAACGAACCACCACTCTGGTTAAGGAGACAACATCTTCTTTTGTCATATGCAGCTAGCTTATCAGCCAATCCACAAAATCCAGTCTATCAACTACTTATACAACCAAATAATCTCATTCATCATTCTCAGACCACTAGAGCTGCACAACCCCTCTCTTGCATACTAAATTCTATTCTCGACGGTTTTGATCTTTCTGCAACTTCACCCTTTCATATCTCTACACATCCTCCGTGGCATAAGCAACTTCCGAATGTCAACACCTCTCTTTACTCTTTCAATAAACATGATACTCCTAAAGCTATAATTAAACAATTGTTCCTAGACATACTTAATCGAAATCAGTTTCATAAAGTTCTTTATACAGATGCCTCTAAAAATGATGTAGGGGTGGGTAGTGCTGTTGTTTCCTCTTTTAGCACTACAAAACTAATCAAACTTCCTGCCGTTTGTAGTATATACACTGCAGAACTATACGGTATCGTCGAGGCTTTTCGTATGTTGGAACCAACTGACCGCAATGTAGCGATTTGCACAGACTCCTTATCATCAATACAAGTAATTAAAAACATGTTCTCAGATCATCCTCTGGTAAATTTAATACATGACATATACAATAATCTTACGGATCATGGAGTAATTGTCACTATTGTCTGGGTACCTTCACATGTAGGAGTTGTAGGAAATGAGGCTGCAGATGTAGCCGCAAAAGAAGCTTCTACTTTGGATATACCTATATCAAATATCCAGTTGCATAATGATATTAAAAAAATGTTTAAAAAGCATATATATATAGTATATATTATAAATATATATATAGATATATATAATATAAACAAATGGCAAGCTAATTGGAACACAACTTCGAGTCACTTACACGATATACAACCAGCTATACCTTCCTTAGAGCTACCACCTATGCCCAGAAGACACAAGGTTATTCTAAGAAGACTAAGACTTGGACACACTTGTCTTACACGTGGCTTTCTAATGGCATCTACCGATCCACCTGCATGCGTCCATTGCAGCAGTCCCTTAACAGTCAGACATTTCTTAAAGAATGTCCGCTTCTTTCTGCTAAAAGAAAACAACACCAATTGGGAGATAATATTAAAGAAATATTGAGTGAAACTCAGAAATTTGAAAACTTGTTTAAATATTTAAAAGACATTCAAGTAACTCCGCCTTCGGTAAGTACTGGGTGAATTGAGTAGCTCAGTAAATGCCGATGCCGGTCCCAAGCCCGGATAAAGGAGGAGGGTTGAGGCGATGGGCTAGCAACTCGTCCCTTGTCAAAAGAAATTAATGCTAAAAATTTCGACCAAAAGCCTCGGAATACAAAGGATGGATCAACACAAAGACGACTAATGCAACGAAAAAGGAAAATGATATTGGCTACATGGAATGTACAAGGACTGAGAACCAAACAAGCAGAAGTATTCAAAGAATTAGCGGAAAGAAAAATAGATATATGTGTTCTCACAGAAACCAAGAAAAAGGGAAAAGGAAATGAAGAGATAGGAGAATATATACATATCTACAGCGGAGTGAGTAAAGATAACAGAGCTAAGAGGGGAGTCTCTATTGCCATTCGAAAAAATCTTAAAAACAACATTAAATCGTGGACTGAAGTAAATGAACAACTACTAATACTGGAAATGAAAAAGAATGGGCACAATATCGTAATTGTCGGAGTATATGCCCCAAACGAAGATGCAAATCCAGAAAGTAAAGACGATTTCTACGACAATATGAATGAAATACTCTCTGAAGTTAAAGAAAACTGTGAAATCTTTATACTAGGAGATTTAAACAGCAGAGTAGGGACAGAAGAAAATAGCAGAGTCGTAGGAAGATATGGAGTGATAGTTAACTATCGCAAAAACAATAACACTCAGGTACAGAATATAGAAAAGGGACAAAAAGTAACATCTCCTAAATATAACCTAGAAAGCTTAAAAGAAGATTCAACAAAATTTCTTTACAAATTACGACTGGCCACAAAATTACAAAATGTGGATCGAGAAAATATAACAGCGGAAGAATTATACCAACAACTTAAAAAGTACATTCATGAGGCTGCAAGTGAAGCTTTGGGGTATAAAGACAAACATGAAACAAAGAATCAAGAATGGTGGTCGGAGAATATGCAAACGTTAGTAAACAAGAAGAAAACTGCTTATCAGAAATGGATGTCAACGAGAAAGGAGGAAGATCACAAGGTATATACGAAATTAAATCGAGATGTAAAAAGAGAAGTAGTGAAAAGTAAAAATGAGATGTGGGATCGAAGATGTGCAGAGGTGGATAGGTATATGGGTGGAACAAGAGTTGGGCAAGCGTGGAAGGTGATAAAGTCTCTCCGGAGGGAAGGAAAGGAAAAATCTAACTTAAAATTAATAGATCTGAAACAGTGGAAACAGCATTATGAGGTCTTATTGACAGAGGATAGACGTAAATTCCAAGATATCGAAATGGAAGAAATATCTGAACATACACAAATAATTGAGATAACAACCGGAGAGTTAAGCGATGCCCTCAAAAGATCGAAAAACGGTAAAGCAGCAGGACCTGGAGACATCCCAATTGAGTTGGTAAAGTATGGACCAAAAATATTACACGAGATGATGGTTAAACTATTTAATAAATGCTTAAAAGGACAAAATATCCCTGATGATTGGAATGTTGGATACATCAGCTCAATATACAAAAAAGGGGATAAACGCAATTGCTCTAATTATAGAGGAATAACTGTTACTAGCTCAGTTGGGAGGTTGTACGGTCGAATAATAAAAAAACGAATTGAATCAGAATATGAAGACATAGAGGAACAAAATGGATTTCGGCAGGAAGATCGTGCATTGATAATATATTCGTTCTGCAGCAGGTAATCGAAAAACGGAAGGCAAGGAATCTATCTACCCACCTATTGTTTGTAGATTTAGAGAAGGCATATGATACGGTACCTTTGAAAAAACTATTTTATACATTGACGAAAGTAGGTCTCAGTAGAGAGTATGTGGATGCTATCGCAAATATATACAAAAATGCAAGAAGTGTCGTTAAAGAAGGAAACTTTATATCTGAATCATTTCCAATAACCAAGGGGCTTAAACAAGGATGTTGTCTGTCTCCGACCCTGTTTAAAATATATATTCAATCATCGCTAGAGCAGTGGAGAAAACAAGTATCCGGAATGGGAATAGACATAGGCGGTGGTGAATGTCTAACAGCTTTATTTTTCGCAGATGATCAGGTAGTCGTAGCGAATGACGAGGAAGACATGGACTACATGTTTAGAAAACTAAAGAAAGAATATGAAAAATGGGGCCTCAATATGAATATGGCAAAGACAGAGTATCTTAAAATAGGAGATGGTGAAGAAGATCCAGAGTTAGAAATTAGAAACACAAAAACATGCAATGAATATAAATATCTCGGATCTATAATATCTAAAGAAGGCACTACCAAAAGAGACATCGAAAACAGAACACAGCAGGGAAAAAAAGTGGTAAACATTCTAAACTCTCTACTTTGGTCTAAAGATATTAGACAAGAAACGAAATTGACAATCTATCGAACCTTGGTAGAGCCTATTATGACTTATGGGGCAGAGGTTTGGCAGATAACGCAGAAGGATAGAAAAAGAATAGAAGTAGTAGAAATGGATTTTCTAAGGAGAGCGTGTGGTATATCCAAAAAAGATCACATCAGGAATGAAGATATTAGAAGGAGGACAAATACTGTATATTCCAGTGTAGATAGAATTGAAACGAGACAACTAGTGTGGTATGGTCACGTGAAACGAATGAATGAAGATAGATGGCCAAAGAAAGCTTTAAATTACATACCACAACAAAGAAGAAGAAGGGGAAGGCCTTCAGTTGCCTGGGAAGAAAATGTACGGCACATAATGAGAGATAGAGCCATCAGAGAAGACGAATGGATGGACAGAAAACGATGGCGGTCGAAATGCGAGAAACGGCAGAGGCTGTAGGAACCTCGCTTATATATATAAAGACATTCAAGTGCTTAGTAAACTCTAAATTGTAATAATTATGTGTAACGGTTAAATTTGTAATTTATGTGTCTTTTTGTACTATTTACTGTCAAATGTAAAACTGTATATACCTTATATTGTATTATACTGTCATTGTGTCAATGACCTCGTAGTCGAGACACGTTAATTAAAATAAAAAAAATAAATAAATAAAAAAAAATTACAGTTCATTGCATGTATAAAATATTCAGTGTAAAATAGTTTTCGAATAATATCATTTCTAAAAAATTACAAATGATTTTAATAATTTCAGATCTGTAGATTATTGCAACGATTTTATCAAATGGAGAGAACTTGCATTAGTAGTTGGATGTAGTGGAGTTACTGGAACGTCTCTAATATTTATAATCGTATGTGTTTACTGCTTTGCTGATTTATTGACTTCATGTAAAAGTACAAAAAATATCATTTATACTTTTATTCTGTTTCAGGCAGTAAGAACTGAAGAATCCTTGCTATATTATTGCTTTTTTATTGCAACAATTTTAGTATATTGGATAATTGCAGAAGCTGGGGAAGACTTAATATCAAAGGTAACTAACAAAAATGTGCGATCGGACATAATGTGGAGTTGCGCTCTTTATAGGTGAATAGAAATAAAGAATTTTTCTTGTTCAAGTGCCATCTCCGCGGCTGAGGTCGGCAATCATCATAGATATTCGGACTTTTGAGATCGGCTGCTCTGAAAAGTTCATTTGATGTACATCCGTACCACTCTCTCAGGTTGCACAGCCATGACATTCTACGCCTCCCTATGCTTCTCTTTCCTTGAATCTTTCCTTTCATAATCAGTTGGAGCAAGGTGTATTTCTCCACGTGTAATATGTCCGAGGTATTCAAATTTTCTTGTTTTAATTGTATTTAAAATTTCTACTTCTTTATTCTTCCTTCTCAGAACCTCTTTGTTTGTGATGTTTTCTGTCCATGATATTGTTAGAATTCTTCTATACACCCACAGCTCGAATGATTCCAGTTTTTTTTATTGATGTCGCATTCAAGATCCAAGAATTCTGATTTTGATCCCTGAATATAATCATTGGTGGAGTTAATCATTGTTCTCAGATATGCATATTTGTCCACCTGTTCGACGTTGGTTCCGTTTATTAGAAGATTTCGTTATTTCTTTGAGTTTTCGATATTCTCATAAATTTCGTCTTCTTGACATTTATTCTTAGACCATACTCTTTTCCATAGTCCGATATTCTGGTCACCAGTTTCTGAAAATCTTCTTCGGCTAAGATCACAGTGTCGTCCGCATATCTAATGTTGTTAAAGGAAACTTCATTTACCTTTATTCCAGCTGTTTCACCCTCAAAAGCTTTTTTCAGGATCTCTTTGGAATATGCATTAAAACTGTGAGACACACTTAGGGCCAACATACCAATCAGCCTCAAAAGAAAAGTGTTTGACCAATGCGTATTACCGGTCATGACTTATGGGGCGGAAACTATGACTTTAACCAAGACCACGGCTTCGAAACTGAGAGTGGCACAGAGACGAATGGAACGGTCTATGCTGGGAGTGACGTTGAGGGACCGAATAAGAAACGAAGATCTGCGAAGAAGGACGAGTATTACTGATGTTGTGGAACGCATAGCGGAACTAAAATGGAACTGGGCAGGCCATGTAGCGAGAATGCACGATTCACGATGGACGAGCAAAATTACAAATTGGAGGCCAAGAGCAGACAAACGCAGTAGAGGAAGACCACCTACACGTTGGGCCGACGACATCCGGCGTATCACTAAAAATTGGCAACAAAGAGCACAAAATCGTGAGGAATGGAGGAGTTTAAGGGAGGCCTATGTCCAGCAGTGGACGTGATAAATAGAGGCTGGATGATGATGATGATAATGATGCATTAAAAAGAATTGGCGACAATACTCATCCCTTTCTCACTCCATATCTAATTTCAATTTCTTCTGACAGCTGTTCGTTAACACGTACTTTTGCTCGCTGTTTATAGTATAAATTTGATATGATCCTGAGGTAGTTGCAGTCAATCTTCTTTGATTTCAAGACATTCATTAATTGTTTATGTCGTACTTTATCGAATGCTTTATTATAGTCAATAAAACTCGCGTATACAGTGTAGGAAAAAGTTTATGGTCGGTATGGACCTTACGTGAGATGAAGTGAGAAACATCTGTTTAAAAAGAGAGAGGTATATTAGGTCCGCCCTTTATATCGCCGAACATGTATGCTTGGATATAATAAAAAAGAGGAAGTTCAACGTTGCCAAACTTATTGGTTTTATTTGACCTGTTGTCTTTGTAGCATTTGAACAATGTTCTAAGATAATCAAATTTGGGCGAAATGGATTTAAATGGCAGCTTACTATTTTTTATTGGGAATATACCACAAGTTTACTTTACAATAAGTGTAATATAACATTTTGATTTCCACTTCGGAAATCGTTTTATATAAATAAAATTCATTAATGTTTCGGATTTTAAGTACGATTTCCAATTTCATTAAAAATCTAAACATCAAAATCAACTTATTTAAAAATCACATTGTGCCTTATTCCCAATATGAAATAATAAACTGCATACAATAACGCCACATTATCTTCATAGACAATTATTTGGCAACGTCTGTCTGGTCAACTCACCGAGTAAAAGTAGGGTAACGAGTAGTAGAGGTGGGTAGTTGTAACTTGTTGACGTTTTTATCGTTAGGAGCATAGGTGCAAAATTTCAGGCCAATGCTTTTTAAATGCATTCAATTTTTTCGTTTCTCGAGAAAACTAATAAATATTTTTGAAAAATTTAAACGCAAAATGAAACAATACATTATTACCGAGGGCCGAAAGTCCCTGAAAACTTCTATAATGTTTATTTTAATAAGTTACAGGGGTGAAAATAAAAAGAGAAAATTTAGTGTGATTTTTAATTTCAAATATCTCATTCAAAAAACTTTTGTTTATTCTAAGGGACCTTCGTCCCTCGGTAATAATATAATCTTTCATTCTGCATTTAAATTTTTCAAAACTATTTTTTAGTTTTCACAGGATTCCAAAAAAAAATGAATACATTTAAAAAGCATTGGGCCTGAAATTTTTCGTCTACGTCTCAACGCAACTAACCAATTTTCGTAAACAAGTAACCATGATTGTTTAAAAGTAGTTTCAAGTAAGAGAGTACCTACATAAACAAACATAATGGCTATTATCGTTTATGTGTGTATTTATTAAAGTGAAAGAAACTAATGATATATTTATTATAACTTGAAAAATAAACTAAACAATACAAATAGTAAATCGTACTTACATTTACATTACACGTTACTATTGAATCGCGAATCGTCTAAATTCTAATCGTCAGAATAGCCTTATTCGACTTTCTTTAGCAGCGCGTAGAGTTGAACTGTAGGTATTGTCTCACCTAGGACTAGTATCGTTATTCATAAATGTCATATTATATATAGTATGTTACTCCTGGCCTATAATAAAAAAAACTAATTATCTGTTAATAAAACAGTAAATTTGTTGTAGGTATTTTTTGATTTTTTGTACCATATTTTCTGTTTTAGTCTCACATGCTTTTCATTAATGCTCAACAACTTAAATGGTACAATTGGAATAAAGAAAATAGAAATCTTCTGTTGATGTTTTTATTGGTAACCCAAAAACCTCTAGAGTTGAGTTGTTATGGATTTTTGGCGCAAAATCGGGAAATGCTTCTCAAGGTTATACTTTTTTTATAGGAACAATAGACTATGCTCTAACATTCGCCAATTTACCCACGACTTCTTGACCAGCCAAATAAGCAAATATAGTACTCTGTTTGTAACACTGAATTGACCAGGCAAAAGACAGTTGTTTTGAGTAGTATGAACCTCTATATCAAAAAAATGTATGTTTTCTGCAGTCAAATTTTTGGACTTAATTAGTTATTAACGAATTAAGGTCAAAAAATGGTAAATTTTCACTTTTTTCGTCTATCGGCAAAACGTGAAGCATTTGAAACAAAGCTAAGAGTAATAGTCATAAAAAAAACTTTAAAATATTCTCATTTGTTGCTTAGAAAGGTGCAGAATTAGTCAAACATTTTGAGTTTTTAGAAATATTAGTAACTTATTTTAAAATCATCTTAGAACCTTTATATTACACAGAATGTTGGGACTTTAAATATCATTAAAATTTCAAAGCGGTCGGCCAAATTGTTTAAACGGTATTTTATTTATTTATCCCAGATTAATTTGATTGCAATGATATAAGTAAGCAAATAATGAAGTTACAGTAATTCTACGGATGCTACGGATGAAAGAAGAACCGTCACTCTATTAAATTTATTAAAAAACAATAAAGCAAAATGATTTTAAATACTGCAAAATCATTTTGCAAAAACATATCAATTTTTGCTTACAATAATAATTACAATAACGGTTTACCTATTGCCAACAGGAAAATTATTTTTTCATATTTGGAAAACTTCCATTTTTTTACTAATTTAAAAAAAAAAAGTTGTCTTAGGGCAATTTGGGACGTCATATTTTCTTTTAATTGACAGCAGCTTTGTTTATAACGATTAAGAGATCTAATAAAAGTCATTTAAAACAACATACTTTAAAGTTACATTGTGCAAAATTCGATAGAGATTGCCTTTTAATGGAATCGTCTACAAAGCTTTAAAATGTGGATATAAAAATCGGCCGGCTTTGAAACTCGCGGGAGCGTGTGAGGGGAAGGAGCTGTTAACTGTATATCTGGTTCTTGTTTAGTATCTTTATTGTTTTATTTTAATTTGCATGTACTGTTCACGTCCATTACGAATATGTATTATTTAAATAAATAACGTCGTAAATAATTTATTCATCATATATTTTATACAAAAATAAAACAAATTTAATTATCTCTAAAAATATTATTAGTTTATGTATTGCTTTAAAAATAAATAATTTCAATTAAACTAGGTTTTATTGTGGCTTTTGTCGGAAAAGGTCAAATTCATACTCACATACTGAAAATTGTTTTAATCGATACATTGTGATGCCAGTATGCTATGTTGAAAAGTTTACCAGAAATTGTTAACCTATGTATTGCCTTTTTCACTTTAAATCCACTCGTTTGATAATTTGGGTTATTTTAAAATGCGTAAGTAGCAAAAAAACAACTAAAATAGCCGAAAAAAGGAAATTTTAGCTTTTTTAGAGACAATTTTTTAATAGGTTAAACGTGAAATTAAAATAAAAAACAAAAAATATTTATTTTAGAACATTTATCTCCAAAGCAATACATAAACCAATACTATTTTTAGAAATAATATTTGAAGGAGATAATTTTTTTTTTCATAAAATCTATTAAAATCTATTATTTATTTTTTCATAAAATTAAGTATATAAGTAATATATACTTAATTAATTTCACATAATTAATTATATAATAATCCTAATTATTTCTATTTTACAATAAAAATTACCTCAAATAATAATAATAAAAAACTTAAAAATTAAAAATGTTTTTTTTTTTATTAACATTTAAGATTTTTACAATCTGTTTTGCAGTAAAAACAATAAGTAAAATTTTTTGTTTTTACATGACAGAGAGATGTAAGGTAAAGTGACCAAATCATCACGACACAGATTGGCTTGTTTACCGGTAGGATGCGCACATACACTGATACGCGAGCACTAAAAGCGGCACTGATCACAATGGCTGGGTGCTGTTGAAGGCGTAACTCCCACTGCTGTAGGCTCTGTCAGGATCGGTGAGGTAGGTCCAAGGGGTCATGTAGCTTCAATCTCTTCGCTTGTTGGTTGTTAAGAAGATTGTGTGCCAGGGTATTAGGATGCACCCTCAACCTGTTTTGATATTGTTCAGAAGTTTTTTTGCACTCTTCAGAGACTGTTAGTACCTGAAGATCTCTATGTATTGCATTATTCTGGATATACCAAGGTGCATTAGCTATTGCTCTCAGAGTTTTTCATTGAAATCTTTGTATTATCATAATATTAGATTTGCTAGCTGAACCCCAGAGCTGCGAGCCATATGTCCAAATGGGTTTTATTATTGTATTGTATATCAGCAGCTTGTTGTCGATGGATAGGTGAGAGTTTTTTCCCAACATCCAGTAAAGTTTTCTGTATAAAATTTCCAATTGAAGCCTTTTCGTCCATATATGTTTGGTCCAAGTTAGACGTTTGTCAAGGTGAATACCTAAGTATTTTACGTCATGCTTTTGGGGCAAAGGATGTCCATTGAGTTAACTTGTGGACATGTACCTCTTCTTAGAGTGAATGTAATTTGTGTGGATTTTGAGGGGTTTACTCTAATTCTCTAGAGTTTAAGCCATTCATTTGTTTTGTTCAGATATAGTTGCAGTCTCTCTGATGCTATTATTGGTTTGCTATGAGAGGCCAAGAAAGCAGTATCATCTGCGAATGTTGCATGCGTTAGGTTATTGCTTATTGGCAAGTCAGCCGTATATATCAGGTACAGAATCGGACCGAGCACACTACCCTGAGGTACACCAGATAGGATGGGGTAGAGTTTTGTATAGGTTTCACTATATTTTACCAGATATCTCCTTTCTGTAAGGTATGATTGAAGCGAGTAAGGTAAAATTTTTCTTTCTCATTCTTTATTATCTGTTTTACTTCTTTAATATTAAACTTCGTGATTGGTAGTTCCATTTGATATGGAGCCTCAAGAAAAGAATTAAATGGTTCTTCTTGTTCTAGTGGCACTACTCTGTTAAATGGACTAAATACTGTGGAAAGATGTTCGACGAATGTCTCAGATTTTTCTGTGTCTGTTCTTGCCCATTTACATTTGAATTTTTTTTTAATAAAAAAAATATATTTAAAACAATTAGATGGTTTATTTAACAATTATTTATTTATATTTTAAATTTTAATTTTTAATTTTTTGAATTAAAAAAAACTTCGAAATTCACAAACAATAACGTGTAACAGTTTTAACGCAAAACCCGTGCTACGCTAGTTTTAAAAACGGACGATCTTTAGGGCCACATTTTAAAGCTTTGTGGACGATTCCATTAAAAGCCAACTATTTTTTTTTAATTTTGTAATTTAAACTTAAAGTAGGCTCTTTCAAATTATACGCTAATTAGATCTCTTAATTGATATAAATAAAACTGATCTCAATTAAAGAAAAAAGAGACTAACTTTTTCCAAAATTGTCCCAACAGTTTTTTGTAAATTTTTTTGAAAAATGCAATCTTTCCAAGTATGAAAAAATCATTTTCCTGCAGACAACAGTTTAAAAGTTGTTGTAATTGTGTTCGTTTGTAATTGTAAATATATATTTTTTTTAATGATTTTGAAATATTTTAAATATATTTTTTTATTTTTTGAACGTAAATAATCATTCTGTCATCAGTTATTAGCAAAATTATTGCCTCTATATTTTCTGACTTGAACATATTTTAAGAACTACAAGATCCAACGGTGTATTAAAGGTTAAGGTTTCAAATTAGTTTCTAAACAAGTTATTATTACGCATAAAAAACCGAAATTTCTGATTTATTTTACTTTATAAGTATAAGTATAAGTACTTTATAAGCTACAAATAAAGAAAAAATATTAAAAAAGCAGCTTTAAAGGTTTTTACATAGCTTCTAGATTATGTAAAAATTACTTCTAAATTTGTTTCAAATGATTTACTTTTTGGTGATAGACGAAAAAAATAAAAATTTACCGATTTTCAGCTGAATTTGTTAATAAATAATTAAGTTAAAAAATCGACTGTGTCACAGAGTTAAAACAGCTGTCATTTGCGTGACCAGTTCAGTAAAAAGTTTTTAGGCCCTTTACTTTTCGATGGACGTTAAACGTAAAACGTTATACTTGTCATGCGCCTTGAATAATAAATAAGGGATAACGTTCTTACTTAAAATAGTTTTTGAATCCATTCAGAAATTAAGCTGTGACAGATTAACGTTAATTGACATTTGATGAACGTAACTTATAAAACGGCAGTTATACCACGTTATACTCTATAACCTATTTTATTTAAATAATTTGCTATTATCTAAGAAAATAGACGATGAAGACACAGAGAAGTAATAGATTACAATTTGATAAGAGGCTTAATTCTTCACAATATTTTTGATCCTATAATACCTGTTGCACCAAGACTACATATGTGTTGGAAACAATTGAAGAAAAAGATGCTGAACTAAATTTTCTATATTTTTTATTCTAGTTATCTTTGGTTCTGCTCTTAGACAAGGAAAGACAGCTGCTCATATGACTTTTTTTTTGTTTTTTATGATTTAGATATCTGGCAGTTGACAACATTACAAACACGTAATCCCTTAATAACGTTAACCTTATCTTTACCTAAATAAGGGAATACCTTATCCGCTAATAAAGTAATCCGTTATTTTTCTATTAATGCGCATGCGCAGAATAACGTATAACGTTTAACGTTACTGAAATAAGGGGCTTTAAAAACTCTCTAGTGTCACGAAAAATACCTTATTTCTCTGGTCTATTTTAGTAGTTATCCAAATGGAGTTTTGACTCGAGAAACGTAACATGTTAAACATTGAAAGATAACATTAATAAGAGGGAATATACGATTTTCTATTAAATATCTTGATTGATATAAAAAATGTAAAAAACTAGTATTTAAATGTGAATAAGCCACAACTAAAAGTTAAAGTAAGTTTATTGACGTTTTAATTTTCACTTCAGAAATCGTTCTCAAAATACAAACATTAGTAAATTAAACAATAATTGTTTTAATCGTTTTAAAATGCCACAATAAAATAACTTCAGAACAATATCATAGCAAAAATGGATTAAGCTTATAAACAAAATTGAATTATTTATTGGCAATGCCAAAACATATATCTTAAATCACCCGACATTGTACACCAGACATAATAAACGTTACAGGTATCGCAGAACCACGGTCGACCAACTTAGCCCTAAGACGAACCAAACTGTACTTCATAACCCCGATGCAGCCGAGACTAGCTAAATACCAGCCCTCTCGGATGAGGACATCAGAGTTGGAATTGTCCGCTATTCATTTCCATATACTCATTCCATGTATTGTCAGTTTCCTATTTCTGGACAATTTCTTGTTCTTTATAAGCCTATGAGATCGTCAGTATGTTTTGTTGCCTGCTAGTATTTGCTCCGCTACTTCTTCTCTTCTTTTATTTTTGCTATTCAGAATTACTCCCAAATATTTAAATTGTTATACATTTACAAAAGTGCACTTTTCTATCTTAATTTCTCTCGTCTTGTTATCTTCTCTTCTAGAGCAGAGTATATATGTTGTGTTTTTTTTTCGTTAGTTTTTAGACCTGTTCTCAATGCTTAATTTGTTAGGAATGGAACTGCTTATTTTCCCTATTCTTTCCATAAGAAATATGTCATCTGCATATGCAACAATTTGTGTTGAGGAGTGGGCTATAGTTCCTTCGCTGGCCTTGACTGTGTTTCTTCTACTGTGTTGAATAGTGTGGTTGACAATGTGGTTGTGCTATCTTTTTCTGTTTATATTTTAGCTTGAGATCCATCCAGTCATTTTTGTTAATCGATTAGCTTTGCCGGTATATAGTCAAAGGCTTGTCAAAAGTCTACGAAGAGGGTGTGTAGTTCTATGTTGTGTTCGTGGCATTTTTGATTGTATGTTTAGTTGTGTGGATAGAGTTTGTAGTAAATCTGCCTTTCCTGAATCCTTGCTGGTAGTCACCAATCTTTTGTTCTGTGAATTGTTTTTGTCTGATGAGGGCTGTTAGAATTTTGTATGTTGTACTCACTAAAGATATTCCTCTATCCTTGTAACAGTCTATTACTGCTTCTGTGTTAAATATTGGTATTATTCTGCCCACTTTCCAATCCTCAAGTATTTTTCCTACTACCCGTATTAGGCTAAATATTAGGTTGTAGATGCTTTTTAATAATTTTCTTTTACTTTTTTAATCAGCTTGTTGCAAATTTTATCTGGGTCAGGTGTTTTTTCTTCTTTAGTTTTTTTAATTATATGTAAATATTCATCATATGTTGGTATCTTTATGTCATTATATCTCATATCTTCCATTGCGTAGTCTTCCTTCTCATTGCTTTTACTGCATATACCTACATAGTTCTGTGAAGTATTTTTCTCATGATCCATTATCAATTTTAACCACTGGTCAACATTTTCTTTGTTGAGCTTTTCTTTTAACTGATTCAGAAGGTCATCAGATGGAAGCCAAGGAAAGACCCTGATAGAGATGGAAGGACCAAGTTATGGAAAGATCTATGCACAGATCGAAATGTGGGGAAGAAAATTATAACGAAATTAAGTCATACAACAAACTTTGATAATACGCAAGAAGCATGCAGAATAATTTACCGCAACATGCGAAAGAAAGAGAAGTTTACCTACTAATAATTTAAAGCCTAAACATTCCACCAGGAATGACAGGCCGCGATGATAATTATCGACATTTTTACCACCTATGGACCAAGTTTTAATTTATGGACCTCCTTAATTCTCGCTATTACTATGTCTAGGTTCTGTTCTACTGTCACCACTATCTTCTCTTTTATCTCTCTCACAGACTAGAACAGTTATTCTCCCTCCATCTCATTTCTTTCCTCTCACATCTTATACACAGTGTATCACAGTGTCTAAAGTTTCACTGTAGCTGCAGAAGCTACCCTATCCTTTTAGAGCCTGCGTTTAGATATTAGTCTACGAGTCTTTGTCTACCATCAAAATACTCCAAACTAGTTTTTCAATTTTCTAGCGTTGATAGTATTTTCTGTCCACTTTAATTTTGGGTTTGTAAAATATTACAATAATACCGAGAATATTTTAATATTAAATTATAATCGATCTTTTTGAATGATTTTAGATAGCAAAAATAATACATGGATTTTTAACCTACTATCAGACAGCAAGTGCAACCAACTGAAGACATTCTTTTGTAGCATGTATTGATTAGTATGAAGATATAAATCATTTAGAAGTTATATTAAAAAATTATTGTATTCACCAAAAACAAAAATATACTGATCTTTGTTAAAAACTTTGTTAATTAAATTATATTTATAGTTATTAAACATTATTTACCTTTCTTTTATTAATCTTGGGAAATGAAAATATTTCTTCCAATCCAATATAATCCAATGAAAATATTTCTTCTAATCGGCTTATACTATTTCCGTATTAACTGCCAAATTAAACATCATAATTTATATAATCAGAGTGTATGTTCTTGGAAACAGTGTAAGGTAATAATTATTGTCTAAAAATGTCATTAAACACCATCACAAATTATCATTCTCTTTATTTTTATACGAGGTAGTTTTCTCTAAATTTAGTTCTTCGTAAGCTTCCATAAGCAGAAGATTCATTAAAATAAAAAAACTTCTACTATATGGGGTAAGGCAAGGAATTACTACAGCAATTAATGGTTCTAGTTATAAATATGCGTGACTATAATGACAATAAATTACTGGCAACAATACTTATTAAGATTTTCGAAAACCAAGATTTAGCAAGGAAAGAGAAAAAGTGCTTATTTATTACATAAAAAAATCTTAAAATTGTGACATGGAATATAATTTCAATATTGACAAACTGAGAATAAGCGACACAAAACGGAAAATGCAATATAAAGAAAGGAAGAAAAATTATTTAGGAAATACAGATACGCAACTTAGATATTGGCTCAACATTAAACTAAGCAGAAATGTAATACAATTGTGAAAGGTATCCGAAAGAACACTATGGCTTCAATTGATGACAACTAATGAAAAAACTAAATTTAATAGAGCTCTGAACACTAACTGCTAATAGAGAAAGACGAAATAGAAAAAATAAAACACTGACCATAAAGAAACACTGCAACTCAGAAATTCTAGAGCAATAACAGCTATTATGGGAGATTTTAAAAATCTGGAAAGTAAATATCCATTTATTGATGAACCATACGGACTTTTTCGCAAAGGTGATCGTATCAAAAAATTCTTCCAAGAACATGACCTAGTAATAATTGTTGCAGTTTCGCAACGATATATAAACATTGATATAATATTAACAGACTTTGTGGTAGCTTTGATTCTCCCCGTATTCATGTACAAAAATACATCGTTTAAAACTACTAATTTACAAGACGAGCCATCTGCGAAATAACACCAGACGTGTGTGTGAGATAAGAGACGAATTCCATCTACAAAATAATAGTCGAGTTTTATCTCTTAAACCACACAGCTAAGATGGGTGTGTGTGTGTGTGTGTGTGTGTGTGTGTGTGTGTGTGTGTGTGTGTGTGTGTGTGTGTGTGTGTGTGTGTGTGGATTAACAGTACCTGAGTGTGCGCTCATAACAAGGCGCCGACCATAGGATAGCATCATAGTATCATCGTCACGTAAAATAAATGCAATATTTTAAAAACTCCAGTGTTCACTGTCACAGCGCAGTGCCCAGCCTCGAGCCAGGTATCGGACCATAGATTTGGACCATAGTTTCTTTGAAACGTAAAACATTTGACCAATGTATGTTGCCTGTGATGACCTATGGTGCCGAAACTTTGATATTGACAGCTACAAGTTCTAGGACGCTGCAAGTAGCTCAGAGGAAAATGAAAAGATCAATGCTGAGTATATCGCTTCGTGACCGAGTTAGAAATGAAGACCTAAGACGAAGAACAGGAGTTACCGATGTAATTTCCCGAATTGCCACACTGAAATGGAACTGGGCTGGACACGTCGCCCGAACCAGTGATGAAAGTTAGACGAAGAGATTGCTTGAGTGGAGGCCGAGATTAGACAAAAGAAGTAGAGGAAGACCCCTTACACGATGGACTGACGATCTCAAAAATATGTCAAGAAATTTGATTAAAAGTGCCCAAAACAGAGCACAATGGACAAAAATGAGGGCGGCCTATGTCCAGAAGTGGACGCATAGGGCTGGGTGATGATGATTTCAGCTTAGTATTTTTTTAATTCTCGTCCCTAGTACTCTACGATCGACACTACGAGGGGCCGACCACTGGGCCTCGCTGCAACCATCGTATCGATGCCAGGTAAAATAAATGCATTATTTTAAATGCGAGCGTTCACTTCACTGTCAGTGCTATGATCTAGGCGAAGATTCCATGCGATGGTCTCCATAATGAACGCACCCTGAGACACTTCACTTCGGTCTTGTGCCAGAGACAGTCGTTTTATGCAGTTGCGGTGAAGGCTGTTCCATTATCAACTTTTTGTGGTTCTTGTACGTTGCTGAAGACATTTTTTCAATAGCGGTTGGTGCTATCATTTTATTGGGTGAGGTATAATACACCATTTATCTTGTTGCAGCATATATCAAATACGTTTACTTGGTAAATAGATTACATATTTGTTTAGAACTTTATCTCCGTTGTGCCGCGATTGAACATTGTCAATTAAACATTTTGCATTTGTTTTGTTTTATTTACTGTATTCTATATTTGTATTTTGTTAATACCGATTGTATTTCATGTGTGCTTTTTTCTTTTCGGTGTCGTTTCATATTAACTGGAGAATTCAGCGAATTCTCTATTGAATCTAATATGTTCTCTTCCGTTTCTGATGACCCCAATTGTTATATTAAGGTCATCGCATGTGCAAAACGCAACAATAATTAAAATCTCTTAAAAATTAACCAAAAAATGCCTATGTACATAAAAGTCACTATGTTAAGGTTGTTAAGGATGTCAAAAGCATAACCAGGTACTAACATATTTGCAGATCACAACAACCGTAACTCTAGTTTCCTATTTTATTTGACAAAAATTACCATTTTTACTGGAAATAAGCCACAAATTTACTTTAAAATAAGTTTATTTTCACGTTTCGATTGCCACTTGGGAAATCGTTCTCAAAAAACAAATCATTAATGAATTAAACCAATTTAGTTTTTATTTTCACGTTCCTTGCGAGCCTATGAACATGGCCAGCCCATCTTCGACCTTGATATTTAACCACTTGCACGACAACACTAGCCCTATGCATCTGTTTGACCTCGACAAAGGTCAGAGTTTTTTTATTACTTTTGCCAGCGTCCACTTTTCACATACACAGAGAAGCACCAGTCTAATCACTGTTTTAAGCTTAGCAGTCTGTGAATCTTTTCACAACTAAACTAGTAGCCTTTAGTAAAAGTAAGCTTACTGGACTGATTGAGTTAAATTTATTTGGGGAGAAACCAGAAAGAATCAATGAGCTCAAGTATCTGGCGGTAACTCTGGGTTCCAAACCCAATTGAAACACTCTTAATAACAATATAACCGACAGGGCTATGCGACTTATCTTTTACTTTACACGAATTTTGTCCAAGTAATAGGGATAGTTTTCCCCCTTAAAAAAATAAAAAGCAACCAACGGCGTGAGTCCAAAAGTGGAGGATAAGTAAAACATAAATCCAAATTTTCATGTAATTCGTTAATGACACGAAAAATTACAGGGTATCACCGTACTTCACGATCATTTACAGCCTGTTTGTATTATTCAAATAAACTAGCAACTAATAACTAAGTAACTCTTATAATAACTTTTCCGTAACTCAGAAAAAATTGATTTAGTCTTGGACAAAAAAACTTTTTAAAATCCACAAGGAAAACAATTCCTGTAGCTGGCTGTATACCACGTATCACAAAAAAGAGGTTAGTCTTTGTAAGTGGGTATATTTATTTAAAAACCCTTAAAAGGGCTACATCAAAAAAACAAACGTTTTCGGACTAAACAGTCCATCATCAGGTTTAAAATCTGCCTAAAATAAGTACAAACCATTTAGTTAAAACAAACGTGATTATGAAATTTTGACTATGGTTAAAATAGCAAAATGGTTATACTTACTAGGTTAAAATGCCTGAGCCACCAAAAATACATGGGTAAAAACCCTTTAAATAACTTATAGTTATCAAAGATTATACATCTTGTTGTTAAAAAACTGTGATGTTCATTATTAAATTAAATATGACTTCAGGTAACATACATTGCAAAAAGTTTTGAGTTCCAGAGCCGGGGAGAAAACCTCTATGCACGGAGAACAGCTAGAAACTGATTTACAATATACCTATGAAAGGCGTCAAAAACAAAAATGTCAATGTAACATAGAACTATATTAGTTATACCTAGTATTACTACAGCCAAAAGATTCAAAAATTATTTTTGATGATTTTAAAAATAATAACAGCAATATAGGTGTTGGGATTTAAAATTTTGGGTTATAATCGATATGAAATCACCAATGGTGTTAAAGTCATGTTTGAGAGGATGACCTGTGTATTAGGCAACCTATGTTGCTTTTTGTCGTATGGAATATGGTCTAAAAGTGTATTTAATGTTAGATTAGCTTATATAAATATGAAAATTATCTTTTTATGTTTATCACATCTAGGACAGGTAAAAATTTTTATTTTTAATAGTAAATATTTGAAGCTAATATAAGACCTTGTATTTAAATGACTATTTAAGACTGTTAATTAATGAAAAACATTAATCAAAAAATGAAAACAAGTTTGGTAAATTGAAAATCTACAGGCTGAAGAAATCAGAGTTATAACCTATGTGATTAATTTAAAGTTGAAGAGGCTGAGCTCCTCAGAGACTTGATGAGAAATAGTAGAGAAAATGACTGAAGAAGGAGGGGATGGTTAAAGGGGAAAAGGAGTTAATCAACAATTAGAGATAATAGGGGTCCTTTATGCTTGAAGCATCTAGCACCCTGAACAAAATGTATTTTAGTAGTAATAAATTCGGTTTGTAAAATCTAAAATTTGAAATATGAATGTGCTACTTAATTGTTGATCAAAAGAAGGTGAGCAATGTTGGATAAGGATTTTTTATTAGGGGAAAAAATATATGAATTTTGAAAAACAGTTAGATGATGTTTGAATGATTACTGACTTTAAAACTATTGAGTGCATATTAGATATATGAATTGACCAGATAATGAAAGAAAAGAAAGGACAGGAATGTGATGTAGATGTGAAGAGTGAAGAAATGATAAAAACTTTTAATCAACATGACGAAAGCGATCTTTCTAAAAAGTTTCAGCGAATTTAATTAAAACCATTTTTACGTAAGAAAAGTGACGTGGTTCGTTCTACTTGGAACATAGTGGAGTGATTGCTAAGGCTTTCACTAAAACTTAGCCTTGGTTTCCCTCCGTATATTGCAGTTTTAATTCCTTTAACGATTTTAGAGCTGCATGTATACCAGCATTGATCTGCCATTATTTTTAAAAATCGCTGAAAAGAGTGATAATTTACAATTGCAACGTCGACAAGAGGTAGGACTTAGACTGTAGACGGCGATTTACTACGAAGGGGAGAGACGGTATTAAGCCACTTCCTTAGGTTTTGAAGCAAAGATATTCCTCTTCTCACTGGTCTTCTCTTTCCAAATACGTTGCCTTGCAACGTATTTGGAAAGAGAATTCCTTGCCATTCTACGTAGGACCTCAATATTATTCACACGATCCACCCATGAAATTCGTAAGATATGCCTTTAACACCATATCTCGAAGGCCTCGAGCTTTTCTAAAGCACCTTTGAAGAGCGTCCGTGCCTCTACTCTGCATAATAATGTAGAAAATGAATAGCATCTGGTGATAGAGATTTTGGTACTAAGTGGTAAATCGTGACTTCTGAAAAGAGACTTCGTCTTTACGAACGTTGATTTTGCTTTACCTATCCGTTGTATTATTTTAGTAGAGTGGTCTCATTGACTGTTTATGTTAGGACCAAGATATGTGTAGCTTATTACCCTGTTAATTGGCTGTTGGTTTACTAAAATATGTGTATTTAATATTTCACACTTATTAACTACCATGTACTTTGTTTTGCTTTTATTGAAATCCAGCCCATATTCTTGATATGCGCGACAGTATTACTTGTAAACCGTCTAAGCCTAGGCTATCTGCAAAAACTACTGCATCGTCAGCATATCGAATGATATTTATACTTACTCCGTTAACTAAGACACCTTTCAGTAGTTGTCCCGGTGCTTGCTCGAAGATATGCTCTGAGTACACGTTAAATCGCCGGCTCTACACGTGGAAAGCTCCTGGAGACAGCAAAGATAGAATCATAAGAAATCAGATAGATTACATCTTGATAAGGAACAGGTACAAGAACTCTATTACAGTAGTGAAGACTTACCCTGGAGCAGATGTAAACTCGGACCACAACCCAGTAGTAGCAAATATGAATGTAAGATTGAAAAAACCATTAATGAAAAGATCTAGACCACAAATATGCATTGATAAGTTAAGAGAACCAAATACATACCAAGAAACTCAAAACAAAATAAATCAGAGTATCCAAGAAATAAAACAACAAAATAAGAACACTACAGATATTGACACAAAGTGGAAGAATATAAAGAACGCAATCGAGACTGTAGGACGGAAAACTTTAACATTTACAAAAGCTGCCAAACAAGAATGGATGACACAAGAAATTCTCGAAAAGATGGACGAAAGAAGAACACATAAAAACAAAGATAAAATTAAATATCAAGAAATTAATAAACAAATAAAACAGAAAATAATACAAGCTAAGGAAACATGGATGTCCATTAAATGTCAAGAAATCGAGGAATGTGAGGCAAGGTATGACACTTTCAACACCCATAAGAAGGTTAAAGAAATGATTTCAGGAAATCGTAACAAACCAATCGGGATATTAAAAAATGCAGATGGTACCACTATAACTGAAACGCAAGACAAACTACGTAGATGGAAAGAATACATTGAACAACTATTTTATGATCAAAAAGTAGAACAATTATTAGAAGTTAACGGAGAAACCACGGGACCAGAAATAATGAAAGAGGAAGTTATGTATGCTATAAAACACACAAAAGGCAGAAAAGCTCCATGACCCGATGAAATACCAATTGAACTATTGAAGATAATTAATGAAGATAATATTGATGTCTTGGTAGACCTTTTTAACTCCATATACAAGACGGGACACATACCCAAAGAGTGGCTTCTCTCAACTTTTGTGACGATTCCAAAAATCACAAATGCTAAAGATTGCAATGACTATCGAACAATTGCGTTAATGAGCCACACATTGAAAACCTTCCTTGAAATCATACATAACAGAATCCACATGAAATTAGAACAAGAAATAAATGATTCACAGATGGGTTTCAGAAAGGGTCTAGGAACTAGAGAAGCATTATTTGGAGTCCATGTTCTGACACAACGATGCCTGGATATGAATCAGGACATATATGCTTGCTTTATAGATTTCAAAAAAGCTTTTGATAGAGTTCAACATGAGAAGCTTTTAAGTATTCTTAAGACTAAAAACATTGATAGTAGAGATCTACAAATTATATCGAATCTGTATCAAAACCAGAAAGCAAGAGTAAGAGTCGAAGGAGAACTGACAGAGGAAGTAAGTATACTTAGAGGAGTTCGACAAGGGTGTATCCTTTCACCACTCTTATTCAACGTCTACAGTGAAGTGATTTTTCAAGAGGCTTTATTGGATATCGTGGAAGGTATTTATGTCAACGGAAATAGCATTAATAATATTAGATATGCCGACGATACTGTCATATTTGCAAGTGACATGGAAGATCTACAGTACATAATACAACATGTATACAATGCATGTGAAAGTTACGGACTGCAAATGAATCTCAAGAAAACGAAATCAATGATATTCTCAAAAAAACCACAAAATGTAAATAACCTGATCATCAATAATACAACGATAGAAAGAGTAAAAACATATAAATATTTAGGAACGTGGCTAACCGAAGATGGAGATCAAGTAAAGGAGATCAGATCTAGAATAGAAATGGCAAGAAACACGTTCATAAAATTGAAGAAATTACTTTGCAACCGTAACCTTAATCTAGAGATTCGCACAAGAATGCTACGTTGTTACGTCTTCTCTACTTTACTATATGGCATGGAAGCGTGGAACAATAAAGCAGTCTGAAATCAAAAAATTAAACTCCTTTGAGATGTGGTGCTACAGGAGAATGCATAAAATATCATGGATTGAAAAAGTAACTAATATAGAGGTGTTACAAAGAATGAAGAAAGAATGTGAAGTCATAAAAACTGTTAAAATTAGAAAGATTCAATATCTGGGACATTTAATGAGGGGTGAGAAGTACGTATTACTGAGGTTGATTATGCAAGGGAAGATACAAGGGAAGAGAAACCCAGGACGACGCAAAATGTCCTGGCTAAGAAATTTGAGAGAGTGGTTCGGCTGCAGCTCATTAGAATTATTCAGAAATGCGGCCAACAAAGTTAAAATAGCGATGATGATTTCCAACCTCCGCTAGGAGAAGGAACCCGAAGAAGAAGACACGTTAAATAGCACTGCAGACAGAATGCATCCTTATCTCACTCCTCTATCTACGGAGATTGTCTCTGTCAACTGTTCATCTACTTTAATATTGGGAGTTTGATTGTAATATAAATTGTATATAATTCGCAAATGTCTATCATCTAAGCCTGCTTCATTTGATTCATTCGTTGGCATCTCTGCACCTTTGGCTAAACACTTGTGTAGCGAATAGAGCTTCTAGGGGGCCTAAGGTATCGCGGAATGCCAATTGTGTCCATGATACTACTTGTTCTTCACATTTTTTATATATTTTGTTATGTATCACTTTTAAAAACGTTTTAAGTAAGTGGCTCATTAGACTAATTGATCTGTAGTCTTTACATGCTTTTGCATTAATTTTTTTTTTCTATAGTTACGAAGGTTGACTATAACCAATTTTGGGAAATTTCCAGTTATATGTTTTTTGATAAATATAGTCGTTATCCATTTTATTCCTCTTTTGTCCATAAGTTTCAGAAATTCTGTATAAAATTTTTCAGACCCTTAAGCTTTACCATCTTTAGTTTTTCTAATAGCTGCCGTGACTTCTTCCGCCGACTTCTTCGATGGTAATCGGAGATTCTGTTTGGCTTTCTATGTCTTCAATGACAATATGCATTTCATCTGCAAATGTTACTACCACATATTTCTTCCAAGTGTCAGTCTCTCTTCCACACTTAGCAGTGGATTACCTTGGTCTGCCAAACATCCATCTCTTCTAGGCTTGTATAAGCCTACAGCTTCTTTAACTTTTTTGTATATTATATAAATCGTGAATGGCGTAAGCAAAAATCCTTGGCGAATTGATTTTTAGTACCCATAACCAGTATACCGGAATAAAAGGAATGCCAGTTACTATTTGATTTCACGTACAGTATAGGTAAAAGTTTATGGTCGGTATGGACCTTACGTGAGATGGAGTGAGAAACACCTGTTTAAAAAGAGAGATGTATATTAGTTCCGCCCTTTATATCGCCGAAAATGAATGAGTTGAAATAATAAAAAAGGGGAAATTTAACGTTGCCAAACTTATTGGTTTTATTTGACCTGTTGTCCTTTTAGCATTTGAACAATGTTATAAGATAATCAAATTTGGGCGAAATGGATTTAAATGGCAGCTTACTGTTTTTATTGGGAATATGCCACAATTTTACTTTACAATAAGTGTAATATAACATTTTGATTTACACTTCGGAAATCGATTTATATAAATAAAATTTATTAATATTTCGTATCTTAAGTTCGATTCTGAATTAAAAATCTAAACATAAAATTAAGCTTATTTTAAAGTCATATTGTGCCTTATTTCTATTAAAAATAATAAACTGCATATGATGCCACAATAAATAAAAGCTTCATACAAAATTATTTGGCAACGTCTCGTCTCCCGATCTTACGATTCGTCAAAGCACCAAATCAAAGTAAGGACAGAGGTAACGAGTAGAGATGGGTCGTTCACGTTTTTATGGTAAACCGATTTTTGTAAACAAGTTACTATGATTGTTTAACAGTAGTTTCAAGTAAGAGAGTACCTCCATAAACAAACATAATGGTTATTATCGTTTATGTATATATTTATTGAAATGAAAGAAACTAATGAAGGATATATTTATTATAACTAGGAAAATAAACTAAACAATACAACCCGATATTAGTAATTCTACTACGTCGGATACTATGGATGTAAGGTTACTGTTTGCTAAAATTTTATTGCAAGATTCTTGCAGGTAGCGTACCATAACAATCACTGAACTACCCTTCAAGTATTTTTGGTCACTCATTGTGCTTGATATTTCTTAAAAAGGCCGTAAAATTTGGGAAAGTTGAGAACAAAGAATCCTCAGTCTGTATTATAACTAATACAAATGTGGAACGGATTGCCTCTTCTAACTCGGTCGTTCTTTTTAACATGTAATAGGTGAAGTTCTACCTAGTTTCCACGTCTTGGATTGGCCGTTTGGGAACTTTGTTATGTTGTAATTGATACTTTAAAAGCCTTTCTGAAGATAAGGTACTTTTTTGAAATGTGTTTTTTGCCGAATTGTCGAAAAAAGACTTTTTATTTTATCTATTTGTACACGACAGTTTTAAGTGCGTCCTCCACCAATAAATTTAACGTATGAGCAAAACAATTTAAATATTGTTATTCCAAAACATCTGTAATAGCTTTGACCATATTTGAGGCATTATCAGTTACTGCAAAATTTACTTTTCGTTTTAGACCCCACTGATTAATAACTTTCACTAATTGCAAAAGCGATGTATTCTAAATTATAGTTTCGAGAAAAATGGCAACAGCCTAATAAAACCGTCTTAAATTCTAAATTTTCGGTTAAATATTGTCCTGTTAATGCGATGTAACTCTCAGTTACTCCAAATGTCCAGAGTTCAGTAGTAATACAGATATTTTCTACTTCTTTAACAACTTGTGATCTAATACTTTGCTTAGTTTTGATATAACATTCCTGAAGTAATGAACCTGACGTAATGAACAAGTTTTTCTGTTGGCGGTTTTCTTGTTGGCGGTTTATATCCAGGAATCCACCTTGCAAACTTTTTAAAAGCTCGTTCTTCAACTATGGAAAACGGATGAAACGAGTCTTTGCATACGTTTAGTAAATCCATAGCTATTTTTTTTTTGTTCTAAACTAATATTTTTATTAACGGAAGCATCCATCACCTTTTGACGCTTGGGTAGCGGTGGCAGTATGTCAGTACTTGTAGTAGAAGTAGTCGAAACGGACAGAAATGCGTCGGGAGAAGTTTCAATCATTGCAATATTCAGAAAGTGGACCATAAAAGCTGCATCTTCTACAAATGTGCAATTTCTGAAAGACACTGATAAAGATGTCTTAAGTCCATGGTGTATTTGTGATGAAAAAAATTGGACATGTCATCTAAACATACACCTGTATCGAGAGATATAAAAGAAGTCGACATGTATTTGTCTGATGATATATTACCCACAAAAAATTTCGAACGGAGATTGGAACTGTCCATTACAGTGGTGGAAAAACCATCGCCATGTATATCCTAACTTAACCACTATATTCATAAATATTATAGTATTGTAACAAAATCTGTTCCTTGTGAACACATGTTCAAAATCTGGTTTAATTTTAAATAAAAGAAGAACACAGTTAACAAGAAAAGTGTAAACACTTACGTTTTTAAATGTCAATTTAGACGATTCGCGATTTAATAATGTGTAATGTAGATGTAAGTACTATTTACTATTTGTATTGTTTAATTAATTTTTCAAGTTATAATAAATATATCCTTCGTTAGTTTCTTTCACTTCAATACTTATACATATAAACGATAATAGCCAATATGTTTGTTTATGTGCTCGCTTATTTGAAACTACTGGTAAACAATCAACTAGTTACAGTTTACGAAAAACGGTTCCGATAAAAATGTCAACGACCCACCTCTAGTTTTTTAGGTATATTAGGATCGAAACCAGAGATATGTAAAATATCTCTGATCGGAACTAATCGTCTCACTAATGCGCAATGGGCGTCAATGAGAAATATGTAGGGAGAGGGAGAGAAATATGATTTTATATCTGTGTTAGATATTCTGTTAAATTTTACCAAACCGACCATAAACTTTTACCTACACTGTATAGTGCCTCTGTTGTATATTCGCTTATACGTATTTCATTCGAAAAGGAATCTTTGGAGCGACTATTTACAGATGATCTGAACGTGAACAAGATGTAATTAGAGAAATGGGAAATCTAAAAGAGCATTTCAGAACATATCTTCTCAACTAAGCAAAAATTCTTGGAGAATTGATTTCTAGTACTCATAAAGAGTATATCGGAATAAAAGAAAGAACAGTTAAGATTTGATTTCACGATTCCAGAGCATCTGTAAGTAGTCGCTCCTAAGATTCCTTTTAGTATGAAATACGTATAAGCGAATATACAGAGGCACTATAGATGAAATCAAATCTTAACTGTCTTTCCTTTTCTTTCTTATTCTTTTGTATAATGTCTTGTCCTGATCTTTACCTTTCGCCTCACTTTCATCATACCTAGAATCTCATTTATCATCCACGGTTTTTTTCCTAATTTTTTATGGTTTGAGGGATTTTTTTTAGGGACGGGTATTAAATAGTCCAAATTCTTTACGATGTAGTTTATCTTGGGTGATTTGTATTATTACGTCAACTTGTACTACGGTAAACGACTTTTCGAAGTAGATCGATATTTTTTTTAATATAAATTAATACTTGCATAAAAACAGAAAAATTTGTATACATAATAATGAGTATATAAAGTAAAAGAACCATTTTGTTTATTGCTTCTAATGGAATGCTTAATAGGACAAATTATTGTTGATTAGAAATATTTAGAATATTCGACATACTCTCGTATAAAACAATGATCAGTGAGGACGTTTAATAATATATCCCTTTTCACTGCTTACTAATTTAATATTATAGGACATTGTTAACCGAAATGCGCCTTAAAAGGAATTTAAAACAGTTAGTAAAACTTTTATTTGGAGAAGTGCAATCTTACGAAGGTAAATATATTATATAAAAAGCTATAGATATATAAAAAGTATATTTTTTGTAGCTATTTTCTTGTACCATCTTAACTATTTACTTATTTTACTATTTTTATTGGGAATAAGCCACAATTTTACTTTAAAATAATTTTATTTTAACGTTTAGATTTTCACTTTGGAAAACTTTCTCAAAATACAAAAAATAAATTTTTGTATATTTTTAAATCGGAAATCCAAACGTCAAAATAAACTTTTAATTTTATAAAGTAAAGTTATGGCCTATTCCCAATAAAAATACTAAATTTTATATTAGTGTATATTAAATAATAGTTTAAAGTATAGATAAACTAAATTATGTTTCTCTAATAGTCTAGCTGTAACATTTGAATCGATTATTTAAGGAACTCCATAAGTAGACTTAGGCAAATCTGCAAATCAACACAGTGGTATATAAAAATTTAAATGAGGCGACTGTTCGAAAACTTACATCGGTCAAATTGTTAGAACTTTTAAGAAACGTAAAGCAGAACATAAAAGGGATTTCAATACATATTTTTTTTTATTTTTATTTATATATATTTTACATATCTAGGTTCACTACTTACCACAGATAACAAGGTCACTGTAGAAGTTAAGAGAAGAATACATATCGCTATCGAATACATATAAAATATATAACGGACTAATTAAACATCTAAGATCTAACAACATCACAAGAAAAACCAAAAACTTTTTGGACAAATTAGAAAACCTTAATGGAATTATCTTATCTTCCACAAACTGATTACACTGCAATAGTCCATAGTGTTTACATAGTGTTTATAGATTATAAATAATAACCCAATAATATATTATATATATATATATATATATATATATATATACAGGGTGTCCCAGACTAATTTACCCACGCTATATCTCTTAAAGTAATATAGATTTTCGAATGGGACATTTCGGTCATATTATGAGACACCCTGAAAAATATGATCTTTTACATCTGATCATTCAGGGAAAGATCCAAGGTAATCGTGGTCCTGGTAGAAGAAGAACATCATGGCTGAACAATCTAAGGCAATGGTATGGAAAATCAACTACATCGTTATTTAGAGCTGCTGTCAATAAAGTCACGATAGCGAATATGGTAGCCAACATGATATCCAACGATCGATAACAGTCATGGAACTAGAAGAAGAAGAAGAATGGGACATAAAGTTATCTATTCTACTTGTAATACACTGTAGTATGGCGTAGAAAAAAAATCATCCCATAAATATTCATCCCTTAGTTGCCCTAACCCCTAACTTTAATATTTTTAATAGCAACCTGAATATTTTTTTATAGTTTTGGATGTGGTCTTCTACCGTCTATTCAACAGATTTATTAAAAGTAAAATCGGTTTGTAAATAATCAAGAAATCAATAATTTTTTATTTTTGTTAATTAAGTGTCCCAGACTAATTTATCCAGGCTATATTTATTAACAAATTTAATATATTTTATTATATTATTATATTATATTATATTAATATTTTTTAAGGGTCAAAAACTGGTCTATTCCATTTGTAATACACTTTAATATAGCGAAGAAAAAATCATCTCCTAAATATTCATCCCTAATTCATACCTAGTTACAACCCCTAACTTAAATTTTTTAATGGCACCCTGTACATTTTTTATAGTTTTATATGAGGTCTTATATCGTCTATTCAATCGATTTTTAAAAATAAAATGGGTTTGTAAGGTATCAAGAAAATATCAGTTTATTTCTTATTTTTGTTAAATTAATCAAGATAGCCTTAAACAATAGAATAGAAAAGAAATATTATCTATTTCTTTACCTATTAGAAATATTATGCTTTATTATCACTGAAAATTTTACTATTATAACTACGTAGTATAACTTCTTACACACCCTTTTTATTTCAACATTATTTTTAATTTTTCAAATTTTGGACTTTGTAGGAGCATACGTTATCTTCCAGTGTGCAAAATTAAGTGTGCAAAATTTAACAAAACAATCTCTTATAATAAAGCCACAATATTTGAAAAATTTTTGCAGTTATTTTACGTCTTCGATATTACCACAGAATAATAAGCAATCAGAATGCCCACTCTTAGATGACGCCTTTGAAGTTTTTCAGCACGCGCGCCATGTTTTAGAAGGAAACACATAACACAGACATATGATTTGTGAGGTTATTATGTAATTGTTCATATTTATGTTTAATTATATTATTATTTATGTTATTATTTTACAATGTTAATATAATTGTATAGTATGTCTATGATTGCCGTAAGTCAATTAAACCGGGTTAATTTTTCTATGCACACCACATAAACAACACTGGTTCCCTCTAAAACATGGCGGAACGTCTGCGCGAACGAGATCTTCTTCTTGTAGTGCCTATCCGTTTCGGATGTTGGCGACCATCATGGCAATCTGCACTTTGCACACTGCTGCTCTAAAAAGATTTGTGGTTGTTGTGTTGAACCACGTTCGTAGATTTTTCAGCCAGGAAATGCTTCGCCTTCCTGGTCCCCGTTTTCCTTCTACTTTTCCCTGCAAGATTAGTTGCAGCAGTCCATATCTTTCGCTGTTCCTCATGATGTGACCGAGGTATTCGATTTTGGCTGTTTTTATTGTGGTTAACAGCTCTTTTTCTTTTAGGGTATCTTCAGTTCTTTTTTCTCGCGTACTTAATTTTCCATGGAGAGTGGGCATTCTGATTGTTTATTATTCTGTAATATTACCCTTATTAGGTCCATGATTTAATCTGTCAAATTAACAATTATTATTTTTGACGTTTGGTATTAAACCAGTAATAATTATATTTGTTCTAATTGTGTATCTATAACATTTCAATATGCCTTATTTATTTTCGCCCAACGAGTACGTTGATATGATTTTGATTTATGGAGAATGACTAAAAAATAGAAGAATTTACCGACAATTATATCAAGAAAGGTTTTCAAATCGAACAATTCCAAGCGAAAAAACCTTTAAGAATTTGGAACGCTCACTTAGACAGGGACATTTTCCTAATAATAAAAGAGGCACAATTGAACGCACAGTAAGATGTAACCAAAACCTTATTAATGTACTAGCATATGTTAATTTTAATCCCAAGGTGTCTGTTAGAACCCTTGCCAGTGAATGTGGCTTTCCAAAAAGTTCTATGCATAGAATTGTCAAAGATTTTAAGTATCATCCTTTTAAAGTGCACCTAGTTCAAGGATTACAGCCTGGTGATGACCAAAGACGTCTTTAGTTTATTGCAAAAATGATGTTAAAAATCAGTGATGATCCACTTTTTTTATCGAAAATATTGTGGAGTGATGAGGCTAGATTTTATAATAATGGTGTTGTGAACCGTCACAATTCTAATTATTGGTCTCCCGTGAACCCACATTGGATGATGGAAACAAGATTTCAGAATATTTGGGGTATAAATGTGTGGTGCGGTTTATTTAATGGCCGTGTTATAGGTCCTTACTTTTTAACGGCACTCTAACAGGTGTTCGATATTTAGACTTTTTAGAAAACATTCTACCCGATTTGCTAGAAGATATTCCTGTTCATGAGCGTCAAGAAATGTGGTGGCAACAAGACGGAGCTTCTCCCCATAATGCAAGAATCGTTAGCGACCACCTACAAAACCGTTTTGATAACCACTGGATAGTAAACAACTCTCCAGAAATGTGTGGGCTGCACGTTCATGTGATTTGTCACCTCTTGACTCTTTCTTTTGGGGAGCGATAAAAGATATTGTTTATCAATCAAAACCGCAAAATTTAGAGGAATTAAAACAAAAAATAAGACAAGCATGTCGCCAAATTACTCCCGAAATGATTCGAGCCACATGTACCAGAAATCTTCTGGAACGATTCGAAATGTGTGTTGCAGCAAGTGGGTTACAATTCGAACATTTAATGTAAATAATGTTAGTTAGTTGGTGTTTTGATTTATTTTTTCATGTAATTTTTATTGCATTTATTTTTATTGTTCCTTTAAGTTTTATTGTTCCTAAGGTTGTATATTATTTGTACGAGTAGTATGTTCAATATGCAATTTATTTAAAGTTTGCAATAAATTGTTTTTGTTTTACTTTCATTCTTTTATTTTGTAATATTGACGATTTATCTAATTTCAGTGACAATAAAGCATATTTCTTTTCTATTCTATTTTTTAAGGCTATCTTGATTAATTTAACAAAAATAAAAAATAAACTGATATTTTCTTGATACCTTACAAACCCATTTTATTAAAAAAAAATCGGTTAAATAGACGATAGAAGACCACATCCAAAACTAGAAAAAAATGTACAGGGTGCTATTAAAAAAATTAAGTTAGGGGTTGTAACTAAGGGATGAATAGTTAGGGGATGATTTTTTCTTCGCTATATTAAAGTGTAATACAAATGAAATAGACCAGTTTTTGACCCTTTAAAAATCTCTATTTTGGTAATAAATATAGCCTGGATAAATTAGTCTGGGACACTTAATTAACAAAAATTAAAAATTAATTGATTTCTTGATTATTTACAAACCGATTTGATTTTTAAGTGTTTTACAAGTAGAATAGATCACTTTTTGTCCCATTCGAAAATCTCTATTCGTTTAAGAGATATAGCGTGGGTAAATTAGTCTGGGACACCCTGTATTATATATATATATATATATATATATATTATATATTATATATATATATTTAGTCTGGAGATATACTATATATATATATATATATATATATATATATATATATATATATATATATATATAGTTGGACTCAGCGGTTCAACAGTACAGACGTGCAGCGAAGAGCGTAGCGACGAGCAGCGAAGCGTGCTTTGGTGGGGGCAATCGACCTGAACGCAACGGAGCTTATTAGCTCCGGGTGAGTAAGACACCCAGTTTGCACAGGCCTTTGTCCTTCAACAAAGTGAAAAGCGGAGGCTATTTAATTAGCATTCGATGTCAGCGAAAAATACAGGTTTACCTCAGTGGGTCGACAGGTATGACACTGTAAGGCCTAGTTTTGAAATCTAGGTCGGACAGAAACGGCCCCTGCCTCTGAGGTGAGAGAAACTTGAAAAGGATCCCTCCCTGAGAAATCAGGGAGAGAACTACCGAGGGGTTGCTGGGACGACACCCAGGAAAACCGTCAGGCAGCGGCCAGGCGGAAAGACAAAAAAAGAGTCTTCAGAGTAGCAAACTCCAATATAGTCTTTTGAACACTTATGTTCACTGCCTTACGGCATTATGAGTGATCCCTCCCCCAAAAAAGTGATGTCATGCAGGTGACATCACAAGAAAAAGAAGATGATGACAATTCCAAGTCACCCACCCCGTCCGTTGCATCTGCAATTCGGCAAGAAGATGCCGAAGAAGACGAAAGCGAGGTGGAAACAGCCGACAGCGTCTCGATCACCATGGGAAGTTAGTCTCAGATACCTGCAGAGGTTAACGTTAAGAGACCTAAACCTCCTGCGATCATCTTAAAGACGCTCGCAGGACATCAAGAACATACTCTAAAAAAGAGGGAAAACCAATACTGCCTTTCTTTATGATCACCCTCAAAGAGGATGACATACAAAAAATACGCAAAATAACAAACTTGTGCTACATGAAGACTAGTTTCGAAGACGAAATCAAGACCACAAAGATACCCTACAGTGTTTCAACTGCCAGGGTTATTACCACAGTTCAAAGGCTTGCCACTGCGACTCCAGATGTGTAAGTGTGGTGAAAACCATCTCAGCAATGAGTGCGGAAAAGCAAAGAAACGGCCCAAAATGCGCCAACTGCGAACAGGCGCATACGGCCAATTACAGAGGATGCTCAAAAGCTCCAAAAAGAAGACCCTGCCCCGTAAAACCGGCGAGCAGACCACTCAACCCAACAACAAACCACGGGTTTCAGCTACACACAAGCAGCCAAGAAAACCCCAGAACAAGCGGCCCCAACGATGCAAGACGCAGCCGCACTCATTGCCACATTCCAGACGGAATACAGTAAGAAAATGATGGAGATGATGTCTGTGATGGATAGGGCCACAAAAATGATGACTGCATTGGTGAAATAAATCGACAATGTTAGCGAACCATACGGAAGATCTACGCATAGGGTCCTGGAATTCCGGTGGAATTTTCCAAAAACTCAACCTTTTGGACGAAATGATAAATAGATTAGAGCTCGATATCGTAGCCCTTCAAGAAACGAAACTAGTGGAAAGGAAGAAAACCAAATTTCCAGGCTACGATATCTATAGAACTGACCATAGAGCAAGATCAGGAGGAACAGCCATACTAGTTAAAAAAGGCATAGACATGAACACATCCCAACACCAGGTGGACTGGTCACAATGGAAGCCACGCTAGTAAGACTAAAGGCCAACAACGAAACACTAAAAATAGTGTCAGCTTATGTCAGACCTAACGAACCGATATTCGATGAAGATTTGAGCCTAATCCTCGACACAGAAGAGCCACGGTAATCATAGGAGACCTTAATGCGAGATCTCCAACTGGTTCGATAGAGCGACCAACAATAACGGGAGACGACTTTGCGGCATCTCGAAAATAGACCAAACACCTACGTGATGGACCAACAGAACCGACCTGTTTTCACGGACAACTCCTACACATCTAGACATTGCAATCCTACACAACGTGGGTCAACAATACGAGATACGCTCTCTAAACGAAGGCGATTTCGACGCACAATCTAATCGTTTTGACCCTGGGCGCAATAGAACTAAACTATTCGCAGCCCCACAAAAGAAAGATAACAAGTTGGCCAAACTTTAGAAGAATTGTGAGCGAAAACATCGGTAACATTCCAACAATAAACAACATCACAGAACTAGAAGACAGCGTAACCAAACTAGAAGAAACTATAATTAATGCTATCGATGCCAGCTCCAAAACCGAAACAATCACAAGACAAAAAGGAAGATTCGGAGATATAAGTCAGGAGCTACAAGACTTAATTAAGAAAAAAACAGAAAAGAAGAAGAGCCTATCGTACTAGAACATTAGAAGATAAAAGGATTGCAAATGAGCTAGACAGGGAAGTTAAAAGACAACTACGAAATCACAGAAATGAAAGCTGGGACAACTATATCCAAGAATTAGACCCTAACAAATCCGCCTTCTGGAAATTATCGAAAATCCTCCGACAGGACAAGAAACCCATACCTCCCTTACATGGAGTAAACGGGATTGTCCACACGGAAATAGACAAAGCTGAAGTCCTAAAGGACGAACTAGAAAGGGCATGTAGAAATAACGAAAATCCCAATGAAGACATAGACTTGAAGAAGAGGTAGAAAGAACAGCCAGAAGACTAAAGAGAAGAAAGGGCAGAGTAGGAATAACACATACATCTCCCGAAGAAATAAAAGAGCTAATAAAACTAACAAACGCCAAAAAAGCCCCAGGACCTGACAACATCACAAACAGGGCACTAAAAAATCTACCCAACAAAGCTACTGTCTACATAACGAACATTGTAAACAACATGCTCAAACTAAGATATTTTCCAGATAGATGGAAGGAGGCACAAATTATCATGATTAAAAACCAGGGAAGGATGGCATTTTTCCGCAAAATTACAGACCTATCAGCTACTATCATCAATAAGCAAGATAGCGGAAAGAGTTATATTAAAAAGACTCAACGACGAATCGGAAGCACTAGGCATCATACCAGAAGCTCAATTTGGATTCAGAAGCGAACATTCATGCGAACTACAAGTTCTACGTTTTACTGAATTTACAACAAAAGGCTATAACGAAAAAATGTATACGGCAACAGCATTTCTGGACGTCAGTAAAGCATTTGACAGGGTCTGGCATGAAGGACTCATTTACAAAATGAACTCTATGGGATACAGCGAGGCGATGACATGCCCTTGGATCATACCTAGCCAACAGAAGGTTCAGGGTTCGAACGGGGGCAACTCTGTCCGATGTCGGGACCTGGAAGCAGGTGTGCCTCAGGGAGCTGTTCTGTCGCCTTACCTGTATACCATCTATACGGCCGACACGCCAAAAGAACCAGGTTCCTGTTGAGTCTTTACGCCGACGACACAGCAATAGCTGTTAGCTGGAGAAATCAGATCATGCGCTAATCATGCAGAGCACTTAAAGTTCGAAAGATGGTGCATCAAATGGAAAATAGCCTTAAACCCGGATAAAACACAGGCTGTAATGTTTAGTCACAGAAGAAGTGTACCGAACCGAGAACTAACGATTGGGAACACCCCAGTAGAATGGACAAACGAGGCCAAATACTAGGAGTGTTACTAGACAAAAAACTCACATTTACGCAGCACATAAATCAGCAAACGTATAGAGCCAAAGCGCTGAAAAATCAGCTCTCAACGCTTATTGGTAGAAGAAGTAAGCTAAGGTTTAAAACCAAAATCAGGATTGCGAATAGTATTATCCTGCCAGTCCTTTCGTATGCTCTGCTGCGTGGGGACACACCTGTAAAACAAACAGGAAAAAAATACAAACAGCACAAATCAACTAATAAGAGATGCCCTGAACTTACCGAGATATGTACCTCTGAGAAATTTATACAGAGACTCAGGACAAACAAGGATCCTTCACACAATGGACAAAAAGGCATACGAACTATTCAACGGACTAAACAACCACCCAAGTAGCATGTTAAGAGAGCTGACTAACTACAACGCAAATACCAGGACGGTACACAGAAGACCTAAACAGCAAATAGCCGGATATAGGGTCCCCAACGAATAAATGAAGAATGAGATGGTCGCAAGACGTCAATAAAAGAATGCAGTCATCAGAAAAACAACCACCAAAAAAATATCTATTTTTAGGACTCTGGCGAGAGGATACAGGTGCCAAGGCACTTAGTTAAGGACAATATACACCGGGGTGTGTGGAGGCCATATACACCCTGCAATGCACACCCCAACACACCCACACAAATTAGCATGTAAGAATAAAAGGGTAAGAATTGTGCCGCATTTATAGTCCAACCCAAAAACCCAAACAAAAAAAAAATCGGTTGTTTTTCTTTTAAATTCAGAACTTCAAAATCAATTTCAATTCATTAAACGTTTTAACGTAAAATTCATCCTATTTTTCTATATAGAAGGCCCGTCAGGCCTTCTATATACGGCTGATGCGGATTAGGCCCTTAAGGCGGATCAAATGAATGCTGATCCGTTTCGCGACACCCGAGCACTGAGGTCATGTGCGGCAAGCATGGGCTCGGTGGCCGGACACACTTCGGGCGCCCAGCCGGCGAGGAGAACAAAATTTACTTTTGCCAAATCGGCGGCTGAGTGACCGAGCACACACTTTTTTCCGGACATGAAGTCGACAGCCCAGGCTGTCGGCTTCATGGACGGAACACACGCTCTTTTTCTTTTTTTTTTAGGGACTCCAGTCCCGAAGTGAAGTTAGAGTAAAATCTATAGAGTCAGTAAAGTAAATAGGGAGAAAAGCCTAGATGTGGCTACCCTACAGTCAGGTGGCATAACCACAGTAATTAAAAACAGGAGGTGTCTCATTACCCAGGGCACCTCAAGTAACTTTCAGATCATAAGCCTCCTCACGTAAGTCACACGATGAGGAGGGGTGGTGGAAAAGCCTGGGGGTCAGATAGGTACCACTTCAACTAGTGAAGTGTGACCGGTTTGATCTTCGGACATGTGGATCCCATACTTAGTTTGGTATACACATGTTCCTAGGGGTAGGGTTGATCGCTTAGCGTGATTGTGTGTGTTGTGTATATATATATATATATATATATATATATATATATATATATATATATGTATGTATATATATATATATACATACATATTAAAGAATACAGTATCCTTAGTTTTGTTATTTTGGTTAATGCTGTAGTAGCTTTTGTAATAATCTAATTATTGGGGGATTAAAGACATACAGATGACACGATTTACTTTGATAGACATTTTGCAAACTCACATGCTATTCCAATCACAAAATGATTTTTTTGTCATCGTCACGTTTTTCTTTACTATTACAAAGAAAATCCAATCAGTCTCATTGTTAAGAGTAGAACTATGTATATAAAATAAGTAAAATTTTAAATTTTGTAAGTCATATTTATTTTTAGGTGATCCATGTTTTTGGATGCTTAATTGGGGAACTGTGCTCTTTCGCACACCAGTTCAGAGATACATATGCGGCATCGTCTTCTGGTATCACAATTACTCTTTGTTTATAATGGCTACTTTTATATATTTAAAGAAACCTCCTCCAATTGAGCTCTTACAGTATCTATCTATGGCTGCAATCACTTTCTTTGTTAGTATATTTTTGAATTCAGCTAAGTATTCGAATAGGTTTATTATTCAATTCAAAAGTTGCTTAATACAATTTTTGTTATTTTTAAATAAAATAGATATAAATAAATAAAAAATGCCATTTATAGTCGCAAAAAATATATCAGTACTTTATATTTAAATATTTTAAAACATGTGCAATTTTAAGTAATTAATATTATAGCTTAATGCAAAAATATATACCTTGCAAAAATTGGAGCTCGGTTAAGTAGATGTCAAGATGCTGTAGCCTTCCAAGTTGGGCAGTGGCGGTAGATAAACGCTCTGATAAATAGAAACACGGTTACACAAATGAAGATTCTAAGGTTTTGGCTTCAGTCTGATAGAGGTGTCTTGGTCGGTTCGTCAGAACTAGTAGACTACAAGTTTTTAGCAAGTGAGATAGGCGGAGGAAAAGTAGAGAGAATAATATTTTTGGTATCACTTTATTTTTGAAAGAAAGAGGAAAACCTATTAGGTAGACGAACTATATAATAATAAATTAAGAACAATAACTATGAAGATACACGATAATAAGTGCACATTAATAAGGTATCAAATTAATTAATATGACCCAACCGATATGCGTGGAAGTAATATTGAAGCATGTTTAAAATTTCTTCAATTATTTCTCTCAGAAAATTACTTTCACACCGCCTATCTTTAGGAACTGTGCTAGATCCATTTGAAATAAGTAACGATCGATTTGTCACGCCTGCTCGCAACAACGAAACATATCACAGTTATTGTTCCTCTCTCTTATTATCGTTCGTTAGCTAAATAGAAACTCTTCCTCTTAACAAAGAAGTTCGTTCCTATTGTCGAACAAACCAGCTTATTTTCTAAGAATAGCTAAGATGTGGCTCTTCTATGAAATAATCTTTTCAGTCAGGAGAAAGTAGAAAAGTATTAAAAATAAGACCACACCGGACTTGTCAATTAAGCACCATTTTCGCCTGGTACTCTTCGGTACCGGTAGTAGTATTCGGTATTTTTTATCCCTAGTTGGTCTAAATGTGAAAAATCAAATTTATTTTCGTTGTGGTTCCTGTTGGACAAAGTTGTGTTTATTAAACGGCGGTAAGTGTAATTTCAATTCACCATTATTCATCTATCTTCATACAGTGCTTTCTACAGTAATTTTTTTCTCTTGTCGTGCAGACTCCTCCAATTCGACGACACTGAGTCAATTCTGTTTGCCGTTTCCTCCATCCATTCAGTTCAGTCTAGTCTGTTCCAGTATAGTCTATTGTAAGGATTGATCTGATGTTTTAACTGTACCTATATTGATTTGATAATTGATGTGCTGATTGAATCCACGGTAATTCGGTAGCTTACTTACATCATCTACGCTGCTTGAGACGTCCCAATACACCTGTTGCGGGTGCAGCCTGTCAAGTGACTTTGTCGACGACTGTTATATGAAAGAACGTTATGACCTGTGATGTATAAAAGATTAAATCTTTTAGCGAAAGCCGCTATCGCTTTATTATATTAAATGGCCAAATATATGGCCTTAACATTTCGCATACCATAAAGGATACAGAAAAAGATATTATCATATCGTTTCGTTCACGGCCGCCAAAGCAGGAAGCGCCTTTGTAAGGGCTACTACTAGGACGCTGTAGTGAAGTATTGGCAGACATTCGTTGGACTTTGCGAGTTTGAATTTGTATCAGCCCAAGTGATCTGATGAGGCTGGGATAGGCCGTAATGATTATAACACTTTATTGATACCGATTCGAATACGGGAAGTTTAGCGAATTTGTCCTCCTAGGCCATACATCTGTATTCTGTCTTGAGGTAGGTCTTCGTCCATATTTCGAGCGCTAATCGCTTTCCTAACTCCCAGGTTCCAGCTCTGTGGTGATCTTCCTCGTTTAATCTTCTCTGGGGGTTGCCACATCATCGTTTTTTTAGGCAATCTTTCGTCCCCCATTCGGCTCACATGCCCATATCATATGAGCTGTTTTTTCTCAATATCCTCAACTATAGTGCCCTCTATACCCATTTGTTGTTTTATCACTTCATTCCATATTCTGTCGGCTCTTGATATTCTCATCGATCTTCTGATGACATCCATTTCCGTGGCTTCGACTTTTTCTTATATTTCTCGGTTATTCTCCATGTCTCAGCTCCATAAAGTAGGCTATTTTTAAACATTGTCTCATAGATGTTCCATTTTCTTTTCTTTAATATTTCTTTACTCCATAGAACTCCGTTTAAACATGCTATAGCTCTTCGTGCTTGTACAATTCGATGTTCTATTTCTCGTTCGTCTTTTTCACTACGGTCGAAGATGACGCCCAGGTATTTATATTCGTCACATGGATTTATTTTTTGATTGTTATCGATATCGAGTTGTTCTGCTTCAGCTCCAATTGAGAGGTATTTTGTCTTTTCTAAGTTGATATTCAATCCCATTTCTGGTATTCTTCAATTAGTTTTCTAAGCATGTATTTCATGTCGTCTTTGTATTTGAGGTCACCACCTGATCATCTGCAAACTGTAAAGTATATATGTAATCCTGATCGTTCAATTGTATACCCATTCCTTTGACTTTCCTTTTCCATTGTTTCAGAGCTGCAGAGATATAAATCTTAAACAGAGTCGGAGAGATACAGCATCCTTGTCTGAGACCCTTGGTAACTTTTTAACCAAGTAACTAAGCAAATTTTTCAGCTAAGAGGTTTCCGAATTTCATTTGGGAGTTTGAACCATAATATAGATCTTGCGAGCACTAACCAATGTTTGATGTATGTTTAATGTGCCCAGGACTTCCCATAGTTTATTTAGCGGGACTGTGTCATATACCTTTTTAAGATCTACAAAAGTCATATGTAACTATCTATTTCTCACAACTTTCTTTTCTATAATTTGTTTAAGACAGAAGATGTTATCTGTACATGAACGACCTGCTCTAAATCCTCCTTGTTCTTCGTCTTCAGACGATTGATAATCTTCCTCAATCAGGTCCCGTAGTATTCGACCGTATAGTCGACTCATTGAACTTGTGACCGATATTCCTCTATAGTTTTTACAATTTCTCCTGTCACCTTTCTTATATATTGGGGTCATATATGCTGTTTTCCATTCGTCTGGTGTTGGATGTCCATTAATATATTCGTTAAATATCACCGTAATCATTCTGTGTAATTTATCTGAGCCATTCTTTATTAATTCCGTAGTTACTCCCTCTGGTCCACTTGCTTTCACATTCTTCATCCCTGCTATAGCTTTTTGAACTATGTTGATATCCATGGTAATATGCTCTCCCAGAATTTCGATTCTTGATGAATTCATATCTTCGCTAAATTCGTCTCTGTTCTCATTTAATAGATTTTTGTAATAATGTGTCCAATCCTCGGGATGTATGGGATTTAGAATCCCTTTCTCGTTAGTCGGCTTCTTAACAGAGTTTATAAACTTCCAGGCCTCAGTGCATTGTCGTCCTCCAATATAAGATTATATCTCTCTTCACCTTCTGTCCCATGTCTTATTTTTGGAGATCATAATTATCTTTCTAGTTTTCTTCTTCATTTCATTATATCGGTCTTTGTCTGCGTCATCTTTTGTATTCAACCACTTATGGTATAATCTTTTCTTTTCTGTTACCGCATTTTTGACGTCTTCATTCCACCAAAGCTTGTTACTAATTTTATTTTGTTAGATTCCTAAGTCCTCCTGTGCTGTTTGATGAATACTTGATATTATGTTCTCATATATGCATTTGGTATTTGTTAGTGTTTCGTCAAGTTTCGAGTTCATTCGAGTCTTATATATTGTATGGGTGTTCTCATGAATTAAACTGGACAGATTATATTGAGGAAGATTAATTCTTTCTAAAAGTTGTTCGTCTTGGCTTGATGAGACACTGTCCTTTAATCTATATGGGAAAACAATTTTTGCCATGACCATGTGGTGATCTGATCCGCATACTGCTCCTGTCATAGCTCTAATATCTCTAATGAGTATTGGTTAATTTTGTTTAACTATCACATAATCTATTATAGACTTAAGATTCCTTGTTGGTTGAAACCATGTATATTTGTGTATGTTTTTGTGACAGTAATATCCGTTAGTTATTTTGAGTCTATTACTTTTACAGATATTGATAAGTCTTTCTCCGTTATCATTTACGACGTCTTCTCCATAAGGTCCAATTACACTGTTGTGGCGCTTGTTTCCTGTTCTTCCATTAAAATCGCCTAATAAAAATATTTCTCGGTTATTTCCAACTCTAGTAATAAATTCGTTTAATTTTGCAAAGAATTCGTCTTTTGTGGTTACATTCTCATCCTCTGAGGGGGCATAGATTGCTAGTATTGTTGTTTTTTTTATGGTGTAGGGTCATATTTACTTGCAGGATATTTTCATCTATTGCAGTCCAGATGGTAACTTTCCTTTTAAACTTTTTGTTAATAATTACGGATACTCCTCTCTTAGCTCTTTCTTCCTTTGGCATGCCGCAATACAGGTGTATGTAGTCTCCTATCATTACTGATCCAACGCCCTTCTTCTATGTTTCAGTGAAGGTCACTATGTTGAGGCCAAGTTGTTTTACTTCTTTGATGATCTCTTCAGTTTTGCCCCTTATTCCTTGTACATTCCATGTACCTATCAACATGGTCCTTTTACGTAGCCGTTTTCGTCTTTGTTTAGATCCGTCTATATTTCCGAGGCTTGGTTTGGGATTTTTAGCAGTAGTTTTTTTTTCTAGATATTAAGGAGCTAGCTCAATGATCCAACCCCCAACCTGGAGGGCCAGGAAATTTGTCTTATATATATATATAAAATATAGTATATATATATATATATATATATATATATATATACCCGATATTTAGGCGGCACACGCCCTTCCGGTAGGGATCTATGGAGGAGTATCACCGAGTTGCAAGCCCTTATCTCTTGCTGTATACTGCTCCACCATAGGAAGATCAGATACCAGCATATTCTAGTCTAAGCCGCAGATTCATTTAGAATTTTATACTGCTACTTTAGCCTTTTTGTTTTCTGTACACCGAGCTGGGGATCGAACTCACATCACTCGCAGTGAAGCGACTATAATGTTTGAAAAATTATATCAGGCTTCTTGGAGGTCGGATTAAAGATTAATATGAACAATACGCAAATATTGACTTATCTGGAGCTAAATCGAAATATTGCTATTGTTGAAAGGCGCAGACTACATCGTATAAGTACTTGGGACATGAAATTCGGTTGGGCAGAGACAACCAGACATGTGAGCTCCCACGTTGCATAGGATTAGCCTGGGCAACTTTTGATAAATTAAACTATGTATTCAAATCGGTTTTCTCCATATGCCTCAAAAGGAAAATCTTTGACCAATATGTGTTACCTGTACTCACACATGGAGCGGAAACAATAACACACACAAAAAAAGTAGTTGTTATGACTCCCGTGACTCACAGGGCTCTGGAGCGCCAGATGTTGGGTGTTTCTCTGAGAGACCGAATCCCAAACGAAAAAATACGTCGTAGAATAAAATTAACAGACGCCATCGAAACAATCGCGTTGTTAAAATGATATTGAGCAGGGCACGTCGCCATATTATCAAACAACCGATAACCAAAACGCATTTTAGAGTGGAGATCAAGACTAAGGAGCAGAGGATGCCCACCAACTAGATGAACTGACGACCTGAAGTGTGTTATCAATAGGATGCAAGCCGTATAAGACAGAGACCGATGGAAACAGTTAAGGGAGACCTATGTCATAATATGTTATATTATATGATATGTTATATACGATAATATTGTAGATATTACTCGATAATATGTATTTTATATTTAAACTCTTAATTCTTCAAAGTACTAAAATAATTTTTAGTTTTCAGTATACTATGGATCGTTCATGAGAAATTTCAAAATAATAGAAGAATTCGCAAAGAATTTAAGTAACCTCTCTAAGATATATGCAAGACCAGCAAGGCGGAACGTCAGCAATAAAACGTACCAACGTAGTTACAAACTTAAACGATATTTGATAATATTCTTACCCACTTTCACAATATTTTACTGTATTGGTATCTGGTTTATCCAGGATACCAAAACTAACATTGCAATTGCTATTTTACAATCACTTCCATTAAGCACACAATTCATTTTTGTTACATTTGCGGTTATTCAACCACATAGTGTGTTGTTTTGCGTTGGAGTGTTGATATTATTATTTTACTTTATTTATCATTTTATATTTAATTTGGATAATCTAAACGAAGAACTAATTATATTTACAAATAAAAAGAATAACCACATTAAGATGTCTGATCAAATTAATTGTGTCCACTGTCAGACGGAGATTTTTCAAGAGATGGTGTACCTATTTAACCAGTATCTTAGAATTAAACAGTAAGTATGTATATATATATATATATATATAATATATATATATATATATATATATATATATATATTATATATATATATATATATATATATATATATATATATATATATATATATATATAGCAAAACTGGTAGGATTATCGAATGAAACGTAAATAACAATTTATAGTATTCGTATATCGGGTATGCGGTCTGGTATTTAAAAAAAAACTATTTTCTTTTAATTCTCTATATTTTGCTGATTTTTATGAATCACTTACAGATTTAGAGTTATAAATATTTAAAAACGTTGTTGTACATAATATGTTCAAAACAGTACAGACAGTATTGGTTAAAAGCACCTAGGTCACTAGTAATTAAATATAAAAGCAGAGCAAACAAAAACAACCAAAAAACAATTAAAACACAATAAAAATACACATTTAAAATATACAGGGTGATTTAAAATATAATTGTAAACGGAAAAACTATTTGAACATACTAAGAATATTACAGTAGAAATTGCTCAAATGTCCCGTGTCTGTCTTGTAATTTACTGCATAATTTTCTCTATTTATATGACACGTTTCCAAAAACAATCTTTTTTTGTAATTATTTTCTTGATGTAGAACCCTGACATTTGAATAGTCAAACTGATGGCCAGTTTTTAACTGATGGTCAACTGCCGCACATGTATTGTACTGCTTGCACTGTTTTGTACAGTCACTTTTGTGTTGTGTGACCCTTTGTTTAAGCCATTGGGAAGTTTGGCCAACATAACAGCTCTGGCAATTCAAACAAGGCAGTTTATAGATAACATTAGTTTTATTTACAGTTGGTGTCTTGTCTTTTACTTTGGAAAACAGTTGTCGGTTTTCTAATAAATTATATTGAACAATTTTAATGTTAGTAAATTGTTTAAATAAACTAGTAACGGAAGGTGTTAACTGTTTTATTAATGGTAGTTTTTTATATTGTATTGTTTGTACTACTCCGATATCAGTGTTACCTTCAAAAATGTCTGAGGTAAATATTAATTTTTTAAGGATATGTTTTGGGTATCCATTATTTTGAAAGATTTTTAACAGCAAATTTAAGTTTCTGTTTATGAATTTATTATCACTAATATGCCTTACCCTATTCTTCATTGCAATGACTGTATTAAACTTTTGATGAGTGGGATGATTTGAAAAAAAGTTTAAATATCTTCCAGAGTGTGTTGGCTTTTGATACCAATCTATCTATTTTGTTTTGTTCTGTTCTTATTATTTTGGTGTCCAGAAAGGATATTGAACAATCATTTTCAATCTCTAAAGTAAATTGAAAATGATTATTCGATATCATTTTCAATCTCTAAAGTAAATTGCGCTAATTTATTTAGAGCCGCCGTGAATAAGGTTCTTATTGCCAATATGATCGCCAACGTTCGATAATCAGACAGGGCACTGAAAGAAGAAGAAGAAAGTAAATTGGATATGTTTGTTAAAGTTATTGAAAATGTTCAGGGTATTTTGAATTTGTGAAATAGGAACAGAACGTATAAGATCGTCTACAATTTTTTTAATGAAGGGTAAAGGGAAACGTAATTGTGGAATAATGATATACAGCAAATGGTCCAAAATGATGGTTGCTATTATGGGGCTCAGTGGACTATCCATAGGTGCTCCAAATATTTGTCGATAGAATTTATCATTAAAGCTAAAATAGGTGTTCTCAAAAACATAGTTCAGAACTGTTAAAAAACTATCCTTGAAAATTGTTGTATAATTTTGGATGAGATTCCATTTTGCCTGTATTATATTACTAACCAGATCTATTGGTATGTTATATCGTTAGATATGACATCTAACGAAATTAAAACATAATTTTTCGGTAAAATCAACTCTCTGGCATCATTAACAAAACTTCAAGTCTAAGTTGTTCACTTAGTCAAAAGCATCTTAAAGAATGTTAGCAAGAAATTTGGATAAGTCATAAGTTACTGAATGTTTAGAGCTTACAATAGGTCTAAGTGGTATACCTTCTTTATGGATTTTTGGTAAGCAGTAAAGTTTTGGACAAGATGGATTGTATATAGTCAGTTTTTTGGCAAATTCTTGATTTATTTTCAAGTTATTTCTTATAGTTTTAATTTCATTATAAGAAACTTGTATCGTAATAGTTTGATCTCTTTTTAGCTGAAGATATGTAATTTTATCATTTAATAAGCCTTCTATTTTTTCAATATATTCGGTTTTGTTCATTGCTACTGTACACCCTCCCTTATCTGATTGTAAAATATAAATATCTGGATGTGATTTTAAGAATTTTTTAGGTTCTTTAAATATTTTATTTAAAACACTAGAATGTTCTTTGTTGGAATGATTTAAGTAGTTCGTAACGACATTAGTAACTTTTGCTCTTAATAAGTCTTTAGATGTATTCGGTATTGCTTCTATTATATTTTCTACATCGCCTAAAAAATTATCTAACTTAAAATCTGATTTTGGAAAAGAAACCCCAAATTTTGGATCGAGAGACAGGAAGTCAGAAACATTTGTGGGAATATTAACAGAAGATATATTTTTGAACCATTTACTGTTGTCATTAAATAGCTTATTTACCTTAGGAGTGTCGTTTGAATATATTCTTTCATATTTGTTAATGTTTTTATCTTAACATTTCCAAAAATTTAATCAAAAGATCGCTTTAAACTGGCTTCAAAATCATGCATGATGTGCTACGGTTATTCTGCAATCTAAATTTAACTGTACTAATAGATTTTTGTAAATATACTAAATTATTGCATGTGATTTTTATTTCTAAAGCTAAAGTTTTTCTACATAATTGTTTTATGAACCTATCTACTACTCATAAGTATGTCATTACCTTATATAAAATCATTTGTAGGTGTTTTGTACTGTTTTGAACATGATTTGGAATAACATTAGTGGCTCTACATCGTACTAAAAATTTTCTTCTGTTGGTGATTTTAGCAGCTTTTGAATTTAAACTGGCCCATCTTTTCATCAACATTGTAGCCTAGTTTCGATATATCGCTTGAATGTCTTAATAAAAACCCATCTTAAACAGCAATCCTACAAGTTTTGCTGGGTATATAATATATAATAAATCAAGAATTTGCCAAAAACTGACTATATACAATGCATCTTGTCCAAAACTTTACTGCTTACCAAAAATCCATAAAGAAGGTATATCACTTAGACCTATTGTAAGCTCTATAAATTCAGTAACTTAGGACTTATCCAAATTTCTTGCTAACATTCTTGAAGATACTTTTGACGAAGTGAACAACTATAATGCAAAGGATACATTTTTATTTGTTAATGATGTCAGAGAGTTGATTTTACCGAAAGATTATGTTTTAATTTCGTTAGATGTCATATCGCTATTAACTAACATACCAATAGATCTGATCAGTAATATAATACAGTCAAAATGGAATCTCATCCAAACTAATACAACAATTTCCAAGGATAGTTTTTTAACACTTTTGAACTATGTTTTTGAGAACATCTATTTTAGCTTTAATGATAAATTCTACCGATAAATATTTGGAGCACCTATGGGTAGTCCACTTAGTCCCATAATAGCAACCATCATTTTGGACCATTTGCTGGATGTCATTATTCCACAATTACCTTTCCCTTTGCCCTTCATTACAAAATTTGTAGACGATCTTATATGTTCTGTTCCTACTTCACAAATTCAAAATACCTCGAACATTTTCAAAAACTTTAACAAACATATTCAATTTACTTTAGAGATTGAAAATGATTGTTCGATATCATTTCTGGACACCAAAATAATAAGAACAGAACAAAACAAAATATTGATAGATTGGTATCAAAAGCCAACACACTCTGGAAGATATTTAAACTTTTTTTCAAATCATCCTATCATCAGTTTTTTGGTTGTTTTTGTTTGCTCTGTTTTTAGATTTAATTACTAGTGACCTAGGTGCTTTTAACCAATACTGTCAGTACTACTGTTTTGAACATATTATGTACAACAACTTTTTTAAATATTTATAACTCTTAATATGTAAGTAATTTATTTTTTATTCTCACCTGGTTTATATAACTTTTAACCATATTTTAGTTGTCTCCTAATGAAGCTGACAAAAAATCAGCGAAATATAGAGAATTAAAAGAAAAAAGAGTTTTTTTTTAAATAACAGACCGCATACCCGATATACGAATACAATAAATTGTTATATATATATATATATATATATATATATATATATATATATATATATATATATATCGAGAAAATGAGTACGACCGTCAATCCAATATAAATTAAGGATCACTCGAAGAGTTGTGGGTTTTTCGGTCAAAAGGTGGAGAGAAATAAGACCAAGAAGGTGGCTACTTTACCTATTTATTGAACATGTTTCGCTTTCTAATCTATTTTTTTCTAATCAGAAAGCATCATCAGTTCATCTTAAAAGAACAATATGAAAAACCAAACATCCATAGAAAAGTAATTATAAGTGTGTTACCTAAAAAAGACAAGTAGCAGTCAATGATATTAAATAGTAAAAAAGCTTACGACATTGGACATTAAATGATTCTGTTGTACAAACAATTAATTGAAACTAAATACAGTTAACACATTAACTCAAACTTTGAACAGCAAAAGACCATGTGGTAATTGTACATGTAATATAAAAAGTAAGTAAAAAAACTTATGTAAAAAACACTTATTTGCCAAGAACTAACAAGATCAAAAGATCACACTTCCAACAGTATATTATTAGTTAAATTTAATTTTTACTTTAGTGTAATGAAGTTACCACTATTGGCGTCCTTAGCTTGTAAGATGATACTGGCAAAATGGAAGCAACAATCTAGAAACACAAGCAATCACGTGAAAAGACAGTGTCCTTAAGGTCAGAATATGACAAAAGAACAAGGCGAGTTACCAACCGCTAGTGCAATAGAGCGGTAAGTTTAAAAAATATGATAAATTATGTGACAACCTTGTCAGTACAAACCAAAAATGAAAGAAAAGGGTGCTTAAGATCACCATTTTCCCCTCAGTGATTGGCTCGGAGAAAAAATGAAGTCAATAGTAGGCCAATGATATGAGAAATATTGCGTCATTGTAACGTTAGATGATGAAAATGCGTTCAACAGCGCCAACTGGGATATAATACTTAATAAATTGGCAACAAAAGGCATATTCAAATATCTTATTAAAATGGTGAGACTACCTAAAAAAGGGAAAAATCGAAATGGATCATAAAGACAGACTAAATTAAAATGTCTGTGGCTAAAGAAGGCATACGTTATTTTTCCTATTTCATTTCAGGATTTTCTATGTATAAAACGTATATTTGTATGTATAAAATATTCAAGCAAAAGTTATGTCACACAAAAATAGTTTTGGACGAATACCATTTTTAAAAACTAATAAAGATTTTAATAATTTCAGGGCTTTAGATAATTGCAACGATTTTATAAAATGGAGATTACTTGCGTTAGTAGTTGGAGGTAGTGCAGTTACTGGAACATCTCTAGTATTTATAATCGTATGTGTGTTTTTATCATTTATTCACCTCAGCTAAAAGTACATAAAATATCATTTATATTTTTATTCTGTTTTAGGCAGTAAGAACTAAAGAATCCTTGTTATATTATTCTCTTTTTCTTTCATCAATTTTAGGTTATTGCATAATTGCGGAAGCCGGGGAAGACGTTATATCAAAGGTAACTAAGTACCCAAGTAACATTTTCCTAAGCTGTTGTTTTTAAAGTTGCCTTTTAGCCGCATAAAGGTTCTGTAATAGTCATTGCCTTGCTTGATGGAAATATTCAAGTTAAATATTGTCCTAATAGGAACTAGGATCTTTAAGTTAAATAAAAGTTATATTAGATTTAGTTAAGAGTTAACAATAACGCTGTTATGGCCTTAAACGAGGGCCTAATGGATTTGAGATCATTAGGTTTTGGAAAAGTTAAATTCTAGCATTATTTTGGCAACCAAAATTCCAAAATAGAACCATTTTAGCAAAAAAATTACCTATTCAGAGCCACTTGGTCATGAAACAATTGCTTAACTGTTTGGCACTTTATGCGGCCTATTTAAGGCAATATAGCATTTATTAACACCTAAAGGAGTTGCAAAAAGTCATGTGGATAGAAATATAACTTTATGGGATAAGGTATAACCAACTAGTCACAGTAAAACACCGTTTAGCGACGGTCGCGGCTTTTAATTCCCACGTTGTTCCACTACTGCAGCCTTTGTAAATACAGTGATGTCTTGGCACAAAATTGTTAGAAGTGGTAATTTTAAAAGAAAAGTAAAACGAAATTTACAGCGAATCACAACTAGTCAGGTAAATATGGCTTTTAAATTGATGACCACTCTATAGCGTAAAAAATTTTTAGTTTGCAAATAATACAGAATATGAAGAATTTTGCGAATTAACTAATGACGGTCTTATTGGTACTCAATCTACTGATCCCCAAGAATTAAATATTCAGGATACCAGTACCAGTGGCTTAATAGAAGACCTGGCTTCAGAACAACCGGCGAGCTCATTGGATTTCGATGAAGGTGAAACGGATGACTTAAAGAAGTTTGATTTTAAACAAGATCTAAAAGAGTGGGCACTGAAGTATAACATTAATCACGTTGCCATTAAAGATCTTTTACAAATTTTAAATAAAAATACAGAGGTCAAGTTTCCGAGGGACCCTAGAACTTTCTTGGCTACTCCATGTAAAATCAATGTACGGGATATTGCTGGAGGTCAATATTGGCATAATGGATTAACTAAGTGTTTGCTAGAATTATATCATAACATGAAAAAAAGCCAGAATATTTCTATAAATATAAACATTGACGGATTGCCGATTTTCAACTCCTCGAAATACGAATTGTGGCCCATACTTTTTAACGTCAATGAAATTTCATGTAAGCCTATGATAATTGGCATATATTATGGGAAGGGAAAGCCTAGCAATTTAAATGAGTTTTTATCTGAATTTGTAGAGGAGTTATTGCTAATATTGAATAATGGTGTGGTGATCGGCGATTATAAAATACACGTACAATTAAAGTGTTTTATATGTGATTCGCCAGCAAGGTCTTTTGTTAAAGGTATGTAATAATAAATACATTTTTTGTAAACAAATTTTGACACCTACTTCCCGATAGTAAAGTAAAACGGGATAATACGTCGCAGGGGTAATATGCCTTATTCTGTTCCAAGCCCTCTCTATTTTCGTAACACCTACATGGACACTTTTGTTTATGAGAATAAGACAGTGTATAGTACGTTGCTTTAAAAACTTCCATGTCGTTATTATGAAAATCCAGAAAGCTTGGAGCAAAATGACACATAAATATTTCCCTCTGCGGCATATAACCTCGTTCTACTACTACTACAATTTCCAGATATGTTGCCTCCAAAATGTCAGACGTTCCACCTTTTCTCTATACTTAATATTTGTTTAATTTTAGGTGTAGCAAATTTTAATTCTCAACATGGATGCCAAAAGTGTACCATTGTTGGAGAGTACTCCCATATAACGCACAGTAATTACTATCCAAATAAAAAATTTTCAAAAAGAACCGATGAACAATTTCGCTTGAAGAAAGATGAATACCATCATAAAACTGACTCTGTAATCTTAAAACTTCCAATTGACATGATATATTGTTTTCCTGTAGCTGACTCTCTTCATTTGATAGATTTGGGAATAATGAAAACGGTTGTTAACAGGTAAAGATATTTTTATTAACTCTTGTACTCATCCATCTTCCATCCTGATCAATAATTTAATTTATTTTTATTATCAGGTTGGCGTGATGGTACTTATAAAAATAAATCCCTAAAATGGTCTGCAAAGGTAACGGAAGGTGTCTCAATGCAGATGCTAAAAATAAAGTTACCCAAAGAGCTTCATAGAGCAACTAGAGGGCTGGATGTATTGTCCTACTGGAAAGGATTGGAATATAGAAATTTTCTTTTGTACATCGGAATCACTATCTTAAGAGATGTATTGGAACCTCGTGTTTATGAACACTTTCTAGGTTTATTTTGTGCTATAACAATTTGCTCTACAGATTTTTACTCAGACTATGTTCATGTTGCTGAAGCATTATTAGACCGTTTCGTTCATTGTTATTCAAGTATATACGGTGAATTCTTTATTACCAGTAACATCCATAATTTAACACATTTAATAGACGACGTTAAAGTGCTGGGAAATTTAACAAAATTTTCCGCTTATCCTTTTGAATCAAAATTGTATGAAATTAAAAACATGATAAGAAATGGTAATAAACCATTGGCACAAATAGCAAATCGGTTGAGTGAAAAGCAAAGTTTTGATCTCTGGGAAAATAAAGAATTGCCTACCTATCCATGTTTAAAAAATGTGACGGATGATACCTTCCTTCGCAATATTATTGAACCAGGTGAAACCACAACTATCTTTAAAAAGATTTTTTTTGAAGGATTTTGTCTTGGCGGAAGTGATGAAAACAGGTGGTTTTTAACTAAACAAAATGAAATAGTGTACTTTGAAGCGGTGGCAAGATTAAAAGCTAGTTATTTAATCAGTGGAAAGAAAGTTAAAGCTGCCGCGCCTTTTTTTCTAACACCGGTTAATTCTACTTTTCTTAATATATATATTGCTAGAGCTGAATTTAAATCAAAAGAGACATTTAAGATGTCTGATATTAAATGTAAGTTAGTGCATATAATATATAAGGATCAAATTGTGTTTGTGCCTCTACTGCATACTCTTTGTAAATAAACACGTTCTATTTAAATTGATATTTTTATTCATATTTGCCTTAGCCAACTATAACATTTACACAAAGTAAAAAAACCGAAAACATAACTGCGTAAGTAAGTATAACTTAAATCCAACGTACCGTGAAACATAATAATGAAAATCGGCTACTGTACTGCCACTAACAAAAAAAAATATTCGCGGTCTGTTTAAAAATGTTGGTTAATTTTTTTTTTAACAGTACTGCCACTAACAAAAAAAAAAAAAAGATTCTCAGTCTGTTTAGAAATGTTAATTTTTTTTAATCGTCTGGATTTTCATCGTTCGGTAAGGAGTCTAATGGAGATAGCCTATCTGTTAATTGATCTGTCGACAGTATTATTGCTTCCTTCCCAGAAACAGTGCTTGCCTGTGCATCTTGATTCAGCGGTAGATCTGCTTGACTTCTCGGCGGTACTAGGATTTCTTCATTATACGTTAACTTCATTCTGGCTATGTGGTCATTATCTGTAGGCGACCTTGTTCTTTTCCGCTTAAGGTTTTCAACTGATTTCTTCTTCGTACATTGAGGACTTAGGCTGGCAGCTAACCTTTGCTTTGAATTTTTCAGAACTCTCTTAAAAAACTGGTCGCATTCTATTTTGCTAAATGTTTGGTCGGAGTTATGTACGACAAAAAAAAATGTAGACCTAATCCTTTCAAAAAATTTGAAGGCAGTCTTTTCACACTCGTTTTGATTTCTGGAATTACCCGTCCAGGAACATTGCAATAACAAGTCCCTGGAGAAAAAAAAATCTATGAGTCTATAGCATAGGGTCAGCCCCTTCATGTTAGTTCCGCGTGAACATAAAGTGGACATTGAGCTTATATATTTCTTTTCAAAATTGGAGTCTTTAAGATTTTCTTCTAAGGCTTTCAGCTCATCTATTGTTTTTACAGGCGGAAAGCGCTCTACTAAGAGACTATTCTTATTATGATGGCTATCCGTATCTGAAGCTAATCCCATTTTGCTATACAGTTCACCAAAATAGGCTTCATGTTTTGCCAACTGAGAAAGGATTTTTGATGTGTCTCCAGCCTGTTTTTCAAGTTGTGCAATAATCTTTCTTTGATTTTGTAATAGTTCAGATGCTTCACCTTGACTAATGCTCCCTACTACGAATGCGTTTTCTTCCGGGCTGCTCCTTACTACGAATGAATGAGTTTGTATGTTGCAGTCATCCAATGTAACAGTTTCTCCCTAAAAAGAAAAAATGTGTTGTTATCAAATATATGTCCGAGCTTTTTTGACGTCCTACGTTAGGGCATGCAGGGCCCTAGGGCCATAAATGAAGACCACGGGAGACAAACAAGGAATGTTACAAAATATAGAAAATTAAGTTAGCCTCGCTATCTAGTTGAGAATCATCTATTTTATATTGTAAAACACATATTCTGTAGAAAAATACGACACAGCTCGTTAGGAGCCGCGTCTAAAATACGAGATTTAGGAGAAAAAGACAAATTTCCAATTGAATTATAATCGGTAATTATCAGTATTAATATTTTGTGACATTCCCTGTTTTTGTCCTAATTTGGTCTGCTATAAACCCAAAATTAATAAGAAACTTACAACTTGCGGTATTTCATTGGGTATATTCAATATTGAATTGAAATCCTCAAATATAGTTAAGCCATCTTGCGGCTTTCTAGTATCCTGCTGATCTTCTTGCTCCGTGTCCGTTTCCGCTTCCATCTTTTCTGCTTCCTCTGATGCTTCTTTGTATGTCCCAAACTGCCTTTTTACGATACAGGAAAATGATTTCCACTTATCTTTTGGGACGGAGTTTTCATCTAATACGGCCCCCATTTGGGATTTTGGAGGCCACCATAGCGTACCATCTTTCTCCCACCCACTTGGGACGGCTGATATACATATCGTTCCGCGTTCGATTGTTTGAACCACTTTAAATGGCATTTTCTAAAAAAAAGTTGTAAATGTAAAAAAATGAACGTTAAAGTTTAACCTAATAAGTTTTCCAGAACCTAGTCAGCTTAATTTTATTTAAAAGACTATTACAAACACTAAAATTTATTGTTTTTAAGGATTATAGTATTGTTGCTATTAGTAACCAAAGACTTATACATTTGACACAATTTTAAGCATATTTTTAAAATAAAATTTAGTAATTCACTTTTTATTTATTATAAATATACAAGGTGTCAGAGACAAAACAGTCCACCGCAAAATAACTACCCCTCCCCAAAAAAAAGCTCGGGCCCGTCGATTTTTGTTTTAAGGGTGACTCTTAATAATCACAAAATCACCTTCTTCACCACCTCCAAAAAATTAAATTGATATTTCATAAAAAGGGTATTATTATATATTAAGCCCTTATTAAAATTTTCTAAATTTAAAACATGTACTGTAATCCTTACGAAGGATTTTATAAAAAAACATCCGAATTTTTCCACATTTTGACAAGCTGTCATTTGAAAGGAGATGCATGTAGCAGCTTCAAACTTGGCAGTTATGTTCGGGGTCAAAATACCTTTAAAATGACGTATCAGTTGACCCCCCTTCCTATTTAAGATTTTAGGGTTGATGCCACGCCCTCTTAGGGTTTTGTGAGTATAAACGTGATTTTGTGATTATTAAGTGTCCCCTCAAAACAAAAATCGGCTGGTCCGAGCTTTTTATTTTTTTTTATTTGGGAGGGGTGGCAGTTTATTGGGGTGGACTGTTTTGTCTCGGACACCCTGTATTTATATTTATTAAAAATACGCTATTCTTAAAAGGAATTGTCTAAAGTACACAAAAAACATGACGTTATTTAATATTTCACTATTTAATGTTTTATGCTTTGATTACTACTGTTTTATTAAATTTGTTAAAATAATAATGAGCTAGTGCTTAAGAACTATGAAAACTACTATATATGTTAATTTCTGCGAAATGTATATAAATCAAAATATAAATATTCACTAAATTGATTTTCATAATTGCAGTGTTGTGAGCAATTGAACATTATCTCGTTTATTTGAGGAGAGCGTTCGCGAACGTTCACGACTTTAATCGTGACGTTTATTCTAAAGAGCACGAATGAGCATGAATCCAAACGGTAAAACCAAAAATTTAACGGTCCCGTAGCGTAAGCGTTAACATTAGGTATGAACGGTCCTTTAGCAAATAGAGACGCGGCAACACTGGATCGCTTCACATTAGGTTGGTTATGGTTGCATTTATCCGAGCCATACAATATTACATAATTGCCATACTTCGTTGTATTTATACCTTTTATCTTTGTCAAAATCCCTTATATTATTATATGAATTAAAATGAACTTACCTTTTTATGTAAATACAACCCTGTATGCACTTTTAATGAAAGTTAAAAACACTTTTATTTGCACAATTCCGGTAACCACCAAAACCAAACACAAACTGAATGGCAATAAAGAGGTGTCAAGAAATTCCGCGTAGTAATAGATGATGCTAGTAGACCCTGCCGAACGCATAGAAGCCATTTATTGGAATTCGCCCGGGCTTTACCTGCTAATTGGTCATTGAAAGTGCCATTATGCAATGAAAGATGCTAGTAAGCCCTGTTTCAGTTGTTTTTAGAACCAATTGGCATTTTTTTAAGCCTTTCGTTCTACGACATAACTTTCAATACTTGCTTTAGCTATTAAAGCAGCTTGTAAACATACCTGGCAGACGTCCATTATGAAAAAAAAAATGTAATTACTACCATTTGTTTAAGCTATTCAAATATAGGTAAAAATGATGAAAAGTGCAAAGAATTTATATATTTATAGACACTGGAGAATATAATTATATATTTTCATTGAAGTATACATCAGAATAAAAAAAATATATATTTTTTTGACACATAATTACCATTAATTAGTTAGATATCAAAGGCCCGTGTGTTTTACAGCTAAATTACACCTAACTTTAACGACGAACTGGTGTGCGCAATGGAAATATCGGTCATAATATGTATAACAATATATATTTTCTGAAATAGATTCATACTGAAAATGTCGCTATGCATGCATGCATTGCCTTTTATCTCTTTGTCTTATTTTTGCCGAAGCTATACCATATTTAAAACTAAATGGTTCAATTTTAATGCTTTTTGATGTATCTGCAATGCCAAAAGCCCACGAATAGGTCAAATTAACCAACTAAAAGGCATTTTGCTATAGGGTTATAAACAGGTAGGCCTGAAATCTTTTAGGTCGTAAAAAAGGTTATTTTTAGGCATCTTTAAAGTTTATTTCTGTTACCTATGAAGTTCTGTGATATGCGATCTGGTTTCAAATTGGCCAGGGCCTATTGGAAACGACAACTTCTTCAGGGCTGGGCCTTTTTTTGCTACAGGAGGTTCTGCGGGCTAAGAAATAACGTTAGTTGTGCTTAATGGCATGAGCAATAATATTTCTAAAACAGTTCTGGGAGTTTTTTATAACCTTTTTAGAACCTAAATTGTTACTTGGGTAACTATATCTTTTTGTTTGCAGCCCTTTCTAAACAACGCCCGCGCCACTGATTCTTATGCATTTAATTTATTATTTATTATATTTGTCATGGCCTTAGTGAAACTGTTATACAGCTGTGACAAAAAGGACTTTTATGATATATGTGTATATGTAACGGGTAGCAGGTAGGAACTCCTCTGGATAGTCCTACCAGGGAAAATAAATCAATCCCTGCCCAAGGAAACAAAATCAATGATATTCTCAAAAATCCCACAAAATGTAGATAACCTGATCATAAATAATACAACGATCGAAAGAGTAAAATTATATAAATATTTAGGAACGTGGCTAACCGAAGATGGAGATCAAACAAAAGAAACCAGATCTAGAATATAAATGGCAAGAAACACTAACTAACTTATATAAAGGTATTACAAAGAATGAAGAAAGAATGTGAAGTATAAAAACTGTTAAAATTAGAAAGATTCAATATCTCATATAAGAAGGGGCATATAATGAGAGGCGAGAAGGTAGGGGGAGGGGGGCAAGTTGTTACACGGCAAGTTGTTACACAATTATTTTAAAACGCAGCAAGTATCATGAGTTTGCCGATATTTTATGGAAAGTTGGGTCAACCGACCCGTCATCTGTGAACGGATATTGATACTCAAGTCAGACATCCATCATAGTGTTATTGCTTAGAATGTGGTTTCGGGTCTAAAACTGTACCGTTGTCAGGTGGCTTTTGTTTTTATTTGTGAGAAATTGGTAAGTAGTATAAATATGTGTATTATAGAGTTTTGAAGCGTATATATTTCTCGTTATTGGCATGCTATTGTTAGTAATTGATTCTCAATATTTACCAAAAAAACGTTGACTTAACCTCATTTCGTACACGTTGGGCCAGTTGTTACAATAATCTGGGCCAGGTTGTTACTGTAACAACTTGCCCCGAACACGTTAATGTAAGAATATATCGAAATACCTACAATGGTTACAATATGGTTACCATAATTTATGATTTCACTAAAAATCCAATATTATGATCAGACATATTTTGTAGGTAGTAATTTGTTTGTAATGAATAGCATACCTACCTATATTTATTTTCGCAAAGCATGTTAGAAACATTAGGTTTAATTAAATTTTTCTATCATGAAATTGTTTTGGTTGTTTTCAGATAGCTTAACATGGTGCGAAACGTATACCCAGAAAACAACAAGGGGTATTATTCCAACCGAACAATTTAAAAGCTTCCAGAGGCTGGCTATATGGATTTTTGAAGAGGCATCGAACTTTATCAGTCCGGACACCTGAAGCTACTAGTATGGGTCGAGCTACCGCGTTTAATCGTCATAATGTGTCACAGTTTTTTTAAAAATCTCGGCAAAGTTTATGATAAATATAAATTTGAGCTCCAAAAAGTTTACAATATGGACGAAACTGGACTTACAACTGTCCAAAGGCCTACAAAAATCATTGCAAAAACGAGGAACTAAGCAGGTAGGTGCTATCACATCTGTAGAAAGAGGTCAACTTGTTACCTTGCTATTAGCTGTCAACGCAGCTGGAAATTTTGTACCTCCATTTTTAATATTTCCGAGAAAGAAATTCAAGATGTTATGGTAGCCAATGGAACCTCCTGGTTGTGTAGGTGCGTCTCATTCCTCTGGATGGATGACATGTGATAACTTTTTGTTGTTTATGAAACATTTCGTCCAGTTTGTACGATGTAGCAAAGAGAAACCCGTTTTGATGGTATTAGATAATCACGAGTCTCATTTGTCTATTCCGGTGTTGAATTTTTGCAAAGAAAATGGAGTGGTTCTTTTAAGTTTTCCGCCACATACATCTCACAAGTTGCAGCCGCTTGATAGGACGGTATTTGGCCCACTTAAAAGATATTTTAATAGTGCTGCAGATGCATGGTTAAGATCTAATCCCGGTAAAGTAATGAACATTTACGATATACCTATCGTTCTTAAAGATTCATTTCCTCTTGCTGTTACACCTCTCAATATACAAAAAGGATTTAGTGTGACAGGAATTTGGCTATACACACAGAGAAATTTTTCAAGATGATGAATTCTTGCCCTGCAGAGGTAACAAATAGGCCAATAACAAGAAAATATAAACGCAACAGTAGTCATAGATCCGGCACCTATTGGCACCGAAACACATAGAACTCCTTCCCAACAGCAACCTTCTACGAGCACAGATTTTAACTTGGCGATAAATGAACCTGTCGATTCACCTACTCATATAACGCCCCAGGAGTTGACGTCTTATCAAAAAGCAATGCCAAGGAAATCCAAAGGGGGTCGGAAGAAAAGAACTTCCACTGTTTTGACTGATACTCCCATTAAATCTGCTTTGGAGGAGGAAGAAAAGGCAAGACAAAGAAAAAAATGTGGGGGCTAACGCCAAAAGAAACTGAACAGGGTGAATCAAGATTACAAGGTAAAAACTACTGTTAGTAAAAAAATGTAATGAAACGGACCGTCATTACTAAAATACCCACCTTCCACAAAAGAAAAAGAGAACGATGATTGTTTTATATTTGTTAGTCACCCTGCTCGTCCGATAGTGACTAGCTTTAACCATTTCATGTAAACAGGTTTGTCCAGTATTTTCTGTTTTTATTCTTATTTTCATTTGGGTGTTTTGTTTATAATATTGTTTTTGTAGACTAAAGCCCGGGTTCTTTCTGTGATCACCACTAAATAATATTGTGGGAAGTTTTTAGAATTTTTTTTTCCTATTGTAAACATCTTACCCCTGGATTGGAACAATTTGCACACAGTGGGGTATGTTGTTACCATTTACATATGGGTAGTGTAAGTTGACAATAGACAAATAGTTATAATTGATGAATATCAAAAAGTTAAATATGATTTAATTAATACCTATATTTGTGTAAATGATTCAACACCTTATTTGTGTAAATGATCAACTGACCTTAATTCCATTTAGTTTTCCATTATAAGAAAATACTACATATTGCCCAATATAAATAATGAGAATCACTTTATGTAACAAACTTGCCCTCCCTCTCCCCTACGTATTTACTTAGGGTATAATTATGCAAGGCGAAAAGTACAAGGGACGAGAAACCCAGGAAATTCTCAAAATAACCTGGCTAAGAAAAATTTAAGAAGAATGGTTGTGGTTGCAGCTCATTTAGAAGTATTCGGAAGCAGGGCCAATAAAAATAAAATAGCAATGATGAATTTCCAACCTCCGATAGGAGAAGGAACCTGGAAGAAGAAGAAGGAATCACTAAATAAATGATGATGGCAGCAGCGATTCATTAGTGCATACACGTTGCCGAAACCTTTTATCTTTGAGTTTACTTTCAACTCGCATTAAACCTTTTTCTTGTTTGTTTGAAACGTTCTTAACGTTTGACATTCCTCTTTTTAGATAGCTTAGCTTCCTTCGTGGATGTGTTATGTCCGTTGCAACTGGAAACCTCAAAGTCTCTAACCAATATTGCCACCAAATTAGTTGCATTGCCCTGTAGTGGATCCTCTCTCAAGTAATATACTCCTTTTCTAACTTGGCTGCAGCGTACTGTAGAACGACCCAATAGTCAGAAATAGTATATAAACGGTTGCCTTCCATCTTTACATAACATATATTATCTATATTTTTTTTTACTAGCAACTGGCATTAACCACTGTTTTCTTATTTCTATACAGACTTATTGACACTCACCGGCGGCACCAAAATACGGAGCACTTGCAGGTTTAAAATAAAATCTAAAAAATTTTTTAATTCGCTTTAAACTTTTATAATTATAAGAATGTAACCACAAACGAAACAAACTGTTTTTGAGTAATTTCTAATAAAAAATTAAGGACTATCTGAAAAAATATGCATAAAAAATCAAAATAAAGAATACACAATTCTTATCATTTTAAAAAGGTCCACACACACACTCAATCACGCTACGCGATCACCCTACCCTAGGAAGCATGTGTATATACCATAACTATGTATGGGATCTCACATGTCGAAGATCAAACCGTCACACTTCACTAGTTGAAGTGGTACCTTACTGACCCCCAGGCATTTCACCAACAACACTCCTCATCGTGGTGACTTACGTGAGGAGGCATATGATCTGAAGAAGATTACTCTTGATGGTGCCCTGGGTAATGGAAAAGGACATCCACCTGTTTTTAATTACTGTGGTTATATGCCATCCTGACTGTAGGGGTCAGCCACATCTAGGCTTTTCTCCCTATTTACTTTACTGACTCTATAGATTTTTACTCTAACTTCACTTCGGGACTGGAAGTCCCTAAAAAAAAATGTATAATAAAAGAGCGTGTGGTCCGTCCATGAAGCCGACAAGCCCTGGGCTGTCCGACTTTTCATGTCCGGAAAAACGTGTCTGTGCTCGTGTCACTCAGACACGCCGATTTGGCAAAAGTAAATTTTGTTCTCCAGCGCGGCTGGGCGCCGACGAAGTGTGTCCGGCCACCGAGCCCATGCTATGCCGCATCATGACCTCAGTGCTACGGGAGTCGCGAAAAGGATCCAGCATTCATTTGAATCCGCCTTAAAGGGGCCTTAATCCGCATTCAGCGGGTATATAGAAGGGCCTGACGGGGCCTGCTATTATAGAAAAATACGGAGGAGAATTTTAGGTGAAAAACGTGTAATGAATTGAAAACTGATTTTTGAAGTACTGATGGTAAAAGAAAACAACGAAAAACACTCGATTTTTTTTTTGTTTTTTTTTTTTTTTTTTTTTTTTTAGGGTATTGGGGGTCTTCCATTGGGCGTGGGACTATTAAAATTGGCGCGGCACAATTCTTACTCCCCCTTTTATTCCTTACATGCTATATTTGTGTGGGGGGTGTTGGGGGGGTGCATTGCACGCGGGGTATAGGGCCTCCACACACCCCATGGTGTATATTGTCCTTAAACTAAGTGCCTTGGCACCTGTATCCTCTCAGCCAGAGTACTAATAATTAGATAGTTGTTTGGATGGATGTTTTTGTGATGACTGCATTCTTTTATTTGACGTCATGTGCGACCATCCTCATTCTGTTCATTTGATTCGTTGGGGACCCTATAATCGCGGGCTATTGGCTGTTTTAGGGTCTTCTGTGTACCCGTCCGGGTGATTTGCGTTGTAGTTAGTCAGCTCTCCCCCCCCCAGCTCCCACCCCCCACCCATCTTAACATGGCATACTTTGGTGGTGGTTGTTTAGTTCCGTTGAATTAGTTCGTATGCCGCTTTTTGGTCCCATTGTGGTGAAGGATCCTTTGTTTTGTCCTGAGTCTCATGTATAAATTTCTCAGAGGTACATATCTCGGTATACGTAAGGGCATATCTTACTTGTTGATTTTGGGCTTGTTTGTATTTTGTTCCTGTTTGTTTTAGGGTGTGTTCCCACGCAGCAGAGGCACATACGAAAGGACTGGAAGGATAATCACTATTCGCCTATCTTGTTTTTGGTTTAAACCTTAGCTCTTCTTCTTCTACCAAATAAGCGTTAGAGTGATTTTCAGCGCTCTTTGGCTCTATACGTTTGCTGATTTATCGTGTGCGTAAATGTGAGTTTTTTGATCTAGTATACCACTCCTAGGATTTGGCCTGTTTGTCCATTCTATCTGGGGTGTTCCAAATCGTTAGTTCTCGGTTTCGGTACAATTCTTCTGTGACATAAACATTACAGCCTGTTGGTTTTTAATCCGGGTTAAGAGCTATTTTCCTTTGATGCACCATCTTTGAATATATTAAGTGCTCTATGACAGATGATTAGCTGCATTGTATATGGATTCTCAGCTAAAAGACTAGTGCGGTGTCGTCGGCTGTATATAGACTCAAACAGGGAACCTGGTTCTTTTTGGCGTGTCGGCCGTATTTCAGATTGGTATAGGTATGGCGGACTGAAGCTCTGAGGCACTCATGCTTCCAGGGGTCCCGACTTACGGACAGAGTTGCCCAATTTACAAGTTGAGTTAAATTGATAATAGCAAAATGTTAAATATGATTTTTTAAATAATTAAAATTAACATTATTTGTGTAAATGTATCAACTACCTTAATTCCGATTTTAGTTTTCATATAAAAGATCTACTATTGCCCAAATAAATAATAGAATCAATTATGTAACAACTTGCCCCCCTCTCCCCTACGTATTACTTAGGTTAATTATGCAAGGGAAAATACAAGGGAAGAGAAACCCAGGACGTCGTCAAAATATCCTGGCTAAGAAATTTTAGAGAATGTTTCGGTTGCAGCTCATTAGAATTATTCGAAAGCAGGGCCAATAAAATTAAAATAGCGATGATGATTTCCAACCTCCGATAGGAGAAGGAACCTGAAGAAGAAGAAGAATCACTATATATGATGAACGGCAGCAGCGATCATTAGTACATACACTGTGATCCGATACCTTTTACCTTTATTTTACTATCAACTCGCATTACCTTTTCTTGTTGTTTGAAACGTTCTAAACGTTTGGCATTCCTTTTCTTAGGTAGCTTAGCTTCCTTCGTGGATGTGTTAGTCGTTGCTCTGGAAACCTCAGAGTCTTCTAACATTATTGCCACAAATTAGTTGCATTGCTTCTGTAGTGATCCTTTCCCAAGTTAATATACTCCTTTTCTAACTTGGCTGCACCGTACTGTAGACGACCAATAGTCAGAAATACGTATATACGGTTGCCTTCCATCTTACATACATATATTATTATATTTTTTTTTACTATCAACTGGCATTAACCTGTTTCTTATTTCTTATACATATATACACTCACCGGCACGAAAAACGGAGCACTTGCATTTTTAAAATAAAATCTTAAAATTTTAATTCGCTTTAAACTTTTATTATTATAAGAATGTAAACACAAACGAAACAAACTGTTTTGAGTAATTTCTAATAAAAATTAAGTACTTATCTGAAAAATATGCATAAAAAATCAGAAATAAAGAATACACTATTCTTATCATTTTTAAAAGTGCAAAGGTAGCTGTTGGTATTCTATTCTTGTTAATGTGAGTAAACGTCAAGACAAATCAAGTCTCAAACACACTTTGAAGTTGAATTGCGTTGATTTAATCTCAAGAATTATGGTCGTAAATCCCGAAACAGCCTCCTATTGTTGCGTTGTTAGAAGACGGAAGAAGTGAGCGATATGTTGCTCAAAAGTATCAAATATCCAATAGTACTGTGTATCGTATTTTTACACGTTTCTTGGCAACCGAAGCTTACACTAGACGCCTGAAACCGGTCCCCTACGAAGAACTAGTGGCCGTGATGATCGCTTTATCCTCTTACAAAATCTACGAGATCGTCGTGCCACGGCTGTACAAATCCGAAACCAACTTCAGTACTTCCGAAATACTAAAGTAAGTGAACAAACAATTAGACGAAGACTTGGAGAAGCAAATTTAAGCAGTTGCAGACTTGCAACAGGCCTACAACTTCTCAGGCGCCATCGAGTTGCGCGGCTTCAGTTTGCCAGAAACCATGCTTATTTTACTGTAAATAATTGTAGGCACGTTTTATTTACCGATGAGGTTAGGTTTACCTTGCGGTCTCCAGATAGCCGTGAGAGAGTATGGCGAAGACCATATGAGCGTTTTGCACAATGTACCTTCAGTCCTAGGGTAGGCTATCAAAGGGGCTCAATTATGGTGTGGGCTGAAATTTCTCTAGAGGCACGTACAGAATTGTACATCGTTCCGAGAGGCTCCATAACAGCTGCCAGGTACATTGATGAAATTCTCCAAGATTTTGTTGTGCCTTATGCTGGTTTTGTTGGAAATGACTTTGTTCTGATGCATGATAATGCCAAGCCTCACAGTGCGAGAATAATTGAACACTTTTTAAATAAGTAAATATTCCTGTAATGAATTACCAGCATTGAGTCCGGATGCAAACCCAATCGAACATGTTTGGGACATGCTTGGGCGAAGGATACAAAGTCGTCTTCCTGTCCCTTTAACATTAAATCATTTACAAGAAGCCCTTTTAGAGGGATAATAAAAGTTTTTATTAATTGAGCGTCATTGTGTTCAATTTCAAATTTGTCAACATTTATTTACGTTTTTTTTTCTTAATTTTTAAATTTTTATCTACTGAAACAGTTCTTTGTTCAAAAGATAAATTTTTATTATAAATTAAACAGTTTTTTTTTCGTTTGTGCTTACGTAATTATAATAATAAAAGCTAAAATAAAATTAAAATTTAAGTTTTTATTTTAAAATGCAAGTGCTCTGTTGTTCCTGCCGGTGAGTATATATATATATATTTATATATATATATATATTATATATATATATATATATATATATATTACTGATATTTTGATATGATATGATATTTAATATGATATTTTGTTTGATTGCATATATAGGGTTTTTGTCGCGGTTCTCAAAGAATTAGTTTGTATCTTCTTTTAAAATTATCTTTATTACAATTATCAGGAAACAAACATTATATATTATATATATATATATATATAATATATATATATATACTTATATCTAATTTAGACAATATTTAAACATAAATTTAAAACAACCTATCTTTAAACTGAAGTTCTTATTACAATAATTAAATTATACTAATAAAATTTGGTACCTTTCTGTCACTGAATGCCTAAATGAAATTGTTTTTCAAAATAAAGCTTTTAATCGCACTCAATGTCTCAGTTATCAGCCTCTGGTTATCCTTCTTTTTATTAAATTGCTTTCCAAATAGACCACAATGTTTCAATTGTCAACTTCCACCATTTCAAATTATTTCTTCTTTCTTCTTAATAAAATTTATACTTAAATAAAATATTATTTCTTCGTTATTGTGATTGACTTTAATATAATTGTTTGTTTGATTTCTTTTCTATGAAAATTTAACAAAAACTTGACTTTTTCAAAAATAAATTGTGACAGTTTGACTTCTCAATAATAATTCTCTTTACGCTCAAAGTGACAGCGTATTTATAGATATTTCAATGTTCGCGAAAATTCTTGAACGAAAAGAGGTTAGATTCTTCCTATTTTGATATGTTTAGACATTTTGACGTTTTATTTTTAAACTTCTAGAAAGTTCTTTTCTTTTCTTATTTAGAATTTTTATGGAAATTTAGGCTTTTTAGATCAGAATGAAAACTTATATATAAATTAAATTTAGTAAATAACACTATTTTAATCCTAATTATTATTTCAAATGTCCACTTTCTGTTCAATTTCACCTGGATTCACTGTCCCATATCACTTTCATTCGTAAAATGTCCCAATATAAGAAATTTACTCAATCATTAATCATATTTATATAACTTATCACTAAACTATAAAAAATAACAAAATGTGCATTGGCAAATATAAGAAACTTTTTGAAATATTTTTAAACAATGGGTACCCAAAACATATATTAAAAAACTTATTTATAACACTCACTTTAATAATAGAGATTAATAAATAATCCACAACCAGTTTCATACAAAAAAATACCTTAGAAAAAAATTTAACAGACCAAATTGTCCCACTTTTCAAAACATTTCGAACATTAAATTAATTAAATACAATCCACTTCTAAATTCAAGGTTGTTCTCAAAAATAAAAGTTAAAACTCCAGATTCACTAATGAGTAATATAATTTACAGAATAAATTTCAGTCAATGTCAAAGTTGTTATATTGGATAAAGTCAACAGTGGCTTAAACAACCGTGTCACTCAACACAAAAGTCACTGTAACTTACAAAAAAACTCTTGTGCCTTAGTGGACCACCACTTGAAGCCAGGACATAACTTTTACTTTAATAACGTAAAAATCTTGGAACAATGTTGATAATTATAAAAATCGACTTTTCTTTGAAATGGTACACATTAATAAAACTCATAAACTATCAATTATAAGACAGACACCAACATTTAAGTAATATCTACTGTAATATACTAAACAATATATGATATGATAGATCTTAATATCAGTATTACAATAACTGACTACATACCATCAATTACATTTTATAGATCAATTTACAATGTTCCTGATTATTTCTCAATCCTCTACTTTTCCACCTTATAATATGGATAATACTGTCATAATAATTGTTTATTTTAACTTATTCACTAAACATTTTACAATGGGAATTCACTCTATAAAATATTGCCGGTTACCATAACTCCCAAATAAATTAAAATCAAAAATGTCATTTAAGTAGATATGTTACCAAAATTTAAATTTTTAATCTTATAGTTGTAAGTATTGAAATATTCATTTTGTTTAAATATAATAATTATAATAAAGTTACAGTTTTCTCCTGAACAAGTCACAAAATCGTGACGAAATATTGAGAAATAACAAATAGAGTTTTATTTCCTTTCCCACAGACCAATTGCTGAGACTATATATATTATATATATATATATATTATATATATATATATAATATATATATATATATATAATTATTGTGATATTCAAAATCTTAGTGCGCCAAGCAATTAATTAGCTAATTAATTAAATAATTAATTAAAATTATTTAAATGATATGATTATGATTCTATCACACTTTTTAATTCTCTTAATCTCAGGGTTATATTCGTGCTTCAATATTTATGCTTTACATGTGAAAGGTAAGGTCCAAAGAATACCGGAATAATAAAAAACATATATGATATAACATTATATATTGAAATAAAAATAATGAAATAAAATTCACACTCAAATGTTTTCAATAAACAATATCTCATATAATGATTCTCAAAATTTTGTTCTACGTACGTGAACCTTCAAAATTAATGGTACCAACAATATTAGTTATAATCTCAAAATCCCAATTATTATTCTAAATCTCCTAATCAAAATATTTATATCTTTTCTAAAGTAATTGTAAAAATTGTGTTATCAATAAAAGAAAAACTGCAGAAAAACAAAAACTATCTCTCTATGATGATGAGTGGTCCAAATCCTTGTTCCTTGTAGCCTACACTATCTATTCTTAGCAGCTCCCTAGGTAATCAGCAATCCTACAACAAATTGTTGCAAGTTTATCGTCCTTAATGATCCCCTTCAAATGCACGAATCGTTCAAATTATACTAGCTTCTTCTCCTCTCGATAAACTGAATCTCTCGTTGGCCTGAGTGAAAAATGACTCTTGGAATATCTTCTCTTTACGATAAACTGAATCTCTCGTTGGCCTAAACAGTGACTCTTGGAATATAAGTAGAAAAATATGACTTACGATCTTTTACTGGATCAGCTTCTGTCAGATACACTAAGTACACGAAAACTCACAAACTTTTACTGCTACTGCTTCCTACCTCTGAAAAACTACCGAGAGTAACGACCGTTCGCCTTGCACCCTTGGAAACCAACTGACTATCTTTTTTTCTTTAAAAACTAACTAAAGTCTCATTCTCTAACCAACCATCCACCTTTTTTTAATTTATATATATATATATATATATATATATATATATATATATATATATATATATATCGGAAAAAGGAGTACGACCGTCAATCCAATATATATATAAGGATCACTCAGACGAGTGGTGGGTTCTTATATCGGTCTCTAGGTGGAGAAATAAAAGACAAAGTTGATAGGCTACTTTATCTATTTTGAAGACGTTTCGCTTTCGAGTTTTGAAAGCATCATCAGTTCATCTAAAAAATTATTACAATATGAGAACCACACAATCATGGAAACGATGTTAATTGTTACCTTAAAAAGATATGTAGCAGTCAATGTTATTAACAAATATGTGAATGAAACTAAGTAAATGGACATAGTACACTGATCTTGTATAAACTGTTGCTTAACTGTTTAAGTTGCTTAACTGTTTATACAAGATCAGTGTACTATGTCCATTTACTTAGTTTCATTCACATATTTGTTAATAACATTGACTGCTACATATCTTTTTAAGGTAACAATTAACATCGTTTCCATGATTGTGTGGTTCTCATATTGTAATAATTTTTTAGATGAACTGATGATGCTTTCAAAACTCGAAAGCGAAACGTCTTCAAAATAGATAAAGTAGCCTATCAACTTTGTCTTTTATTTCTCCACCTAGAGACCGATATAAGAACCCACCACTCGTCTGAGTGATCCTTATATATATATATATATATATATATATATATATATATATTATATATATAAATGAAAGTGTTAACTTTCTCTATCCTTAAAATTAAAGTATACCTTAAAGTCTCTTTTAAGTATGTAATCATTAATTACAGTAGCTAAATTAAACAATTTGTACTGATAAAAGGTAACAAGGCGTCAAAGATTGTGGAAATATCAGCAGGCGGTTTTATTTTGGTTTAGTTCTGTGACGTTGTCGTGTGTCATTAATGAAGGTGTAGCATACCAAGAAGAAAACAGTCCTTTTAGAATTATTCCATTTTTTAGCAACTCGTAGAGTTTAATTCTAGCTATCACCATTCCTAGGACTGGTATCTTTGCACAACAATACGTATCGTTTTATAATATGTTATTCCTATCCTAAAGTAAAAAAATTAATTATCTGTTAGTAAAACATTTTTTGTAGATACTTTATTGTTTTGTTTTACAATATTTTCTGTTTTAGTGTGAGATGCTTTTCATTAATGCCCAACAGCTGAACTGGTACTATTGGAATAAAGAAAACAGAAAGATTCTGTTGATGTTCTTATTGGTAATCCAAAAACCTCTAGAGTTGAATTGTCACGGATTTTTGGTTACCAATCGAGCAATGCTTCTCAAGGTTATATTCTTTCATTTAACAATAGACTATGCTATAATAATGGTTAATTTATCAATAATTTTTCGTAGCTATTTACATAAACTTTGGTCTTAAGAAACTTAACATGTTAAATATCGGAGAGAAAAATTTAGTAGGGAATATACATTCACTTAAGTTATAATGTTTCAATAAGATAAAAGAACTGATCGAGATCGGAAGAAACGTTTATTTTGAACATAACATCAAAAAATTATCGGATTTAAATTAATTTATTGTCAAGAGAAAATAAAATAAATGCAGTATTAAGAACATAACAAAATAAAAACATATAATAAGTATTATTATTGTTACTCATCTAAGGCAAAAATAACTGAAACACATTATTGTTATATTAGATTATAGTTTATTTTTATGAACGAAAGAGTAATTAGCATAATTTTAACTGGTATCTCCGACCACTCCATGGGCGTGCTCAAGATAATTGAAAAATTACTTTGAATAATTGTAAAAAATAAATGAATTATTTCAGTGTTATAAAGTGTTATGTGTATGTAAACAAAAGTGAACTATTTTATCACACACTATATTAGAACTGACTGGCCTACATTAAAAAGGGTTTTAAAAAATTCACATTTTTTTAATTTTTAAAAATTACAAAAGAGAAAAAGAGTTTTTAAAACCGTCTAAGGTATGTTAAATAGATGAATAAAAATATTAATATAAAACTTACAGCTACTTGTTACAAATCCAAATCAGATTCAGAAGATGAACTTTCAGAACCAAGATTTATAATAACTGGCTCGATCATTTTATCAGTAATATTGTCCAGCTTCCACATTTTTTCCTCTTCTTTAATAGTGTGATTTACTGCCTCTTCCCAGTTTTCAGGTTTTACATTATTTACGGCCTCCAAAAACAACTGTTTAACATCATGAATTTTAAAAGTGGTATTTGTTCTTGAAACTTCACTCTTTATCTGTGCCCATACCAGTTCAATCGGGTTTAATTCACAATGATATGGTGGGGATCTAAGTACTGTCATTCCACGATTTTTGGCAATTTCATCAATTTCGTATTTTTAAAATTTTTCTTTATGAAGGACACACAACGAATAAAGTTCCTTTCTTATAGATCCGGGATGGTACGTAATATTTTTTGAACTCAGCCAATTCTGCAAGTCTTTTTTTAACCACTTGGTTGTGGGCAGTCGTTCTATAAGTCTGGAGTGATAACTTGCATTATCCATTACTATTACACAGTTCTTAGGAAGAAGATCTATCATTTGTTCGAACCATTCTTGAAAGACATCAGCGTTCATGTCTTCATGGTAGTCACCGGTACGAGTTGATTCAAAAGTTAATAAACCACCTTCAACAAAACCGTCTGAACTGCCAATGTGTACTATTATCAGCCTGCGCCCCTTTCCTGATGGTGGGTTTAAACCAGTGGATAAGTTATTTACAAAAGCGTGCCTTTGACTTGTAACAGTTTCATCCTGCCAAAATTTATTTGGTGTATGACCCTCGTTGATCCATGTTTCATCAAGATAAAATATTTTTCTTTTTTGGTTTCTCATTTCCTTTATGGTTCTTAGAAAATGTCTTCTCATATGACAATATCGCTTCTTTCTAATAAAATAGACTTTCTGGGATTCTTTTTCCAGCGGAAGCCTATTTCTTTTAAAAGTTTCCATAACGTACTTCGACTCATTTCTGGGTAATCCTTATCATCTCGAACTGAGACAAGAACTTTATCCAATGTTGGAAATTCTTGTCTAAAGAAGAATTCATGCACTTTCCGTCGAAGTCCTTCTTTAAAATGATATTCTATTTAAAATTTTGGTTTCCTGGAGCATTACGTTTCATTTGAAAACTACCACATTTCTCTTCTTTAATAACTCTGTAAATCGTAGATTTCCCAACACCAAGTGTACTGCTAACTAACTCAACGGTCTCATCAACACTTTCACATAAACGTTTGTCTGTAAATGATTTAAAACAGTTAAATATTAATGTTTTTTCATTAACTGTTAAAGGACCAATTTTTCGGCGTTTACACGGCACTTCCAAATTTTCCATAACACTAGTATACACAATAAACTGCACCTTGCAACTGAAGTACCTACTTTTAGTGAACTGTTAAGAATTTTGAATATGCCACTTGGACCTTCCTACAAAATGGAAAAACCCACTATCACATTTTCTGTGGAATAAGTTTAAATAATAAGTCAATTACTGTCGTAGATTCCTGGAATTAAAGAATTAAATGTTTGAGTGTTGAAACCCTTACTTCGTGGAATGCACTCATTTCAGATAAAATAAAACGTTTTATTTTATCTTAAGAATTAAACTTTATTTTGCAATAGGTAGGTACTTATTAAACTTTTATTGGTTATATATAACCAATAAAATAAACATCTTACATTTCTTGCAAAGTCATTAGTACCTGTTAACCTCCATCACTCCGACACTGGCAACCTTATTTAGGGATTAGTAACCCTCACAACTATTGTATTCTATTCTGCTCCAACCTTTATACCTGGTGGTCATACTCAATTTAAAATTGTTTTCCTATATACTTCTGTAAACTTGTTGAGAAATATCTGTTTTTCATTGAGTCACCCGTATCAACAGTTTAGGGATTTGCATACATAATTTATTGTTTTATTACTCTTTCATACATAAAAATACACTATAGTTAGATTAGATTAGATTAGAATTAGATTTAGCTAAAGTTCAGGTTTCAGATATATCAGCAAAACGGTTATAACAACTGATGCAAACAATATCGATATGCTCAAGACATAAAGATGTAGTACAACATTTACAATAGTATTTGGATATAAAAGAAACTATAAAATAACTGAAAAACGGTAGGTCTCCGGGACCAGGGGATATTCCAGCCGAACTAATAAAATGTGGATGTTTGAAACCGTCACTTGGTGTATAAATCAATTTATAAATGGTTCTCCCGTATCCGACGAGTGGAAAACTGCTTATATCTCGTCGATTCATAAGAAAGGAGATAAGCTTAATTGTGAAAACTATAGAGGGATATCGGTCACTATAGTACATTCAGCCGTTTGTATGGACGAATAATTAGAGACCGCATTGAGAAGGAATACAAAGACCAAGAGGAAGAAGAACAATCTGGTATTTGAACAGGAAGAAGCTGTACTGATAATATCTTCTGCCTCAAAAAACTAATAGAAAAAAAATTAAGCACAAATCAAGAAACCCACCTAATGTTTATTGACTTGCAGAAGGCGTACGATACAGTTCCTGTAAACAAACTCTGGAATGTGTTACGACAGACGAATATTAGTGTCACCTTAATAAAAGCCTTAAGAAATTTGTATGAAGGGTTAACATCACAAATAAAACTGAAAACAGACTATCACAAAGCTTCCCGAATCCAAAATCAACATGGCCATCCTAACTTTGCTTGCTGCTATTCTGAATAGTCCGGTTGTCGATTTATTAAACCACTTTCTCAGGTTTTAAAGCCAAGATATTTTTCTTCTCCCTGGTCCTCTCTTTCCAAATACCTTGCCCTGAAGAATGAGTTGCAACAAGCCATATCTCCGTTCATTCCTCATAACATGGCCAAGATATTCTAGTTTGCGCTCTTTGATGGTGTTAACAATCTCGCATTCCTTGCCTATTCTAGGTAGGACCTCAACATTAGTCACACGATCCACCCATGACATAACACAATCCAGAAAAACAATAGGTTGTCTAAATAGCGTACTGTGGAGTCATGAAAGAGGAAACAGAAGAAAACACAATATCTACGAATCTCTTATTAAAAGCAGTCTATTGTACGGAGCAAAAACTTGGCGATTAACCGAAAACAACAGAGGAAAACTGGAGACAGTAGAAATGGACACTTTTAAAAGATCAGTAGGAGTGTCACACAGAGAGAGAATACGTAGTGGTTGAGATAAGACAGCGAATGGGGGTTGATGGCTCTCTAACAACAAACATAGAAAGAAAACAGCTGATATGGTACGGACACGTACAGAGGATGGATAACTCGAGACTCCCAAAAATAATTATGCAATGGGTACCACCAAACCACAGAAAGAGAGGAAGACCCAAGAAATCTTTAAGTGAGGGAGTAACGAAGGCGATAAGCGCAAGAAATCTTAGAGAGGGCCAATGAGATGATAGAGTATCATCGTTTTAAAACGTTTTAACGACGTTTTAAAACCGATATAACCGTTTTATAACCGATATATATATATATATATATATATATATATATATATATATATATATATATTTGAACAAACGCGTCGTCTTTGTCGCATAGCAAGAAGAATAATTTTTTCGTTTGTTGTCCGTTTTAGCAACATCTAGATCTGTTCCACTGGTTGAACTTTCCTCCTTATGTTTCTGAAACTAAAGCTGCAATGGTCTGTGAATACCTGTATTGATATGCGATCTTCGTTTGATTTGCTCTGACAATAACTGAATTAAAAGGTTTCGAAGAAAGAGTCTACGTCGTATTTTTGAATTCTGATTTAGCATGTGAATGGACTGTGCGTTGATTCCAGCAACGTTTTAGACGACGTAAAATATCACCATAGGCCACCTTCTGCTGTTTCTGGCTACATTATATGAACCAACTATTTGGTCTACAGTGTAAACCACTGATTTCGTCTGATTGTAATAATTGATTATCTCTGGTTTGTGCGTGTCTGAATTTACTACGTCATCGAAGTGCATACTAGATACTAAAATTATGTTTTTTCTCTTCTTCGGTACATGCGATATAAGAGTACAACCTTCACTAAAAGCAAAAAAGTTAGATTTTATTGGTCTGTTTGCCATACTCACTAATTCAGGTGGTAGTTGACGTTTGTTTTTTCTGACTGTCCCTACATATGATAGTCTGTTCTTTTTCAAATCGCTGACGAGAGTTAGATCGGTGAACCAATTATCAGCAGTGATATTTCGTCCTGAATTATAGATAGGATCAGCTAATCTCTTGACCACATCTACTGGTTTATTGCTGACACTAAATAGACCTTCAGGCTGCACTCCTGCATAAATTTGCATATTGCCTGTGTAAAATAGCTTAGAATCAACCATGGAAAAAATTTTAATCCCATATTTGTTAGGTTTTGATGGGATATATTGCCTAAATCCGCATCTGCCCCGAAAGCTTACCAATATCTCGTCTATAGTTACGTTTTGTCCAATAGAGTATCCTTTTTTGCAATTTTCTACAAATAGTGAAAAGATTTGTCTAACAGCTGACAACTTATCAAGCTTTAGTCGATATGGTCGAAACGTCTTGTCATTAAATCTTATACAGTTGAAAATAAATTTCAATCTTTGCATTGACATCGTAAGTCTAAACAGTTCAATTCCACTACCATCTGTTTACCATAAATCTTCCAAATTTAGTCGATTACTGCCGTGTAAGCCAGCCAAATACAAAAGTCCCAAAAATGATTTTAGTTCTATTTTGTCTGTTTGTTTAGCATCTGTTTCTCTGAAATATCTACTTGAAATAAAGTCTATATACTTATTTGTATAATGTAAAATTAAATCTAAAAGATTTTTTTCGTAAACTGGCTTTTTTCCCCACTTTGTTACTTTGTCTTTTCCGAAAAAATACTCCCGTTTTCATATAGGTTCTCTTCGCTCTCCTCACTAGAAATGTCTTTTTCGCTGTCTGAGTTTTTTTGATCGCTCTTCGACATAATCGATTTTGTCCATGCCACTTTCGTCTTCAAACTAATTTCTTTCATTTCCATCGTCAGAATCAAGAATCATACTCTGAAGCTCTTCAACATCCTTTGGGTCATCCAATTATTTATACGTCCATGATCCAACTTATATACCGTTTTTGACATTCTGAATATATATAGATCAAACAACGAAATAAACACGAAAAAATATAGGTTCGATCTGTAAGGTCGCGGTATCTGTCAGATACAACTGTTGTTCGGTTACGACAAACGTTCACTTCTCAACCGCTAGAAATTACTTGAAAGCTGAGGTTATGACAAGGATCTACAGACTGAGAGTTTGGTACAAATTCCACGGCTTCGCGCAATCGTACTTGTAAGTTCGTGAACTAGTCGACTGGAGTTACAATTTGAATGTAATCGTTTCTACTCATTCATATTAATATTATAATGTATAATATATTAAAGTTTTTAATATTGGTAATATTATTAAAGCTTTTAATATTAATAGTAATATTAAGTAATTAAATATTGCGCCTTGCTTAAAAAAAGTACGAGATAAAAAACTCGTTTTTTATATGAAAGTGCAATTTTCTTGCAAATGCTTGGTTTTTTGATAAGATAATACACATTGTATAAAGAATAACTAAGCGTTAGGTAGTCAGTGGCGAATCTACGAGGAGGGAAAAGGGAATTTTCTGAATTTGTCAATACTTTAACTGAACATACGACCAAGGGAGGATGGAATGTTGTCAGACCATTAACAATATTGAAATATAACCAGTACGCGACAGGAAACGATGTAGAATATGTTGTATGGATTAAATTTGAAAAAACACAATTTACGAGTGTGCTGATTGTGACAAAGAAGTCTGGACTATGCATAGAATATTGTTTTCGCAAATACCATTCAACCAAGAGATAGATTGCATTCAGTATATTAGTTTAAATAAAAATTTTATTTTCTAAAGACCTTTAATTGTTAGCTGATGTCCCACTAACAATTTCTAATTTGAAAACATAAATATCTTGAAAAATTCCACAAATGTTAGGGATAATACATTGAAATCCTTTAACAAAAGGCTATAGCTATAATTTGAATAAGCTAGTTTTGGCGATTTGACTTTCTTATTACGAATTAGCATATTAGGCAGGTATTTCAACAGTGACAATTCTCTTAAAGATTTTTGTTTCATTGAAAACTGAACCTGACATTAATTTCTTAAAAATCTTTACCTATGCTAAACGTAATAAATTAAAATCCTTCAATACAAGACTATAGGTAGGTATCTTTAATTTGAATAAGCTGGTTTTGCCCATACTGACTTTCTAATTACCTACTAATTTGCATAACAGTCAAACAGTAAAATATTACAAATTTATTTAAAATACCCTTTATTTAATATATATTTTATTTATTCATCACAATTTAAAAAAAAAATACTAGTCAGCACAGCGGTTGATTTCCATGAAAATGCGCTAAGCAGTGATAATGATTGCATATACCTAAGTTAATATTTTTGTCTTTTGGTTGGTGTTATATTGGAAATTTCCCCTCTCAAGGCAAATGTCTAGATGACCTAAGACACGAAAAGGATAAAATTAATTCTATTTTTTTTATGGAGAGTTTTTTAAAATGGTAATTATAAAATATTTTGTTATTAATACAAGTAATTTTTTTTATTATTTACTGAGCATTTAGAATGTCGACTAAGCAATTTTATAAACTATTTGGAAAATAGTATTTCAAACAAGATTCTGTTTTTTTATTTTTTCTCAAAAAATAAAACAAAACTAGTTTAAAACATATATATTGACATATAAATCAACAACCATTAGCTTTAATAATATTACCAATATTAACAACTTTAATATATTATACATTATAATATTAATATGAATGAGTAGAAACGATTACATTTAAATTTGGAAAATTGTAACTCCAGTCGACTAGTTCACGAACTTACAAGTACGATTGCGCGAAGCCGTGGAATTTGTACCAAACTCTCGGTCTGTAGATCCTTGCGAGGTTATGTATTTCCCCACTCCTATAAATTTTATTATTCTAGCCTTTGGTTTTGATCAATAGTATTGCAAGTTTAAAATCGTACATAAATTTCGCCTTTGCGTTAGCCACTATCTTGATTTTAAAGGAGAACCGTTTTTGCTGAATATCTCCGCCATTTTCAACTTTTGATAAAATGATAAAAACTGAAATTTTTGCAATTTCGTTCAAGATATTTATATTTTATTTTATATATTTATTTATTATGTTTTATACCGCTTTAGAATATATTCTTAAACATTACACAAACATCTAATGACAATCACTTTGTGGTATGATCCGTAAAAATTAAAAAATGACAAAAATTTTAGGTGGTCTCTTTTTCGTGACGCGTAGTGTATTAAAGTATACTCGAACTTTTTTGTATAATTTTAGGTAGCAAAAATATTACACGGATTTTTAACCTATTATCAGACAGTAAGTGCCTCTTAAGAAAACTGAAGACATTATTTTGAATTTGTATGGAGATATAAATAATTTAGAAGCTATATTATAAAATAATTATAGTCACCAACAACAAAAATATACAGATCTTTGTTAATAATTCTTTATTAAAATATATTTATACAAAATAAACAATAATTATCTTTCTCTTATTTTTCCTGTTTTATGAAAATATTTATTTTAATCGCTATACACCATTCGCGTATTAACTGTGCAAATGCACTTGAACATTATCATAATTTCATACAATCATAGGACAGGAAATAAAACATTAAACCTGTCTTGATCTACGATTAGTTTACCATGTACGTAGACTTTTCAGCCAGGATATTCTTCACCTACAAGGATCTAGCGACCACACTAAGTTGTTCAAAAGTTCTATAAATATTTTGAGAACGATTTCAAAACGTCAAACTTTGGTTAAAGTGTGATTTTCATTACAACCAATAAATTGTGGCTTAATCCTATATAAACATAATATTTAAATTATTAGCGTAGGCGCAAAATTTCGGGCAAATGCTTTTTAAATGCATTAATTTTTTTCGAATCCTGAAAAAACTAATAAATATTTTTGAAAAATTTATACGCAGAATAAAAGCTTACATTATTCCTGAGGGCTGAAAGTCCCTTACATGAAATAAAAACTTTCTTTTGAATGAGATATTTGAAATTAAAAATCACACTTAATTTTCTCTTCTTTTTCACCCCTGTATCTTACTAAAATAAACATATAGTTATTATTAAGTTTTCAGGGACTTTCGGCCCTCAATAATAATGTAATCTTTCATTCTGCGTTTAAATTTTTCAAAAATACTTTTAAAAGAAGAGAAAATTAGTTTTCTCAGAATTCGAAAAAAATGAATGCATTTAAAAAGCATTGGACCGAAATTTTGCACCTACGCTCATAAAAAACAAGTTTAATAAAGTTTTATTGTAAAAGATTTTGCTATTTAGTAGTGGGAATACAATGTAAAGAAACACAAAAAAAAACAGTAAAAGTTCTCAATTTTTGTCGAAGAAAACAAGAAATAGACTTTTTGGAAGAGGAAAGAAAAAATTTTGGAAATTAAGATAATATATTATGAATGATATGAAGAATAAAATTTTCCTTTAAATTGAGAATTAGTTGTTTAATAAGTGTTTGAATAAGCAGGTAAAGAAATAATAAATAAGACTTACTCACAATCAATTTAATTTAACTATCAGACGACCGGTTTCGCTTTCTACAATATGCAAAGCATCTTCAGGTCTCGATACAAAGTTAAATAATGCTGAAATGATAAAAAACCCATATTAGGGTGTTGTCTAATAAAGATAAACAAAGTAGATGTTGTAAACTACAATAATTATGCCAATGTTACATGTCTGTGGTTTTATTTCAAAATGAGTAAGTTGAATAAAAAGGTATAAAAAGTTTTAAAAGTTTAAACAGACAATTTTCTTCGCATAGTATATATATATATATATATATATATATATATATATATATATATATATTATATATTTTATATATATATATATATATATATATATATATATATATTATATGTTCGGAAAGATTTCCGCGGTTAGTACAATAAAACCTAGAGCTAAGATTAATATTATTACTAAAATTAATATCAAACTCACCAGTCTTACGGGTTGAACCGCGTCGATATCCATTTTGCCAAGCTTTCGGCATCCTCTCTGATGCCTTCCTCAGGGCTTCCGAGGTCTCAGTCTCCCGAGCCCCCAGACACTACTACACTGTTTACTATTCACTGCACTGTCACTACTGCTTACTACTACTACTAACTAATGCACTTTTTACTACATTTTTGAGACGAAAAGATAGCGTACCGAGACTACCAAGTACCGCATACAGCCGCACATTCGGCTAGAAACTTGAGAACACAAATCACGTCTTCAATTCTTTTTCAAAATTTGTAAAAACAAAAATATAAAATAATAAGTCATATGTAAAAACTGTATTTCATTGCAAGGTGTCACCAAAAGTATTCAAAATATGACAAGGCTAGGTTGAAACAAAATTAAATATAGATCTCGTTGTAAATGTAATGAAATAAAAATAAAGCTTAAAAATTAAGATAATTTCGTGCCGCCTATGTAGCTCTCAAAAATTCTCTACTAAAACAATCTCCTTAATTTTGGCCTCAGGAAATGTTTCTACCATAATCTTCGTCGCATCATTGAACCTAAATTCAATTTCCAGTAATATAATCAACATTTATTATAATTATGCAACAGAAAGACATCTTTACTCTGAATGGCTTCTATTGTGCTCCTGTGATTTGTTTTTAATTGACGATGAACAAGGGCTTGAACGTTGAACTTTTCTTTTCCCGCTATGCATACAGGAAACAATATGATTATGTGACACTAAATTTATAAATATGATATTCTAGGAAACGAGAAACATTCTTCGATCTTTTGTTTTACTTATTTAAATATTAAGAAATTATATATAAATTATGATATTCGTGATATATATTATTATCATTGGTGTTTTTAAAGAGTTCTTTGTTGTGTTAATTTTTGTGTGTTTATACACTAAAGATCATATAAATGAAAAAAATACTACCTTTATAATTTATAAAAAAATTTTATCATTATAAGGCTTCTTTCAGACGGACGATATTTTGTCTTTATCGTGCAGTGATCGTATCGTGAAAAAAGTTTGGCTGTAATCACACATCATTCGATTTCTGCCTCAGTCGTGCTGTGAAACTGTTGTCTGGTATGATGGATGAAAGAAAAAGAAAGCCTTTAGTAATGTTGTCAATATGGCATTATGGCCGAAAATCCCGGAAAATATTGGACTCCTACTTCTTGCAAAATGGCATTTAGTGGGCGAATTTGTCACGTTATTTCAGGATCTGCGAGAAGACAACATAATATTTTGGAAACGAGGTGTCCATACTGGCTTGTATCACTTTCTTCTCTATAGTAAAATGCTGAAACGAGCGTCACGAAACTAGTGCTACGAGGAAAAGCGTCACGGGCCTTCTTCTTCTTCAGTGCCTTATCCGGTCCGGATGTTGGCGATCATTAAGGCTATCATGGTTTTGTTGACTACTCTGTGAAACAGCTCCGCGGAGGTCATTCCATTATCGGAGGTATTTTAACCACGAGATATGACGGTGTTCCGGTGCTCTCCTGCCAAATACTTTAGCCTGCATAACAAGTTGAATAATTCGATATTTTTCTTCTATCTAATATTATCTAATTACAATTATTTTAAACAAAACTTTAACTTAAATATGTATATATAACATTCTTAACTACTATGAAGGACCTGGTGTAAAATATTTCTCCATTCGCTTCTATTTTGTGCTTTTATTTTCCAGTCCGTCACCTTCACGTGTTTAAGGTCTTCCTCCGCTTTACTAATCCACCTCGTTCTGGGTCTACCTCTTCTTTTGGGGCCGATTAATTTTTTGGTTATTACTAGTTTAGGCAATGTGTTTGCTGCCATTCTTTCCACATGTCCCAACCATCTGATTCTTTGTGCCTTGACGAACTTGGTAATGTCAGGTTTCGTGTAATTTCACACATAGAGTTATTAAGTGTCATTTTAACTAGCCGGATCAGTTTCTTTGGTATACGTAAATGTTTCATTGCTCGATACATTTTGACTTTATCTACTCTATCATATGCTTGTGTAAAATCCACAAACAAAACATGCAGGAAAACTCCCTTCATACCTTCATAATAAGTTGTTTGTATCTCCTTTAATGAGAAGATTTGGTCTACAGTAGATCTGTCCTTTCTAAAGCCGGTCTGATATTCATGCAGGATTCTTTCCGTGTAGCAATTTAGTTTAATACTCAATATTCTTGCCAAGATTTTGTATACCGTGTCTAATAAGACTATACCTCTATAGTTCTCACACTTCAGTTTGTCTCCTTTTTTATGCAGAGGGCATATGGCCTCTGCATAAAAAGGGCCTCATACCACTCCGACGGCATTACTTCCTTTTCCCATATTTGCACTAGTAGCTGATATATTTTTTTTTTTGTATTGCTTTGTAATTGTTCTCCGCCAAATTTGATCATTTCTATGCATATGTCATTTTTACCAGGACTTCTGTTATTTTTCATTTCTTGTATTGCTGTCAGCACCTCCTCCTCTGTAGGCTGCATTTTCTCCAGCAACTCCGCAACTGTCCAGTTGTCTACTGTGATTCTCCTCACCATTTAATAATTCTTCAAAATGTTTTTTTCATTCCGTCAATATTTCTGCCGGATCGCTAATTAAATTATCGTCTTTAACTTTTATATAACTACAGTGGCTTTGGGAACCTTTTCCCATCTTTAAAAATAAAATTCCCATTACAAACAGATGTATTACAATGCCGGCCACTCTCATTACTACATCTACAGTAGGGGATCAGCTGATAGTGGCCTGCACAATATCATACTTGTTATGCTTTGTACCATGGTACTTACGTGTGTTTACTACTGCTTATGTGTACCACGTACCACTACGCATATCGTTTATGTTTTTCGGTGGTATATAAAGAGTACCTCTGCTCCTGAAAGAGTTAAGGAACCGTATGCGAGATAACTGATTAAATCCTTGAGCTATGATATTAATAAATAAACACTCACATTATTACATAAATAATTTTGATGAAAAGGTGATGAAAAAACGTCTTTTTTAAAAATCTTTATAATCGATTGTGTATTTTTTTTTAATTACTGTTTTGGTATAAATAAATGCAGTAAGGCAAGTTCAACGTCCAAACTTCTATGAAAAAAGTTTTTGATTAGTTTTTGCGTTGCTAAAATCAATGACGGTCCGCCATTGTATTTAGGTTGTAGATTTAAATATGCAGACAATATTATTGTGTTATTTTATTACTGGAAAAGTACATATATGAATAAGAAAATACAATGTGGTAAGACTTTTGGGTTTAAATAAAACTTTTTAAACAAGTATTTTTAGTTTTTAAATAATCTGTATAATAATCTCCGAAACAATACGGAATATTGCAAATATTGGTTACGAACTTGTATAAAAAATTAATTGTATTATCTTTATTTTTAGATTGAAACACGAGCATATAAAAAATACAATTGACTATTAATTTTTAATTTTCAACTGTGATAAATGTAAATATTTTCATATACCACTACTTGCCTCAATTTTTCGCTTTAATAATAATCTATTTCCTTGTGTCTGTCACAATTTTTTCGTAATTTTAGCTCCTGTAAGCTCCTTCGTAAGTTCTGCGCGAATAACTAACTTAGAATAAACAACACATTTTTTGACCACAAAGAACATTCAAGGCCCGTGTACAAAGGTATACGATTAATTTCGCTCTAACCAACAGAGATATAGATCCATTAAAAATAATCGACGTAAGATGCTTCCTCAATTCAGCAGCTGTAAGTAGTGATCATAGCCTAGTATTAGGCAAAATAAGAATTTTCATGAAGTACTTCATATTTAAGAGAGATAATCCACTACAAAAAAAAATTGGAGTCAAGGGACTAACTTGGGAAACTAAGCTGGGAAAAACTCAAAACCAACATAATTAATGCAGAAACAGAATCACTTGGAGAGAGGAAAGTAATAAATACTAACATATCAAAAAAGGAAACTCTATGGTTTAGAAAGGAACCGAATACAAAATGTGACGAAAAGAAAAAAGACTTTTTACAATACAGAACACAACAAAAACAACAGGCATAAAACCACTATAAACGAATCAGAAATGAAACAAATACTTTTGTTAGAGAAATAAAAAAGGGAACACTGACAAAACATTTTAAAACAGATGGAACACGACTTCTACAGAATATAGAAAGAAATATGAAAAATGATCAGAGAACAATGCAAATCGAAACATGGGCAGCCCACTTTCAATCCCTATTTGCTAAAGGTGACGATAATGAATCACCAACAATAGAGGTGGCGGCAAACAAAGAAATAAATATTGAGAAGGAAGAGGTAAAGAAAGCATTAAGGAAATTAAAAAGAATCACAGAAAATCACTAGGAGAGGACAGAATACCAAACAAACTTCTAAAGTGCGAAGGACCTGATATCACCAAACAACTATTAAAATCGGACACGGAAAATTACACAGAGGATTTAGTTTATTAAACACAACACTAAAATTATCAACCAAAGTGATAAGAAATAAAATCATAACAAAATAAAATCATAACACTAGCAGAAGAATAATAAAGGTTTTATGTCGGAAAGATCATGCATCAACGCTATATTTATAATGATTCAAGTGCAAGAGAAATCATTAGAATAAAACAAACCGGCATATCTATGTTTCGTGAACCTTACGAAGGCATTTGCCAGGTCAAACCAAAGGGTGTTATCTACTTATTGTACGCAAGAAAGATACCTTTAGGAATAATCAAAACGATCGAAAGTATCTACCAAAACAACACAATAAAAGTAGAAGTAAAAAATGAACTAACTGACCTTATTGAAGCTGGCAATTGGATAAAACAGGGAGATTCGCTAAGTACTGTATTGTTTAACCTGATTATGGATGAAATAATAAAAAAAATTAACAACTATAAATGATACGAAATGGGAGAAAAACAACTTAAAATAATCTGCTATGCCGACGACGCAATACTACTCTCACAAAGTGAAGATGATTTGCGACGTACGTTGCACCAATTTAATATAACCGCCAGAAAATTAAATTTAACTTTTCGCAAAAAAAAAATGCATGGATATAAGACCAAATTTATTAAGATTTCAATTGGAGCTGGAAGATCAGATAATAGAACAAGTGATGGAGTTTACATATCTAGGCATCACATTATTTAGCTACGGAAAGCTCGAAACAGAAGTGGAGAATCAAGTGAATAGAGCAAAGAGATCCGCAGGTTGCCGAATGAAACAATACGGAGAAATAAAAATATTGAGAAAGAAATAAAAGGCAGAATTTACAAAAGAGTCATCAGATCAATAATAACATACGCGGCAGAAACACGACCTGACACAGAGAGGACAAAAAGGATGTTAGAAACAGCAGAGATAAAAACCTTTAAAAATTGATGGCAAAACACTGGGGGACAGATCTAGAAGTATAGATATACGACATTGATGTAGGTGGAGAACATCAAGAATTGGATAAAAAATAGAAGAGTAGAACGCAACGATCATATAAGTCTAATGACAACAAATAGAGTAGTCAGGACGGTTAGATTCGGTTTCCAGTCTCTACAGAGATCGGAACATATGCAACAGAAAACAACAGACTATTTACTCAGACATATAATATATCTGCTGGTGTTCTCAAAGTACACCCGGACATTTTGGGTGTTGTCTGCTATCATGTTTTCCTGCTGTCCTTCGTCTAAATCATTATCAAATGGCTTAATATCTTGTTCGTGATAATCTTGTATTGGTGTATAGAATTGTGTTATATTTATATTTATTATTTTTGTAGTTATATCATTATTATTCTGTCTGATAATAATAGCCACCACCACTTGCAAAATAGGATCACCACATTGATCTATTGCTAATTTTTACGGGCCTTTAACTTTCCATATTACTAAAGTTTAATTCATGTTTCTAGCTTACAGAGATAGGTTCTTCGCAACCCTGTCTCCAATTTTCTAGGGACATTTAGTCCCAGGCGATATCCCGTTACCTTCCTAGGAATTGCTCCTAATTTGTAGAATAGACGCCATCGATATCCGCTTCTTGGAAGAAAGTCCCTGCTAGTTTTGTTCTTTCCCCGATATTCCGCGGGTACCACCCTTATTTTGGGAAGATGGATTGAAGAAAGATTGTACAAAAGAAAATTTGCCATCAACATCATCATCAGTTGCTCGAAAACCCTTTCTGGGTCCTAACTTGTTCTAGGATTTTCCGCCATTCTGTCTGTTCCTTCCTTTGTTTTTCCAGTTAGTAATCTGAAGTGTTTTCAGATCTTGTTTAAAGAAAATTTTTATTTCGATCAAAAGGAAGAAATTCATAAAAATGCAAAATGAGATATAACGATTATTTTTTAAAACTAATAAAGGATATTATGGAAAATAGTTGCACGAATGGGATAAGTAAAAACTGATGAATCGCAAAAGCTTTCATCCACACATATTTTATTAATTATTATACAAGTGGCTCCTAAATAATCTATTTTTATACTTGATAATTTTATTAGTAAGAATTTTTCGTTTAAAATGGGGCTCTGTATAAATATAGTTAATTCTATCATGAAACAACAGTAAAAAGCAGATACCATCTTTCACTTAACATATTGAACACATCTTTATTGTTAAAATAGGGGGCTATTACAGGGTTATATTATTAACTGTGACTACAATTCATCTTGGGTGTAATCGACCACTCGCTCCCTCAATAATTGTACTTTTCGTGCGTGCTTTTGATAAGTTGGACTATTGTTGCCACGGCACTAAATAAACTCATAGCCGTAACACGGGCGTATTAAATAGGAACACATATTTAAAATTATACATATTTAAACTTATATTATAGGGTTATATATATATATATATATATATATATATATATATATATATATATATATATATATATATATATATATAATGAGATAATATATATGTAATGAGAACAGATATACAATGTTAATTAATAAATTTATTTAAATAGTAATTAAAGACATAATTTATAAGTTATGTACTAGATAATATTATTAAAAAATAATTATATGAGGGTATTTTTAAGAATTTAGCATAAGAATTAAGTTTAAGAAGTTTTTTTTTTAATAGTAGATATGTTTAAGTCAGACATGTGCATATGCAACCAAACATACACCGTGTTCTTTGACGTTTAGATGGAAAGTAGGGTTATTTATTATTTGGAATTTTAATTTAAATATAATTACGGATGTTAAATAGTGAGAATATATTAATGTAAGATGTTTAAGTTACAATAGTGTAATTCTGATCTAGAGAGCCTAAAGTCAGTTAAATTGTACACGTAGACCAGAGAAAATTCTAGAAATGTCAATAGGACTATTTGCATAATCCATCACATAGACAAAAACCATTCCATTTATTCCAGAATGTTCAGATAGAAAAATAGAACGATTCGAACCTTATTTATTGCTAGATTATTCTGAAACCAGGAAAAATATATAAATACCATGTAATTTGGAGCAAATCGATCAGTTAGTTCAGTTAGATCAGTCAGTAAAGTTAGAATTCAAGAATTTAGAAGATTACTAATTGAGTTAAAGTGAGTTAATTGGAAGAAATTAAATCAGTGAGTTAAAGAGTTAGTTAGAAGAAATTAAATCAGTTACAAGATTATTCAGGAGTTAGTTAGAAGAATTCAAGGCATTAAGTTACAGATTATTATTAAGTTAGAGTTGATTCGTGAAGTGAGTTAAGTTACAAGAAGTTATAGTCAATTATTAAGGGAATTAGTTTGAAGCTAAAAGAAGGCATTGATTAAGTTAAATAAATTAATTAAGTCAAATACAGTTGGAGATTAATTATTACTACAGTAATCGCAGCTTAAAAATATATAAAGGAAATTGGCAGTATTTGAAAAAAAGTTTTCTGCCCAATATTAGAGGATAAGATATCTTAATATGGAGTACCATTTACAAAGGTAAATGGTAAAACTTCAAAATAAATTTAAAAATGTTTGGCTATTTTGGATTAAAACTATTTATTTATGAAAATGACGTATAAAAATACATCTAACAAAACGGTATTTTTTCTGAAATGAATTATAAATCTATTTATCTAAGAATAACACACAATAAATTTATTTATCAAAGCAAAAGTCATAAATATATCGATCTCTTTCACACCCAGAACATTCAACGTAAGCCCATTTAAAACAGCCCTGACATAATATCACCCATTGTTCGCCTCTGACATATTCAGAATATGGAGTTTCGCAATAAATACAAACGGCCTCTTCTTCAAAATTTTCTACCTGGTCATCTACATCTGAATTTTGATACTATACTGTAGGGGCTGAATCTAAAGAAGAATCTTGTTAAGATCCGCGTTCGGTTTAGGTGATTACGCCAATTTGTTTATTTTTTTCCACAATTCTCAAATGTTTATGTTGCACAATGCTGAGACTGGTTTCATCACAATTGAAAATTCTTGCTGGATTGTACTTTATTGTGTCTAAAAGTGGCTTATATAAATCAAAAATCCGCAACCACAACGTTTTATTTTTGATTTAATACGCGCATAAGATATTCCTAGAGGCATTCTTAGTAGTAATTCGTTATGCCTTGCAATAAATCCGGTAAACCATTTCTTTCTAGCACTTTCTTAGGCCAAGCTGAATGTATTTTTTATGTTATTTGCTTTCTATAAGCTGTATGCCAATTTACGCACGTCTTTTTGTGTAATTCCAAAAAATCTTCCTTTCATTTCTAAGTAGTGATTGTCAAGCATTAACTCCATTTTTTCGGAAAATACTATTTTTCGTTATACATAAGAATTTACGATGTCTTAAGAATTTTCTTCCATCTTAACGTACCTTTTTAAGATTATTTGAGGTATGTTGTGGGTTCGCGCAGTTTTCACGTAACCCATTTCTCCTTGTCGAACAGTTCAAATTTTGTTCCTTTTTCCTCACTACGTTTTTCAGGTATCTGAAAAAAATATATTTTTTATTGCAGAGAAAAAATTGTCTTTCAATTAAATACAGTAAATTAAAAATATTAAAATTGTTTTGAAAAGTGTAAACTCCTAGAACTTCTTTAAATCTTAAAGTATGTACTTTTATTGTAATATGTACTTTTAGAGAAAGCTAGAAAGCCGAAAATAGCACTTACATCTGTCAGCCAACCTGCTTGCTTGTAAATGTAGCTAAAATTAAATAGTCCTATAACCCAAATTAAAAATTGGAAAGTACCCCATATTATGAATACACTAGAATTTTAATAGAAACGACTTTTTGCAAAATAATACGGTTCTGTTTAAAAAAAAACTAATTTTATAAACTATCCAAATTTTTGTATAGAATATTATTACACTACTTTTAAAACCCACCTTTAAGTCTCTTTAAATACCCAAAATGCAGCACGATCAAAAAACTTTCCTTACCACATAAAATTATTCTAACCTCAAACGTCAAGTAAGAGAACAAGTTGGCGCAAAAACAGAGAATGGTTGCCTTCTAGGTGGTGGTTAGTGAACAATGCATACGATAGATGTTGGAATTGGAATTTACAAACTTGTGCGAAAGCGACCTACCCACTATTAGGTTAATATCCCAATATTAGGCGACCTTCTTCTGTATATCTATATATATTTCCAAATTATTTTCGAGTGTTCTGTATTAAATATTGTTTTATAGTATCAGCAATCGGTCTGTAAGGAATAAAACTCCATTTGTTTTGTCTCAATATTTCGTCACGATTTTGTGTCTTCTTCAAGAGAAAACTAAAAAATATTAAAATAGTTATTGGATGTAAACAAATAGTTGAACACTTAGAACTAACAGAGTAACAATTTAAATTTTGATAACATATCTAAATAGAATTTGTTTGATTTTAATTTGTTTAGGAGTTTTTAATTTACTTATTTACGGTTACCATAACTTCTAAATAACTTAAAATCAAAAAAATGTCATTTAGATAGCAAAATCTTAATTTTTACTCTTTTAGTTGTAAGTATTAAAATATTCCCTTTGTTTACATTCAATAATTATTCTAATACATCTACAGTTATATCCTAAAGAAAAAGAGTTTAGAGGAATAGAGTTTTATTTCCTACAGACGATTGCTAATACTATAAAAACTGTATGTGTATATATTTTACTATATTAATTACTATTAAACTGGGAATAAGCCACAATTAAAGATAAAAATACGTTTATTGACGTTTCAATTTCCACTTCGGAAATCGTTCTCAAAATACAAATAGTAAATTAAACAAATTTTGTTTTTTGTTACATAGTGAAAAATTCTTCTAATAATTTAATTTTATCTGACTCATTTCTATTGACAATTCAGACATACATTATGCATTTTAAAGTAGACGACTTTAAAATGATATTGCCAATATTGTTGAGTTGCGCTCCTGGGACGACTTTACTTATAAGATAGTTCATTCGATTACATGAAATCAACTTTAACTTGAGAATATCCGTCAGAAAAAAATCATAGCATGTAATTCGTCTTTAAAAAGACAAACACATGACATGATGACAGTAAAATTCTCCTGTTAGTGATTCCATAGTAAATTATGAGGGAAAAACCAGGAAAAAAACCTCATAATACTATCCCGAGATTGTAAGTATTTGTTCGTGAATTTAGTTTACCTTCAACAAACATCAAAATTCTGATTTTATATGTTACGTTATTTAAAAAACATAAATGATGCATCCTCTATATGTTACTGAATTACTAATACTGGTATTTTCTTATTAATAACTTCCTCTTTCAATATTGTATTAGTAAGTCAGTAACATATAGAGGATGCATCATTTATGTTTTTTAAATAATGTAATATATAAAATCAGAATTTTGATGTTTGTTGAAGGTAAACTAAATTCACGAACAAATACTTACAATGTCGGGATAGTATTATGAGGTTTTTTTCCTGGTTTTTCCCTCATAATTTACTATGGAATCACTAACAGGAGAATTTTACTGTCATCATGTCATGTGTTTGTCTTTTTAAAGACGAATTACATGCTATGATTTTTTTTCTGACCTATATTCTCAAGTTGAAGTTGATTTCATGTAATCGAATGAACTATCTTATAAGTAAAGTCATCCCAGGAGCGCAACTCAACAATATTGGCAATATCATTTTAAAGTCGTCTACTTTAAAATGCATAATGTATGTCTGAATTGTCAATAGAAATGAGTCAGATAAAATTAAATTATTAGAAGAATTTTTCACTATGTAACAAAAAACAAAATTTGTTTAATTTACTATTTGTATTTGAGAACGATTTCCGAAGTGGAAATTGAAACGTCAATAAACGTATTTTTATCTTTAATTGTGGCTTATTCCCAGTTTAATAGTAATTAATTTACAATGCCACAAGAAAATAGCTTCAGAACAATATATGTGCTAGGTTGTTCCATTCTTCAAGCTAGCAGCTTGTACTAGCTATGCAGTGTTCTGTGGATTTTTTTGTTGGGCTTCAATTCTTATTTCAAGCATATACCACAATTACTCTATCGAGTTAAGGTCGGGTGAGCAAGCAGTCCACTTCATAACACTGATATATTCTGCATCAAGGAAATCTGTAGTCACACTGCTGGTATGTGGAGGTGCATTATCATGCATTAAAATTAAATTTCCTTTCATTGCACCTCCACAGAGCCGCAACAGGTTCTAGAACCAATTCAACATATCTACGAGCTGTTAAAGTTGTTTAATGGAAATTAAAGTTTTTTTACTTATCATAATGCCTCATAAGATAGCACTTCTTCCTTAATATTTGTAACAGATCTGACAATTTGTTGATTTGCTTATCTTTATTGACCTCTAAGTACACTAATTTGTCGGTGATCTGATTTTTAACAAATTCTGATTTATAGAAATAACGTCTTTTGCCAATTTCCAATGTTCTAGTTTTGATGTTTTTTGATTAATCTAAAAGTCAATAATACACTTCTTTTTCTGTACGTGCTAATCACAAAAGAAGACACAATGTATACAGCCAACGATTACAGAAAACCAACCACACCTATATATATATATATATATATATATATATATATATATATATATATTTAAATTAAGACACCAAACACAACATAGACATTAAAAAAGAAGTCATCAAATTCCTATATGATAGAGCCCGAATCTCCTGCTTTAATGAAAATGCATTTCAGAAAGAGAAAAATCTGCTTACAAAGATTCTGACTAAAAATGAGTACCCACTGTCATTTATAAACAAGAAATTCCACAATATTAAGAAAGAAAACAACATAACACCACGAACAATCCAGAAACACTTACAAGAAAGGATTCAAAGATGACAGCAATACAAGTACAACATCACAACAACATTCAAAACTACCAACACACTAAGGTCCATCCTGTCCAAAACCAAATCAAACAATACACAAGAAAGATAAAAAACTGCATCTATAAAATACCCAGTAATAGCAAAAATTTCTACATGGGAGAAATAGCAAGACCACTGAATGTCAGGAAAAACGAGCATGAAACATAGAACAAGAACAGTGAGTTCGAGAAATCCCAGATATGCAAAATACCCAAGACAACGAGCACAGAGCACAATGGAAAGATATGCCAATATTCATGAAAGAAACAAACATGAAAATGAAAAAACCAAAGAAACAGAACTCATCCTACTCAATGAAAAGAAAAAGTGTACTAGAAATATACCAATATAGAAAAAGAATATACCAATAATAGCCGAGTAAGAGGAGGTCAAAAACATTGTCCAAATTTCTAACACATAACAAAAATGCAACACTCATATAAATAAGTCAATTTTTTGCTCAATTTACACAAACATATAACATGAAGCACACAAAAACAGTCAGAATTTCATGTTGCTAGGGTAAAAACAGCACCTTCAAAATATGTTGTAGCCATTATGGGCTGTTGGCCTACAAGATCTAGGTGAAGCATGTCAACTTCAAAATGACATCCAATAACAAAATCTTTGGTTTTAAACAGTTTTACATAATTTGTACAAAAAACCTTATTCCGGAGTGGAAATCGAAATGTCAAATTTTAGTTAATTAAAAATGTGATTTTCATCACAAACACAGCCAATAATTGTGCCTGAATCCATCCAATAAAAACATAATATTGAACTTCCCTATTAGTATTGTGATTTTATAAATATAAAAACAAAAGAACTTTCCATCAAAATTCGTCCACCTCGTTTTCACCATAAGTTTAGTTTTTAAATTAGTTTTTGGTTAAAGTGAAACATTTATAAACTTGGTTTAGACTCAAACTGTTCAAAAATTAAAATCTGCTTGGAGGATAGAGATTGGGTATATTTTAGAGCTGCCACTGTGTTCTTAACGTTTTTCATTTTTATTTGATTACAATTGAATTGCCAAAGATCACTGATACAGATGAATGAATATCCGTTCTCGTGTAATAGTTGTAGATGGTAATAGAACGTATTTATATGGATAGAAATTATATTGTATGTATATCATAATTATATGAGAATAAGCCACAAGCGATTGTATTTGGCGTTTCGATTTCCAATCTCGAAATCGTTCTCAAAAACAAAGGAATTATTGAAATAGAAATTATTTTAACCATTCGATGTTTATTAATTGGCGCTTTGTACCTACATAGACATAATAAGAATATATTAGGCATCGTGGACAAACATCGGTTGTTTATCTATCTCTCTTTAGCAGCGCTTGCGCAATATGCATATACCACTGTAGTCTGTGTTAATTGAAGTAGGGCAATAACGATACATTAGTAGGGCCACAAAATTAAGGTTTTAAAAAAATCAACTATAAGGTAGTATCAATCAAATCAACTATATATGTAGGTATTAAAAATAATATCAACCGTACTATTAAGCTTAGAATACAGAACCGTCTTTGCCAAACATAAATATGGGACTATAGTAAATTTTACTATTCCAAACCTATATTTTTTTATTTTGATTTTTTCATTCATTATATAGAAAAAAAATTGAGATTCTCAGGTATACATGAGGTACACATATCTCCTAGGTGTTCTCCGCAAATTGGTTTCTTGCACTCCTTGCAATAGTTGGTAGTCATGCGGCTTTTTTCTTGGGCATATTCTGGGTCATATTTGGATCATCTTCTTTGGTTATGTTGACGATTTCAGCTGTCTTGACGAATATTTCAACGTTAACTTGCGGTTGTTGGAATATATCCAACATAAAATTACTTTGTTCCCTTTTATTTTACAAAATTGTTACAAAATATCTTATCTTTACGCCATGCCTTCTTTTCGATTTCAAACATTTGTACGTTAACGAAAGACATTCAAGACATTCTTACGCTACTATCCAAAAAATACACACTTACTCGATGACTTTATAGTTAAAAAACTATCTCTCAACATTTTTCTTAAGCGGTTTAGTTCAAGATTAATAATTATAGTGGTGAATTAACTAATTAATTCTACCTCCTACCACCTAGATATGGGTGGTAGAAGGGAAATGAAATACCTCCCGCGTACCACACAGGCAACCAACAACAATAGCGTCTGACCCAGAGTGGGCGGTTATCAACAGCGACTGACCCAGAGTGGGCGGCTGAAGAAATAGGCCCTCCAAAAGGGGGTTTTGGCGCCAGGATTTAGCAAACTGAAACAAGTAAAAACTAAAATGGCAAACTAATAATTGGCAGTATGAAAAACCACACCCCCCATAGGAGGGAGCCCCAAAGGATACGGAGGAGCAATTTGGTCTGTCAGACTCTACCCGACTTTTCGACTAACTTTTGTGAGTTAGACAAGTAAGATTATTTTCCTATTTTTTATGAAGTATTACCTACGTAAAGTAATAAAGTATAGTATGGTTCCAGCCTTCTGGATTTCTAATTATTTTTTCGTGTATTTCAAATTTTGATGATGAATCCTTATCTGAAATAAATTCAAAGATTACAACAGCTCTATGATGAAGTAGAAGAAGAAAATATTGATTTGGAAAGCGAACCAGAATCAGACGGGTGTAAAGAAAGTGATCATAATACAGACTCAAAAGAAGAATGGGAGGAAGAATTCGAAACAGAATTGGAGGAAGGACTGTGGGAGAAACCTGCAACTTCAAAATATTTTTAAACAAATACGGAAAACTGGCGGTTCTTTTATTATGTAAAAGATCCTGGAGAAAATATGCGCCTCCAAAAAATGCTCGGTTAAGAAGTTCGAATTTAATTTCATACTTACCAGGTTCAAAAGGAAATGCTCGTCAAGCATGTAATCCTTTAGAGTGTTGGAAATGTTTATGGATGATAATATTCTCGAAACCATTGTACAGAAACACACATATTTATTTCTAAACTAAGAAACAATTATGCAGATCTGAATGAAGCTAGACATACAGATACTGTGGAAATAAAGGCGTTAATTAGTCGATTATACCTAGCTGGAGTTTTCACAGCAAGCCGCCGAAATTGCAAAGAATTTTTAGGCTACTGATGGAACAGGCGAAGAGGTGTTTCTAGCTACTATGGCTCATAGCCAAAACTTAATTACGTTCGTTATGTAGAAATGCAAACTTTTCCACTCCGTGGACGTTGTAGGTTCCGCATGTACATACCGAATAAGTCAGCCAAATATGGCATAAAAGTAATTTCCTTTGTGGACCCCAAATGTTTTTACACGGTAAATATGGAAGTATACGTTGCAGCTCAGCTTCCAGGGCTATATAGCGTTAGTACTAAAACCACTGATATAGCAAAAAATATGTGAACCTGTTATTGGATCGTTTAGAAATACAGTATAGCTCAAAATAAACAGTACTGAAACTGAAACATAGGTGTCCTTTATGAGTGCTATCCTACACAACTTAACTAGTATAGACCTGTTCAGTAATCCTTAAACAATTAATTAGTGAGGCCTAATTGATGAAAATGCTGGTTAATTACAGAGAAGACAGTGTTCCTGGTGGAGCATTATTTTTGCTCATACAGAATCGACCGACAAGTTTGCGATACGTGTGTGATCAATTCCCACAACGGTTTAATAGACGTTCTCCAAGTAATGCTGTAATTTTGAAGGTTATTGAAAAGTTCAAAAATACCGATAATGTATTGTGCGAACTAAAAGAAAACTGTAACATTTTTTTTATTATTAATCTATCAAATTATTTTTATTCCTTTTACCCCCGTGCGATACGCCGATGATTAGGAATCCCCGTGTTTACGATAGGAAAATAATATTGTAGATACCAAGCTAAAATGGAATTTCCTAATTAAGAAAGGTTTTTAATTCTTCCGTCTTAATACTCTGTATGAAAAGAACAAATGCTTTCCGGTATGGTAAGGCCCGTATCTTTTGACAATAATATAATCCTAAGGATTTTAATATTCTCAGGTCCAATTGTTAATACCGATTATTTTACCTCAAACTTTCCAATAGTCGTTAAGGCCTTACCTTCTGAGAAATACATATGACTGCCCGATGATTTTAAGTGGGGGATATAGCTTCTTCTTCTTTTTGCTTGGATAGTTGGTGAAATTTTGAGGGAACCAACTTACTTGTTGGTGGGCAGTTGTTAAGTGAGGTAATATCTCGTGAGACTTGTTGGTGGGCCGTTGTTGAGTTAAGGCCAATATCTCGTGTTACGCTTTGCTCACTTTATTTCATATCGTATCGTCGCTGTGAATTATTTTCTAAGTGTGTGTATACTTCATATTTAAGTTTTCTTTCCTTAGACTGTATTAAATTATATATAGTTCTACACTACCTTTAATGGTTACTAAATTCAGTGTTTAGTACCAGAAAAGTATTAAATTCAGTGAATTAAGCTGCCTTCGTCAAGATCTACTGTAAGTAATCTTTATCTACAATTATCTGGGCGAGTAATATGGTATGGTACCATATCACCTACCATTATCTGGACGTATCATCTATATTTTCACCTGTAGATTGCCGATTTTTGAATGTAATTGAACCATTTAAGAAATTTCTATAAATATTACCTATGAACATACAAATCTCAGTTTTTTATTAAATAATAATGCGAGATAGTTAATTGACTTAACCAAGTGCGGTTTGGTTTATGTTTTCATTCCTGTAACCTTTTTGTATTTTTGTACATTTAGAGTTAAGTAATTTTTGCTATCTTTTGTATTTCCTATAATTTTTGTTCATTATTTTTCCTATGATATCTCGAGATACGCCAAACTATATTTGTATATGATAGCCTTATATATCTTGGTAAAGGTATTTTTTTATTACATTATTGCTTAATTTTATACATATATAACACCATTTCATAGTTGTGTATTTTTATTACCTGGGTTGCATTTAGCAGCATCATAATTTTGTGTTTAATATATTGTTATTGTTTTATGTATGTATTTTATTTGTCGGCTCCTAACAAGTTCCCTGATAAAATAATAGCTCTGATAATTACTATCTTTAACGGTTTCTTAATATTGTTCTATTATAGAAATACTATCTTTAAATATTACTATGCTTTTGAACTGTAGAAAGATCAGGCTGATTAAGTTTCGTAGGTAAGTAAGTGTAATACTTAATATATTTATTATTTGTGTATATATTGCGTTGACCAGATTTATTTGATAATTTACTGTTGGTATCTTTCCTTGGGTTTGATCTCTGAACCTAAATATTTTTTCTTATCTCTTTTCTTTTCTAAGGTTTTCTTAATTTTCTCCTTAACCCCAAAAAATTGAGTGGCGCCCTGTTTCTATCTTCTCTTATCTTTGGTAATTTTACCCATCTATCTTTTTGTTTATTTCTGTATCTTTTCTAATATCTCTTATCCTATCTTTACCTATTTCTTCCGTTGGATCCATTCTCGGTTCCAAAAGCTAGTTTCAAACCCACGACTCGCTCTCCACCAACCATCTGGCTGCTGTCCGCAGTGTCTCCATTGGTTATCTTTCTAGCACCACCCAAAAAAGATTTCCGAGGTTACAAAACTCGGGCCGTCTCCTAATAGTTAACAACAACAATAACCATGAACATGTTTTTGAGCGAATCTTGGAAAATGTGAAATCCAACAAGACAAGGATAGCGTTGCATCTTGGCTTAAAAAGAACTTCCGTGCAAAGAATCCTGAAGTAGCTGGATGCATTTTCGTATGTGATCAGGTACATCAACAATTACATCCTCAGGATTATCGCAGTAGAGTGGAATATTGCGCCACAATTCTTGCGTTACAGAATGAAAATCCTAAATTTTTTCGTTCGTTTTCCAAATGGAGCACACTTTCATTTATCGGGCCATATAAATCGTCGCACACATCGATTTCTGGGTTTTACCAGACCAGATGAAGTTCGGGAAGTTCCTTTACATAGTGCAAAAGTGAGTGTCTGCTGTGCAGTTTCGAAAAACGGAATCATTGGTCCGTACTTTATCGAACAAAATGGTAGGCAAGTCATACTTCATCAACAGATGTACATAGAAATTTTAACACGCTTTATTCCTGATCTACGTGGGCATAATTTGGCATTTCGAGACCAAATTTTGCATCAGGACGGGGCAACTTGTCATACTGCTGTAGCAATTCGTCAATTTCTATATATATATATATATATATATATATAATATATATATATATATATATATATACATATATATATATATATATATATATATAGATATATATATAGAAATATATATATATATAGATATATATATATATATATATATATATATATTTTCCAAGCAGATTCATTTCATAATTTACTGACCTTTTTATCCCTTACTTTACACCACCAGACGCATTTGAGATATGGCTAAAACTTGCTTTCTTAAACGGCTACCCCAAACCATTTGTAAATTAAAGGATGCCCTTAGAGCCTAGTTCGTGGACCTGAGACAACCCTTGTTCCATAATGACGACAAACCTGAAACATGAAACACCTAGTATGAAGTCTGTCTTGAACGAGGAGGACCACATTTATAACATGTAATAAAGTGTCAATAGTAATAAAACATGTCATATAGTATCAATTGCTAAAACAATAAATTAATTGCAAGTTCAGTACTGTTTATTTTAGGCTATACTGTATAACCAAATATTGGAACCAATTGTTGGAACAATTCGAAAAAATTAAAATGAGATTCCCAGAAGAATTATCTTGATCCCAGCAGACCACAGTACTCGTTTATGTTTGCGTTTCCCAAATCCATTACTTTGGTGTCGTATATCCCAAAGAAAAAAGTCGTGACGCTGCTATCATCTTTTCGATATGATGACACGATTGATGAATTTTCTGGAGATGCTTGTAAGCCCATTACTATTACTTTTTATAACATTACAAAATAGGGCGTTGACTCAGTCGATCAGAAATGTGCGGCTTAGAACGTAGTCAGAAACACTAATAGATGGCGAATGGTCATTTTTTTATAATTTACTCAACGTTGCAGACATAAACTCTCACTTCATATATAAATGTAATGCAAATGAAAACGACCTAATTTCAGAACGAAGATTTTTCCGAAATCAAATGGCTTAGCCTTGCGAAGAGAGAACATGCCAAGCAGAGCAAGAGATCCTCATTTACAAAAGGATATCAAAAATATCGCCCAAAAATTACACGGAGTACCTGCAGATCTAGCGCCTCTGCGTCCAAATACACGAGGTCGTTACGGCTATTGTCCAAATCGTACAACACGACATTTTTGTGTCAAATACCAAAAAATCTATACTTAGAGCATGCTAAACTGAGTTGCGAAGACTACAATGAAAATTGAAATAAGGATTAGAATTTTGTTTATTAAATAAAAGAGGAGCACTTTTTTTGCAGTTTCTTAAAGATGTTGTTTATTTGGTTTTAAATAGTTAAGATGTATTAAAAATTAAATAAAAAAACGATTGTACATATATTAAATAGTTTTATTTTAATCTTTTCTAATGTATTGTGTAAAATAAAAACTGGGCCTCACAGACCCCATCCGACTGTTCATGTAATTTGAATGTTTTCGATTACTCAAGGGTTAAATTCTAATTCCAGTAACTTTGATTTTGAGATTCTTATAAAAGAAAAATCATGAATGTGTTGCTTGTGTAAGTCTATTTCAAATAGGTACAAATTACAAATGTACATGTTTAGTTGCCAAATAATCACTGTAATTTGTTCTGTAATTTGGACTAACCTGAGTTAGTTAAAATCGGGGATGAATTTCAATTATTCGTATTGTTACATTAAATTTAATTAATTAAAGATTGTTAAAGTATGCCAATATTAAACACATCAATTTACTTTTGATATCTTAATTAAAACAATTTAGAGACATTCATTAATATCAGCATATTTCATAAAACTAGATAACTTAACTTACAGTATTGAGATTTAGAAGAAGAACTGCCACATTTTAACCTACATATGTCAAATTTACCTCTAATATCTGATAGATAACATAAAAAACTCATTGTCTTCAAGACTGAGATGTAGTGCATAAAAGTCCTTCCCCTTTTTAAATTTAATGTTTGTTTCGTCCCTTCTAAGTGTTTTCTGTTTCTGTGTGTTTAAATTGTCCTTAATGGTGATGGATAATTGTCACTTTAATAATTTTATATACATGACTTTGTAATAATTACCACGTTGCCAATAGAACTTTATCAAAGAAATTTGATAATTACAAGTTGAAAGAATTGCACACCCATTCTCATAAAACTGTCACCTTCATAAAATAAATACTCAATAAATAACACACATTTCATAAATATATCTCTTGAATAAGTATAAATAACTTTTAAATAATACAATGGTATAGAACATCACTTTCATTTAACAAACAATCACATTACACCTATCTCTACTTCGTTGGATCAAATCTATCACCTCAAGAACTTCCCGTTCATTGTCAAACAACTACAATAGCAGACTTAAGTTCTTCATTCAACAATACATGATAGTTTCAACCATGTTCTACCATCCATCAATTAATAGAGTACCGGCATATAAGTAATGTTTTATTTATTTGCTCATTTATTAATTTATTACAATCTAATAGACTATTTTATAACAATTTGTGGGTCTTACCTTGTCTGTTAAAACTTTTTATACCTTTTTATTCCAATTTATTTATTTGAAAAACCACAGACATGTAATATTGGCATAATTACTGTAATTTATAACATCTACTTTGTTTATCTTTATTAGACAACGCCCTAATATGGGTTTATTATTATTTCAGCATTTATTTAACTTTGTATCGAGACCTGAAGATGCTTTGCATATTGTAGAAAGCGAAACCGGTCGTCTGTATAGTTAAATTAAATTGATTGTCAGTAAGTCTTTTTTATTATTTCTTTACCTATTTTCTTATGGAAGACTTTTCAAAATCATCAAAGTGATCCTATTAGTTGAAAATTACATGATTAGTAAAAATTTTTTGCTAGTCATAGCATTTTTGGCATGGCCTAGGATCTGAACGCAGGGAAGAGTTTCCCTTTTTTGTATTTCGAAAACGATTTCCGAAGTGGAAATGGAAATGATTAAGTAAACGTATTTAGAGTTCTACTTGTTCCCTTATTACCTCTACAAGGAAGTCTATTTTACATAATCAATTTTAAAGTTCTCTTGAATTTTATTTTTTCATATTGATATTTATACATCAATACCTTCTATTTTTATAAAATAAAAGAATATTACACAATATAAATAAATCTACCGTAATAAAGGAGCTATTAAATATAAAGCGATCTCACAAATATTTATGGATTATTCGATGTTATTAATCTCAGGACATAAAGATAAGACATAATAATATTTTAAGTATTATAAGAACTAATTGATAGTTATTTCCCCCCTTTCGCTGCGTCTATGCACAATTAGCGTCATGGAGGGAGATCCCAGGTGAGATCCAAAGCCAGCTCAAAGACCGTTCTAACATTGAACTGGCGATTCGATATTCCGTTCAGTCAGTCAGTGTTGATACGGCGCTAGTGGAGTGAGTGTGGCGTCCGCGCATAAAACATCGAGCGTTTGTTGATTCTCACGCGAATTTTATGAATGAACCCTAACTCCGCGGTTCTTTCCACATTTTTGACAGGTGTTTTTCTTCCCTACGATGATCAATGAATTGACGTGAAGTGTGCAATCGATTATTAGCCAAAATGGCTAACGTTGGAAACGAAACCATACTTAGAATCGAAAAAGTATTATTGGACATTTTTTTGATGAATTGTGGTAAGTTCTTTAAGGTTATGTCATCTGGGTCAATATTACCGTGTACAAGGGAACAACGAAAGTAAAATGTATTTGTTCATGGCTCAGATGAGATAAAATGCTAATAAACTCGTTTATTTACTTAATGACTAATGTTTATATGTATTAGTCTCTGTCAGTAGGTCATTTTTACAACTAGTGTTTTGTAGTAAATGTGGATAAGGTCATGGCATCAATACAGTTAGATTTATACTTTATTTTTATCACAAAAATTGCTTGTGGTAATTGGTCAGCGCAGTTTATGCGTTTTTAAATGATTACTTAACTCTCTGGAGTAACAACTAATATTTATTTATATACTGTTATAAAACGCTGTTAATAATAATAAACAAATGTTAGAGATTTGACATATCTGTAAAATCGCTTTTGGTTTGTATTTCTATATTTTTTGTGTTACGTTATTTGTAAGGATTTGTTTTATGCTACATGAATTAATTATCCACTGTTAAACGTAAATCCCCTTCGGTAGGTCTATGTTGTCTTACTATTTATTGCAAGTTGTTCTTCTTTTCTTTTATTTATTTCCTTTTGAGTTCTTTTTGATATTCTTGTTTATTCCTTGATCTACATAAGTAGTTTTCTTTTCAATGATCTAAGCTTGGTTTGATTTTATTTTAAAACCTTTTGGAAGCAGAATCTTTATTTTCTACGAAAGATGTGCCGTTTTTCGTCTTGGTATAACTCTTCTTCTTCAGGTTCCTTCTCCTATCAGAGGTTGGAAATCATCATCGCTATTTTAATTTTATTGGCCGCGCTTCTGAATAATTCTAATGAGCTGCAACTGAACCACTTTCTCAAATTTCTTAGCCAGGATGTTTTGCGTCGTCCTGGGTTTCTCTTCCCTTGTATCTTCCCTGGATAATTAACCTAAGACTAATACGTACTTCTCGCCCCTCATTATATGAACCAGATATTGAATCTTTCTAATTTTAACAGTTTTTATGACTTCACAATCTTTCTTCATTCTTTGTAACACCTCTATATTAGTTACTTTTTCAATCCACGATATTCTGTGGATTCTCCTGTAGCACCACATCTCAAATGAGTTTAATTTTTTGATTTCAGACTGTTTTATTGTCCACGTTTCTATGCCGTATAGTAAAGTAGAAAAAACGTAACAACGAAGCATTCTTCTGTGGGTCTCTAGATTAAGGTTAAGGTTAGCATCGTAACCTATTCACATGCATTGTATACAATTTTCCGTTAACCAAAATACTTTCCACAATATCCAATAAAGCTTCTTGAAATATCACATCACTGTAGACGTTGATTAGGAGTGGTGAAAGTATGCACCCTTGTCGAACTCCTCTAAATATACTTACTTCCTCGGTCAGTTCTCCTTCGACTCTTATTCTTGCTTTCTGATTTTGATACAGATTCAATATAATTTGTAGATCTCTACTGTCTATGTTTTTGGTCTTAAGAATACTTAAAAGCTTTTCATGTTGAACTCTGTCAACAGCTTTTTTAAAATCTATGAAGCATGCATATATCCTGATTCATATCCACACATCGTTGTGTCAGAACATTGACTCTGAATAATGCTTCTCGTAGTTCCTAGACCACTTTCTAAAAATCATCTGTGAATCACTTATTTCTTGTTGGATAGTGGATTTCATGTGGATTCTGTTATGTATGATTTTAAGGAAGGTTTTCAATGTGTGGCTCATTAATGCAATTGTCCGATAGTCATTGCGATCTTTAGCATTTGTAATTTTGGAATCGTTACAAAAGTTGGAGGAAACCATTCTTTGGGTATGTGTCCCGTCTTGTATATGGAATTAAAAAGGTCTACCGAGACATCAATATTATCTTCATCAATTATCTTCAATAGTTCAATTGGTATATTATCAGGTCCTGGAGCTTTTCTACCATTTGTTTGTTTTATGGCATAAATAATTCCTCTTTCATTATTTCTTGTACCCTGGTTTCTCCGTCAACTTCTAATTGTTATACTTTTTGGTCATATAATAGGTGTTCAATGTATTCTTTCCATCTACGTAATTTGTCTTGCGTTTCAGTTATAGTGGTACCATCTGCATTTGTTAATATTCCGATTGGTTTGTTACGATTTCCTGGAATCATTTCTTTAACCTTCTTATGGGTGTTGAAAGTGTCATACCTTGCCTCACATTCCTCAATTTCTTGACATTTAATGGACATCCATGTTTCCTTAGCTTGTTTTATTTTCTGTTTTATTTGTTTATTAATTTCTTGATATTTAATTTTATCTTTGTTTTTATGTATTCTTCTTTCGTCCACCTTTTCGAGAATTTCTTGTGTCATCCATTCTTGTTTGGCAGCTTTTGTAAATGTTAATGTTTCCCGTCCCACAGTCTCTATTCTGTTCTTTATATTCTTCCATTTTGTTTAATATCTGTAGTGTTCTTATTTTGTTGTTTTATTTCTTCTTCTTCTTCAGTGCCTTATCCGGTTCGGATGTTGGCGATCATTAAGGCTATCATTGGTTTGACTGCTCTGCGAAATAGCTGCGCTGTAATCCCAAACCATTGTCGGAGATTTTTCAATCACGAGATACGACGGCGTCCCGGTCCTCTTCTGCCTCTTCCTCTTTCTGTCTTTGTCGTCCTCTTCTGTTTTTATGTCTTGGATACTCTGATTATTTTATTTCGAGTTTCTTGGTATGTATTTGGTTCTCTTATTTTATAAATGTATATTTGTGGTCAAGATGTTTCATTAATGGTTTTCTCAATCTTACATTCATATTTGCTACTACTGAGTTGTGGTCCGAGTTTACATCTGCTCCAGGGTAAGTCTTCACTACTGTAATAGTGTTCTTGTACCTGTTTCTTATCAAAATGTAATCTACCTATCTGATTTCTTATAATTCTATCTTTGTTGTCTCCAGTAGCTTTCCACGTGTAGAGCCGACGATTTGGTAATTTTAAACATTGTATTCATAACTACCAGTTCTTCTGTTTGGCACTTCTGAATTAGTCTTTCACCACGCTCATTTCGCTTTTCCAATCCATACATTCCAACACAACTCTCCACACTTCTCTGCCCACTTTGGCATTGAAGTCACCCATTAGTATCAGAAATTCACGTTTTTTTTGTTGCTTTCATTATATTGTTTCCAATGGCTCGTAGAAGTCTTCTATTTCTTGTTCCTTCTTGTCAGCTGTTGGTGCATATAGTTGAATAACATTCATTTTCCCCATATTGGTGTTAATTTGTAGCATTATAATGCGATTCGAAAGCGGGGTGAAACCAAGTACAGATTTATCTATTTCCTTGCTTACCATTATGACCACCCCATATCTGGTTGTTATATCAGAATATCCACTATAATATGTAGCTCCGTTTCTAGTCCGTTGTTTTCCAGACTCTGGTCATTATACAAATCTTCTAGTATTGCTTCTGTACTGCTGTAAATACTTTTGTTTCACATTTGTTCGGATCATTGGACATTGAGTTTCTTTCACTCTAGCTGCACATAACTGAAATAAACTGTTAGTTGCATCAGGAGTTGGGGGTTTTTCTACTAGTACTTGTTTGCTTTTTTTATAGGTTTGTGTTTGAGAGTCGCTACAGCTTCTGTCATACCAGCAATACCTTCTTGTTCACTCTGAACTCGTCTTTTTGTCCTATTTAGTTAGAGTGTGGGTTCACAACTTGATCTGTCGCTTAAAAACTCATCTATGGCATAGTTGTGATCTGGAAAGTTCTAAAAAGCAAAAAATGTTAATTTTCATAATATACATTGTAATTGTAATTAGTTACATCTTGTAGAGTTGGAGAGCAAATATTAAAATGTCATCTGTATATTTAATAAATACATAAATAATATTAAGTGTCATCTGTATTAATCGTGGCGTATATTACAACTGTTCCTTCAAAAGCATCTATATTATTTATACTATCAATGATTCTCTTATTTCAATTCCTGATGCCAAAGGTACTTTCAATTTCATTAAAACAGTATAGATTTGGTATACAAATCTACAAAATATTTTTACACATTAATAATACACAAATACATATAATTTTAATTAGAACCTTACATCATCAGCTTCAGCATCACTTTTGTTTGTAGCAACATTTTTTTTACTTCAGCCCTGTAAGTCATGCGCAAGGCAATAAATATTTTTGTAACATCCAGTGCTGTTGTGCCTGGCTTTAGCAACAGCTTCCCAACATACAGGACAGTATGTCGAGTGTGTTTGTTTTATATATTAATGCTGATTTTATATTGAATAAATTGTTATGCTTGCCATAATATTTAATTAGCATTAGCCTTTGGTCTCTTGTCCACGACATTTTACAAATAGGAAATAAGTTATGGTTATAATACAAATAATAATCTATTTGACATGTGGCGTGCAGCGCATGCAGTGTAGCTACAATAATTTTTTACTAATCAGAATGCTCGCTATATTCGATTTCTGATACAAGAAATTGCATAGTCTCATACATCTAAAAAATTAAATGCAAGAATTTGTACAATAAAATGTAACTAACATCCTATACAATTTCTTATATATAAGAAATGATACAAGAAATTCTACAAGAAAATGTGTAGTGTCATACGGTCATAAGCTGTACATTCATTTAAATTTTAAATAACAAAGAACATTATAAACCTAAAAATGGGTGGTAATTTGATTTATGACTACCATTCAGAAACATGCGTTATTAACGCATATATAATAATTTAAATAGTATCATATTTATATATTTAATTAACTAAAAAAAAAATGAAATATCGCACAAAGCCATTGAAGTTATTATGAAACGTATAATATAACAGACGAGTCTTCTACAGCTGGCGCCATTCTTGCATCCTAATTTTCCAGCGTTTTCTAACGATGCAACCTTCAGATTTTAAATCCCTGGCGATGATTGCATCTTCTATATCTTCTCTTCATGACCGTCTTAATCTACCTCGCTTTCTTCTACTGGACACTGTCCATTTTTTTATCTTTTTTTGGCCATCTAGTGATCCCACAACATTGTCTACAATCCTTGTATCGGCATGTTAGTATAATTTATACTCTTAAGATTATCCATCTTTATTACTATGCAGACATAGTATTGGCATAGTAAGGTAAAAGCACCAATAAATGATGTCACTTTCGAAAAAAACTCTTATAATAAGAATGTTTTTATTTGTAGGCAATAATATCTGTGACAGAGACACCTATCCCCATATGTGTCATGATAATGCAACAATACAATTAACTTCCTTCTTCTAAATCTTAACCTCCTTCCTTCAATTTCAACAACACAACAACTTCGTTGTTGTTTACATGTGACAAAGTAAAGACCTTATTGCGACGTTTTTGTTTCGGTTTTATTTTAATGTGAGCACTATTAGAATATTTTTTTCTAGACAATGATTCCTAATAAAAAAGGAAAATTTGCAAGACAGTGTCAAGAAAATGGTATACAATCTAAATATTGAAATTCTATTCAAAGGGGGTAGACCTGGAAATAATGGTATAGCAGTTTTTTAAAACGACATCCAGATCTAATTGCACGACAACCTCAAAATTTGACTTTATCTAGAGCTTCTTCTAGAGGATAGTCTGAGAATAAGTTCAGAGGCATTGCCACAGACATCAACACAATTACCACTAGAAAGCCCATCAAAGAAATCATTTAACATGTTAATACCTAGTCCCTTTAAAAGAGCTTTATTTTGGCCAACGCCTAAAATAAATTAAAAAAACGGAAGAAAGAAAAAGTCCCCTCTGTCATATCGTCTCGTGCATGGCAAAAATACGATGAGAGCAAAGAGAAAAAAAATTATGATTTAGATTATGAGAAGTGATTATGTAATTGTTAAGTTTCCTGGAAAAAAAAAATTTCACAAATATATTTGTATAGTTCAGACGGTTACATAAGAAGACATTGAAGTTATGGCGATGAACCCTAGCTTTATTACCTTTACTAACTAAACTGATGAGGGAATTATTCAATTCCGAAAAGATCATCTTTAACATAAAAATTTAAGCTTTTAATAAGCTTTTTTTATACCTTAATACACACGAACACCACGTGCTTTGTATTCAACAGGTATACTAGGCACTCCTGGATATCGCCACTTCATGGTTTGTTCCAGTTTCAAAAATCATAAATTAAAAATAAAAATCGACCTGTTTAGCGGGATTTGTTACCAAAGTTTCGTATTACCGAAAAAATGAATGTATTCCATAATTTTGACCGTCGCGGTATTATTAAATTTTTTAACCATGTATATTTGGAAATGTTTTTGACTATCTTATCTTTGGGCGAAAACAGATATCTCCAAAACAACTTTATAACATAGGGATTTAAAATATCACTGAGATGTTTCAATAAACAAATAACGAATTTTGTTCGATATTATTTTAGCCTATCATATTTGCTTTAATTTAGGACTTGTGGATTACGTCACTCTTATTTACAAATAGATTATCTTTAATTGTTTTAAGAATTTTAACAGGCGATTCATAATATTACAATATTATGTTACGTATTTAGAACGACATCCTAGTCTATTGAACTTGCGTATTCTATAACAAGCCATCCACAATTATTTTTATCGAAGTTATCCGAGCAAAAAATTACGTATGTCTTGTTTTAAGCTGAATTTGTATCATTGCTTTATAAATTGATTTTGATTAACATTGTAAAACATAAAAATCATCCAAGACCTTTAATCAAAGAGAACTTTAATCAAAAATAAAAAAAAAATTAACAAAATTATAAATATACCAATAAAACACTGAAAACTTTGTTCTCAAAACTTCGTTAAAGCCTCGGAACCAGAGGTAAGATGATGAACCACGCAAAGAAAAGAAAAATGAGAAGGAAAAATAAGCCCACAATCAGATTAGCAACATGGAACATTACTACTTTCAACAACAAAGACTAAGAGATAATAGAACAACTGATAAATAAAAAACAGAAATTTGTGCGATCCACGAAACCAAGAAGAAAGGTAAAGGCCAAAGAGAATATAACGAATATTTCCTAGCATATAGTGGAGTGAAGAAAGAAGAACGAGCACGAGCAGGTGTAGGTATACTTGTTCATAAAAAATTTAAAGAGAACATAAATAACTGCCGTTATATCTCCGAAACAATAATACATATGAACACTGAGTACAGTTTACAAAAAGGATGGGAAGCTACTTCTACGGTACACAAAAACAAATATGTAGATTTATAAGAAACCAACGGAAAGAAATGCCAGAATTGCAGGAATACAACAACATAACAGCAAACGAATGGGAAGATACCTGACGGAACTGTTTATTATATAGTACCTGTGTACTAGGAAACCTGTATACTAGGAACCTGTATATAAGGAAAATAATAATCAACACAATAACGTACCTGAATTAAGACACGAAATAGAAATCAGTTTTCAGGAAGTAGAAACAGCCTTAAATTCACTCAAAGATAGAAATTCACCAGGACCAGACGGTCCTGGTGAATCTCCAGAAGCTAATCAACGAGCTTCTAAAACACAGAGGAGAAAGTATAACCCTAGAGACGACAAAACTTATACAAAAACTAATATTGCACAGCAAGATACCAGACGCACGGAGAAACAGCATAACGATATAAATGTGAACATTTGATACAAATGTGAACATCTCAAAAAAGGAGATAAAGAAGACCCCAACAATTATAGAGGTATAAATCTACTGAACACCGCAATTAAGCTTACCACAAAAATCTTATTAAAAATATTATTATATAAAAACGCAATTAGATCTATATTAACATACAAGGCGGAGACAAGACCTGACACCTATAAAACGAGACGACTACTAGAAACAACAGAGATGAAAATATCCGAGGAATATCAGGGAAAAGTCTGTTGGATAGGGAGAGAAACGAAAACATAAGAAGAGCATGCAATATAGTAGACATAAATGTATGGATGACAAAACGAAAACAGGAGTGGAACGAATACATTAGTAGAATGGCAGATGATAGAATAGTACAAATAGCACGAGATAAGTCACCAAATGGACGAAGAAGTATTGGCATACCAAGAAAAATATGGTGCGACAATTTAAACAATTTAGGAGGCTAATATTGAAGAAGAAATAGACTTTAAAGCCTACATACAAGAAAGAAGAAGAAGAAGATCACTACAGCTGTTTCGGTACTTGAGAAGGACACTCTGCCGAAACAGCTTTAGTGATAAAGTATAACAAATTTTGTGGAAGTTTTGAAAACAAATTTTTCAGTGTTTTATTTTTATATAAAATGAATTTCCATCAAGTAACGATCGAATCTATCACTTATTTAAAATAATTATAAGTAACGATTTTTCTTCTTGTAGTACTTATTCGTTTCGGATGTTGGCGACCATCCTGGCAATCTGTATTTTGCAAACTGCGGCTCTGAAAATATTTGTAGTTGTTGTATTGAACCACGTACGTACATTTTTCAGCCATGAAATTCTTCGCCTTCCTGGTCTTCGTTTTCCTTCTACCTTTCCTTGAAGAATTAATTGCAGCAACCAGAGGTATACTCCATTCCACGAATATACGACTGTTTTAAATTCGCTTTAAGGTGTCGACTTAAATGGTCAATGTGCTGAATTGTACAATGGTAAATTCTCCCCATTTTTAAAATACTGTTGTGACAGATATACACCTTAGATTTAAATATGAAGTTATGATCTAAATATAGAATTGATAGTTTATAGAATAGTTGTAATTCAGATTTTGAAGTATACTCGTATAATTACTCTCATTGACTTAGATGAACAAGTTGGTTTTGATAGTGATTTAAACGAAGTGTAACAATACTTAAGTGATTAAATAGTTTAATTTATTTAGTCGAATATTCAATAAGTATTAAAAAAACAAAAAAAACTTACTCTTACTCTTATTCTCCTAATCACCATTACAAACAAATACACTACACTAAACTCTCTCTTAACGGACACGTCTCTTCACCGGACACCTCTATACGGATGGTTTTTAAAACTAAAATCAGTCAGCGATTTATGAAACTGTATGTAAATTTTCGTTACTTTTTAATATCTGTAATGATGACTTTAACTATCAATAGCCGCCATGTTATACGTTGTATACCCATTACTTTCGGAACTTTTAAGAGTATATCCACTCAAAGCAAACAAAAAACTAACAAACTGGAATACCAGATTCTTTTTCTGGTTTCTGAAACATCGTTCTGCCAATTTCTTTTTATTTATATTAAAAATAATATATTTCTTTTTATTACCGTTGTAGTACCTAATAAAGTAATAAAGATACCCGGCGCGCCTCTTTGGTGTTTACATTTCACCGAAATCCAACCCAGAATGGCTGATGAACACATTTTAACTTCATAGAGGTCATTGTATTTATTTGTAGGAGCGTTTACGTAAATTTTTTTGTTATTTTCGGATTAATTTTCACAATAAATTTTGCGTCTATCTGAACATCTACTAACTGAAATAATTTTAGTTTATATGTCATAGTAACAGAAGATCCTTTTTTATGGAATAAATTAGACCAATTTACTTTCATACTTCTACTTGTACAGTAAAATATTCGTTGTAGCAATAATTCCAAACAGTCGTATATTCGTGGAATAACCTATATTCGATATTGGCGGTTTTTATTGTGGTTAACAACTCTTTTCCTTTTTGCATCCTCAGTAAAACGTGCTGGTTAGTAACGTGGTTGGTATAGGATATCTTCAGGATTCGACGATAAAGCCACATTTCGATAGCCTCAATTTTCTGGCAGGTAGCGTCGGTGAGAGTCCACGACACAACTCCGTACAACAGTATAGGAAAGATATAACATCGTAGTAACCTAATAAATCGTGGCATTTGAATAGCTTAACCATTTTTGAAATTCAGATTTTGCTTTCTCCATCTTAGATTTTATTTCTAGGGAATGGTCCCATTTTTCATTGACGTTTGTACCAAGTTAGGTGTATGTTTTTACTCTTTCTATTTTTTGATTATTCACACTGACTCTTTCAATTTGCTGTTCCCTCTTAGAGATCATCATACATTTTGTTCTCTTAATGTTCAGTGAAAGTCCATATATCTGACTCACTTCTGTAATTCTATTCATTAATTCCTGGAAGGCTTCATAACTGTCAGTGGATACACCGTGTCATCCGCGTATCTGATGTTATTTTTACATTCTCTGTTAATTCGAATTCCGGCTTCAACATATTCTACTGCTTCTTGATAGACTTCCTCAGAATGTTAAACAGCAAGGGTGATAGTATATATCCCTGTCATAAGCAAATTCATATCGCCCTATAAGCCTACTCCCAATAATGTCGAAAGTATTAGAAAGTTTACTGTTACATAAAATCGAGCAAGAACTCTCGAGAGAAAATGTTTTGCGCTGGAGTGTTTCTAGATATACAACAGGCATTTGATAAAGTATGGCATAAAGATCTCTACAAACTGAAAATTACATCTTCCGTTACTTACAAGTCAAAATTGAAGACAGCTACTCAAATTACCACATCATACCATCTAGCGTACCTCAGGGTAGCGTTTTGGGCCCATTTCTGTGTCTGATATTTACAGCAAACATTCCAACCAGCACTGATACCTACCTTCCTATCTACTTTTGATGATGACACAGGAATCTTGGCAGTGAATGTCGATCGTAATGTAACATCACAAAAGGTACAAAATCATTTAGATCAATTACAAAACTGGCTTAAGTGATGCAATATCAGTGTTAATGCTAGCAAATCAGTACAAATTACTTTTACAACAAGAAAATACACATGTTCACAAGTTTATATTAATAATACTCCCATTCCTATAAAACCAGTTGTCAAATACTTGGGATTGCATTTGGATGAAAAACTTACATGGATAACGCTCATTAAAACTAAACGGAAACAACTACATCTTAAACTAAAAAATATGAACTGTAGTAGTAACCTTCAAATATGAAGATACTTCAAACATTTCAATCCAAAATACTCCGTATGATAAGTAAAGCTCCATGGTATGTATCTAACCAAACACTTCACAACGATCTGGACATCCTATTACTTAAGGACATAATAAAGACCTACCGCAATAATACTTAAAGATCCGTCACTGGACGGTACCTAACTCACTTTAATTTACTTACAGACTATATTTACTTATTACTCTGTGTATAGAGTAGATTGTAAACATGCAATGTAACAATAAAAAACAATAATAATAAGAGTACATATTATTTTTAAGGTATTTCTGTTATCATTCTATTCGCTTATCATTGGTCCATACAATGACGTTTTATCGATGTTCAACTGTAATGCGATAATTTTTTCCACAGTTTATATAGTAGAAAAATAACATATGATGAGTGTTTTTGGGACACATTACATAACTATGTGCGTATCTAAACTACATCTAATCTACACTTAACAGTGCAATTTCAGGCATTTATTTACATTTGTTAGTCGTTAAGTGGTTAATTTGTTTACTTACGAGAATCAAGCAGAACTCTAAATGAACAATGATTAAATAAAACCAATTCGGGAATTATCAGTAGGATAACATAGTAACAAATTTTATTAAATAAGTTTTATTTTCTGATAACTTGAAATAATCATGTGGGAGATGCCGGAATAAGTGGTTCCCTGATTGAGATAATAATAGCCCAGAAAAACCTAATGGAGATGATTTAGTTTTATATTGTTAAAAAGACTTTACTTAATAAGAATTTATTCATGTTTTGTGAATTTGCGTATCATATTAAAGGAGTAGCATTATTATGAGCTCTATAAGGAATAGTTATGAACATTACTAAATCCAGATAATGGACGTTTATTAGATAATGAGGGATCTGTTATGCTGAATTTTCCATAACCTTTTATGATTAATGCATCTCTGGTATCTCATATAAAGGGGTCCTGAAAGTAGGACGGTGGAAATAGCAACTTACAAGAGACTCATGGTACGCATGGATAGAACTAGTTTACTGCGGGTAGTATGCGCCTACAGGACCGTGTGAGCTGCAGCTCTGTGGGCGGTAGCCTACTTCGTTGGCGTGTTCATTCTCGATTTGGATTGCTTCTTTTCGGTGGGTTTCTGTGTGCCCTGTTTTAGGTGTCCCTGTGTCTTTAGGAGCTCGACGTGAGTTATTTAACTAGTTACGATATCCATCTATTCATCAGGGAGTTCGTTGCTGGCTAAGGTCAGCAGTTTAGTAGGGAGGAAGGGGAGTTTTCTTTTGGTATGTCTGATGAATACATTGCCAAAGGATGAGCAAGTAGTTTTGATTGTATTTTCGGCTCTGAAGTTTTGGTATCTGATGGTTTTAATCGTGTAACTTCTGCTTAAAGTGGAGAGTCTCTGATTTATGGGATGGATGTTCTATAGTTGATGTATCAGGGGATGGGTTTTTGTATCGTTTATAATTTACTTTACACATAATTCTCCTTTCCAGTCCTAGCAGTTGTTTTGTTAGGTCGTGATTGAACATGGCGTACATATTAGTTCTTTATTCAATCTCGGGCTTGATGTATGTTTAGTACGTGTGTATGGGTTTACGTGAATATCCCGTTCAAATTTTCCACATAGAGCGTTGAGTAGACCAACTCTTCTCCTTACCCTATTACGGTCTTCAGCTATATCGCGTCTTCAGTGTCGAAGGCTTTTTGAACATCAAGAAAAATACCTAATGATAATTTGTTGTCGTTTAGACCTAATGAGATGTGTGTATGACTTCTTTCAACGATGTGTTGGTGGAGTGACCTTCTCTAAACTCTCTCTTGTCGTTTCTTCATTGCTGAGGATCGTGATTCCCTACAATGCGGGCTGTCAATTCTCTCCATATCTTGCGATTTTGGGCTTTTCTCATGGACTCGGAAAACGTCTCTCCAGTGGCTTTCTGTACTTGATCTGACCATCGGATAGGTGAGCGTCCTCGGCCTCTACGTCCTTCTACGTTTCCGCACACAATTAGTCTTTCTAAGTTCTCATTGTCTCTTCTCGCAATGTGGCCAAAAAACTTTAAAACATTTGCAAGACACTGAGAGGAGAGTCTGGTCTGAATGTTTAGCTCTTCGAGAATCGACTGATTGGATCTGTGCTCCGTCCACGAGACGCGTAGCATTCGTATCCAGCACCACATTTCGAATGCGTCAATCCTTTTCCTATCCTCTGATTTTATTGTCCATGTTTCGGCACCGTAACTAAAGATTGAAAAAACGAGTGTCCGTACCAGTCTCATTTTGAGTTTTTTTGGACAAAGAGCTTCTTCTTCTTTAAGTTCCATCTTCTATCGAAGGTTGGAAATCATCATGGCTATGCGGACTCTGTTGACTGCCGCTCTAAAAAGTTCTGCACTACTGCATTCAAACCATTCCCTTAAGTTCTTAAGCCAGGATATTCTTCGTCTTCCCACATTTCGCTTTCCTCGGATTTTGCCCTGCATAATAAGTTGTAATAATGCGTATTTTTGCCCTCTCATCACATGTCCCAAGTACTCAAGTTTTCGTCTTTTAATAGTTAATATTATTTCCGCCTCATTTCCTATCCTTTTAGTTACTTTCTAAGACAAAGAGCGGTCCTTCCATATTTTTGACAGTCGACTCATCGCGTTCTTGGCCATTCATATTCTTCTGCGAATTTCCGTATGGCAGGAGGCTGCCTTGCTTAAGGAAGATCCTAGATACGTGAACTCGTCTACTTTCTCGAATTGATTTAGGGCGCCTGTTGTTTGGAGGATATTCGCGTGGTCCACAATCATGATTTTTGTTTTCTGATTATTAATCTTGAGCCCACACTTGTTGCTTTCGGTTTCTACTCTCTTTATCAGTCTCGACATCTCCTCTTCAGATGTTGCTATCAGTGTTGTATCGTCTGCGAATCTTAAGTTTGAGATCTTTTTCCCTGCAATGGAGATGCCGCCTCTCCATCCATCGAGTGCGTTCCTCATTATGTATTCTCCATATAAATTGAACAGGTTCTGGAGATAGTATGCAGCCTTGTCGTACACCTCTGCTGGTTTTGTAAGGTATCAGATTGCTGGTTTTCAATTCTTATTTTAACTGAGTTATCTTCGTATAAGTTTTTTATTAAGTAATATTGCCTTCTCTAAAGCTGAATTGAAATTTAGGGATGATATTGTGTTCTGTGGTAAAGTTTATGAGTCTTTCCTTAAGCGTATTCTCGAAGACCTTAGCCAAGACATTTAGAAGAGAAATCAGCCTGTCAGATTTTAGATTGGTCCGGGGTTTGCCCCTTTTTAAAAGCATAATTGGGTAGGCTACTTTCCATGGTGATGGAAAGTTCTATGGTGGCGTTGACAATGTTCGTCAAATAGAGTGTAACGCTCTACGGGAGTTGTTTTATGTAGTTCCTGGCAACATTGTTCAGGCCCTCGTGAATTGGAATTGCCGATTTGGCAGAAGTGTTCGAATTTTTGTTGATCTACAGGTGACATGATCGGATGTTCATAAGGTTCCTGTGGATCGAAAGGGGTTGCGAGTCGTCGTTCTATGTCACTCTCAGTGTGTATACGGAAGGCAGGGTCAAATCTGTGGTTATTTGGTATGTTTTATAAATGATTTTTGAAGGCATCGGCCTTCCGTTGATCATAGTCTATGAGTTGGTTGTTCACCACAAGGTGAGAGGGGTTGGTTTGTGTCGTTGGGGTTTTAAATTTTTCCCAGAAAGTACCACCGTTACAATAATAAAGTTTCACCTTCAGTTTGATTATTGAAACTGACGTATGAGTCGTCTCTTTGGTTTGATTTTATTGATTATGTGAAGTGGAAGTGGTGGTTTGGTAGGGTAGATGACCCTGTTGGAGACTGATATTTCAATCGCTTGATTTATCAGGTCTGAAATAACAGTGATACCATCATTGATATCATCAGGATAGTTTAGATTACCTAACTTTACAGTATTGATAGACAAGTATTGTTTGAAGAAGTTCCAGTCAGCGTGTTTAAAGTCTCTTATTGTTTGGAGGGAATTTTGAGATTGTAAAGAATTTAGTATCTACTCTCTTACTAAAATAGAGATGTGATCCGAAGTAATTGAATCTCCATTATGCACTCGTCTTTTAATACGTCCATCACATCATATGTGCATATGATGTGATCGATGGACGACATGTCATTGACATTTTAAAAACTTGGCTCACAGTTATTTATTCGAGTAGGTCGACTAGGAGGTTGTCTTCACGGTTCGTAACCGTGTCTTCAAATTGTATGTGCCTGGCATTGAATTCTCCGAGGATGATGGCCGGAAACATACTCAAGCAAAATTTGTGACATGGGTTGGTGTGGGTGTTTGTAATCAGAGACTAGTGTTAGTGTAGTGTTGTTTTCGATAAGAATGTGCGCTGCAAGGACGTCTTCATCAGTAAGGTGATGGATGCCCTATTGTTATACGCCACAAGAGTGCTCTTGTGGCCATATGGCCAAATATAAGGTAGGCTAACGAACTGGTAACATCAAGTATCAGTTGACGTCTGTCAGGTAGAACGTTTGATAACAGTAGGGAGGTGAATTTCATTACGGTCTTTATGTCGGATGACAGCTCGTATGGAGGAATACGTTTCTCGTTGGTGATAGGTTGGGTGGCTTAAAGGTGTTTTTTTTTTATGATTTTCCTTTTTGTGGGAGCACTTGACTGAATAAGGCGCGTGGTCACCATAACAGTTAGGGCACTTTGGTGATTGTAGAGTTTTTTGGGACATACCGAAATGTTATGTCCGTTCTGACTACACTTGCCGCAATATGTAGGAAAGAGTGTAACGGGATTTGAATTGAGAGGAAGCTCGACGTGTAGACGGAGTTTTTTTTGTTAAATCTTCATTGAACTTGTCATATCATCGTACAACTTCCTCACAGCATTTATATAAATCAGTGAAATTTTCTTGTCTGTTAGCATCTATCACAGTCAGTTGGCTAGGAATACTCTCTATATATATACCAAGCGCTTTTCGTTTGAGTTGGACAGAACACATCATTGTCTATACAACGACCAATAAGAAAGCCACTCTGATCTTCAATGTCCATTCAACAATCTTCAATTCGGGTTTTAATTATATTCCTGTACATAATTACAACGACCCTGTCGGACTACAGCACAACAGAACATATCCAGACTTACCATTCCATCATTAGTAAATTTACCTGGAATAAGTATTAACATTTTAGTGAATACAAACGTAAACATTAAATTTTGACTAAGGCTAAAAAGCAATGTGGTTAAATACTCAAAAGGTGTATACGTGTGAAGCCACTAAATATGTGGTAAAAACCCTTAAAATGGAACAAAATTGATTATTTATTACATATTTGTTAAACAGTTGGTTTGATGTTAAAGTTATTCTATGCATACGTACTCTGCATGTCAACGCAAGACTACCAATAGAGTTGCAGAGTCTGAGACGATGTGTCAATATGAGTTCTAGATGGCAACTGTTTAAATAACATTTTTATAACGAATGTCTGAATAATGCAGTCAATGTAACTTGTAGTATATGTCGTAGCGACACTGGCCAACAATGCGTTAATTGAATATGTTAAACGAAGATTTTTTATTATTACACCAATTTTTTACCGAAGATGTAATACATATTAAATTTGTTCTATTTTAAGGGTTCTTACCAACATATTTAGTAGCTTTAGTAACATATGTGTTTTTTAAGAGTCAAATATTAATCTTTACGCTGTATCCACTTCTTCTTCTTCTCGTGCCACTCCTAGCGGAGATTGGAAATCATACTGGCCACGGCGACTTTGTTAGAACGCGCGCCTGAAAAGTTCAATCGAACTACACCCGAACCATTCACGTAGATTACGAAGCCACGATATTTTTTCTTCTTTCCCACACTTCTTTTGCCCTTAATTTTGCCCTGCATGATGTGTTCTTAAAAGTTCGTTCTTTTCACCTCTCACAATGTGCCCCAAGTATTCCATCTTTCTAGTTTTTATCTCATTTAGAATTTCGCATCTTTTGTCTAAAGTTTGGAGTACTTGCGTGTTAGTGTATCCACTAAAGTGGTAATATTTATTCCAGGTAAGTGCACTGATGATGAAGTAGTAAATTCGAAAAGCCCAAAAGGGTTTTGTTAAGTATATACCTTTTATAAAAGATTTTTAAATAAAAATTTAGTGATTTATGGTATACAGCCAACTACAGGAATTTTATTTTTTCTTGTGGATTACTTGATGATGATACGCTGTCGGTAATTATTAAAATCAATCGTATTTATTCTTATAGTGATTGCTGGTATATGCTGATATATTTTTTATAGAGTTATAGTTTATATAGAGTCATATTTAATCAGTTCGATAGATACTCCCCCGTCCCCTCAGACCTGAAGCCTTCTCATTTTTCATAATGCTGAAGTTTTTTTTTTTTATTTTTTCTGGTTTTATTTAGTAGTAAGTACACATAAAATTATAGCAACCGTATTCACAGTACATGTTTTTTTAAGATGTGGGAAAGTACAGTATAGCCCAAAATAAACAGTTCTGAACTTATTCAGTAATTATTTTATTGTGTTAAAAAATACGTATTATTGACACTTTATAACATGTTCTAAATGAGCTCCTCCTCTCTCAAGACAGACTTCATACTGATATTCCAGATTTCTCGTAATGTTATGGAATAAAGGTTGTCTCAAGCCAGCGAAGAAGGCTCTAACGACATCCTTTAACTCATTGATAATTTGTGCTGTCCGTTTAAAAACTGCAGTTTTAGCCATGCCCCAAATGTATGCATCCGGAGATGTTAAGTCTGGAGATTGTGCAAGATTAAGTCAGTAAATCGTGAAATGAATTTGTTTGGAAAATGTCCCTGAAGAAATTGACGAACTGCGACAGCAGTATGGCAAGTTGCCCCAACCTGCTGGAAAAATTGGTCTCGAAATGCCAAATTACGTGCACGACAAAATTGACGTAGATCAGAATAAAGCGTGTTAAAATTTGTATGTACCTCTGTTGATTAAGTGTGACCTGTCTACCATTTTCTTTGATAAAGTATGGACCAATGATTCCGTGTCCCGAAACTGCACGCCAGGCACTCACTTTTGCGCTTATGTAAAGGAACTTCTTGAACTTCATCTGGTCTGGCAAAACCCAGAAATTGATTTGTGCGACGATTTACATGACCTGACAAATGAAAATGTGCTTCGTCTGAAAACCATACATTTTTCAAAAATTCAGGATTTTCATACTGCAATGCAAGAATTCTGGCACAATATTTCAGTTTACTGTGATAATCTCTGGGATGTAATTATTGTTGATGTACCTGAATCACAAACGAAAATGCACCCAGCGTCTTCAGGATTCTTTGCAATGAAGTTTGTTTTAAGCTAAGATGCAATGCTGTTCTTGTCTGGCTGGCTTTCGAATTTTCCAAAATTCGCTCAAAATCAAGTTTATGGTTATCGTTGTTGTTAACTGTCCTGGGCGCCCTGAGTTTCCTTTTCGTTGGCACAATACATTAACCGTATTTCTAACCTTTTCAACAACCTTCAAAATTACAGCATTACTTGGAGAACGTTTATTGAACTGTTGTGTGAATTGATCACACACGTATTGCAGACTTGCACTATTACATCGGCCGATTCCATATGAGCGAAAATAATGATCCACCCACAGGAAACACTTTCTCCTCTGTACTTAACACAATTTTTAACAATTAGGCCTGAATAATTAATTGTTTAAGATTATTTGACAGGTCTATACTAGTCAATTTGAATATGACAGCGCGCACAAAGAGACATCTATGTTTCAGTTTCAATACTGTTTATTTTGGGCAATACTGTACTTGCTGGGAGGATTGGAAGATACGCATAATTGTTCTGCTAATTGAGGGCTTTCATTTGACACATATCTTGGTCGTGAGTTACAACTATGTTGTATTTTACAATAGTTATAGTGTAATATTTTTAGACCTATTATAATTTCATTTGTTTTTCCTTTTTTATACTGACTTCTACAATTAACTTAATTAAAAAACAGCCTTAAAATCCTCTTACTCATAATAATGGTTTTATATAATTGTTATATCCCTGTCATAATTAATTCCCCTATAAATATAACCGCTAACCTATTACAGCCGCTAGATATAAATATTGTGTGACAATGACCTTCCTAAAACGTTTTATTGTCTAGTCAAGTATAAAAATAAATTTACGTCTTAAAAATTAACAGGAGCTATTTTATATTCTTTCGGCGCCTTTAGAACATTTAAGTCTCTGTGAAGATAATAGATATGTATAATTGTATTAATCTGACGAGAATTTTAAAATGGTAATCTAAGTCAAGGTGTATAGGCCGATAGAGTAATCACTATTCTTATCCAGGTACATGCTTGAGTGTAATACAGTATAAATATTTACATTTAAAAGACGCCACTAATTTTTAAGATTAAACATGGTTTATCCATGTTATCAATCCAATCAATAATCAATCTTCTCTTAATCTATTATATCTATGGTCCGTATTAAGGCTAATAAATCTCTTTATGTCACAATTATCACCATTTTTCTCGGAACCGTCTTTTATAAACTACCTATTTCAAGATTCTGGAGCTTCGTACGAGCTTATACAGGTTTAGTCGATTGGTACATTATTATTTTTATTCACTTTGCAGTCTCCAAAAATACTCACATGTGTACAAGATATGGTTAACTGGTTCAGGTTCTCAGCTACAGTCTGCAGCCTATATCTTCATGAAACAGCCTGATTGTATGTAGATGTCCTTGACGGGCGTATGTCCAGTAAGGAAGCCTATTATGACTCTGAACTAAGTCCTGCTTGTACCTCCAAAATACCTTTTTCCATGTGCTGGACTGGATATGCTTCCGCAGTGAGAGTTATATTGTATTCGTTTCCCGGCATTTTTTGGTCGCAGATGTTAGCTTTTGGCACTCCTACACCTGGTTCTATACCAAAGTAATTTTCAACTGATTTTGTTCTGATAGATAGATCGTTTATTGGTAAGAAATGAATGCAAAAGTATTTTTTATAAGTCAAAGGTAAAAAAATATAATATGTCAATATAGTTAATATATACATAAATAAAATATAAAGCATAAAACATCGATACAGTGTTTTAACTTCTACTGTTGACAATTATAACAAATTAAAATTGGAAGTAAAATACTCCTCATATGTAAAAAAGGCGTTCACTATAAGGAGACTCCTAATTTTTGCCCTAAACTGATAAACATTAAAAGCTTATATTCTAGCTGGCACTAAGTTGTAGAATTTTATGGCTAAATACCTTGAACCATTTCTGGATCTCTCAAGTCGGCCAAATTCTGGTATAAGATTATTGTTAAATCTGGTGGGATAATTGTGAAAATCTACATGCGCATTGTATTGGCTAAGATTTTGTTTAATGTGCAACAGACACTGCAAAATGTATACATAAGGTAAAGTTAAAATTTTAAAAGCTCTAAAGAAGTTTCTACAGTCTGCTCTATAACAGAGCCCAGAGATAATATGAACACACTTTCTTTGTTGTGCGAACACTTTATCAATATGATTAGAGTAGTCCCAGGAGAGAATAGTATATGTATGTCAGATATAAATGGAAATTACTAGGATAAGCTGTTAAAATAGTTTCCCTGGAAGTTACTTAGACAAGGTTCCTGAAGAGGATAAGTTGCCGGGAAAGCTTTTTCGATAAATTAAATATATGTTGTTCCCAGGTTAATCCTACATCCAAATATATCCCCAGAAACTTCGCTTCGGTTATACATTGTGGTAGAGCAACGTTTTCAACACAAGTGTTATTTCTTAAGTAAAATTAACACTTTGTGATTTAGAGTTGTTCAAAGAGAGACGGTTAGTTAAAAACCAATTGAATAAGTTTTTTTCAGATGTTTGGTAATAAAGGGTGTCGAATTCAGAAGGGTGAGAGCTTTAAATAGAAAGTAGTATCATCAGCAAATAAAACAGTGTTAACTGTTTCATTTTGAGAGTATACTAGATCAATAATATAGATGAGAAATAATACTGGACCCAAAACCCTTCCAAAAATTACTTACTTACTTACTTCGTGGCGTTACAACCCTCGTGTGTTTTAGCCGACTCCACAACATGCCTCCACTGTTTTCTGTCTTGATGCAACCTGCATGCAATCTCCATCTGCCATACAGAGCTTAGGTTTTCCTGTCTGATATATCTGCGACGGAGCTGGGCGTTCATGTGGATTTTTCTGCCACAGCCATCTTATGGTCGTATGTCACAAAAGACTTCGAGGTACTGCCATCTGCGTTCCTGCCTTATTTTTTATATGGCGTCTGGCTCTTTCGTGCTTTGGGAACAATCCGTTCATCATAATGCACAAGGGCGTTATTGTTATTCGAAAATATTACTGAGTATATAGAGACTGGCTACGAACAAAACAGGATTACCGGTGTAATATCACAACAAACGATAGACATCTGTTTGAGGTACACAAAATTAATGAGGTCGTGTTGCCCAGAATCGGCTGAAATGTGGGTGTGTTTCTTTGGAGCATTCTTCTATCTATCTATCTATCTAATCAGCCTTAAACGCCCACTCTTGGGCATAGGCCTCCCCTGTTAATCTCCATTGGTCTCTATTTTGGGCGATCTGCATCCCCAAGCTAGAGACCAAGATCGTCAGTCCATCTCATCTGTGGTCTTCCTCTTTTTCTTTTCTTTTCCCATGGTCTCCAGTATAGAATTCGCTTATTCCATCTTTCATCTTTTTGCCGGAGAGTGTGACCGGCGAAGTTCCATTTAAGTTTTGCAACCTGTCTTGATACATCGTTCACCTTTGTTTTTTCTCTGATCCATGAGTTTCTTTTCCTGTCTTTAAGACCGATACCCAGCATCTGTCTTTCCATTGCTCTTTGTGTTTTGGATATCCTGTCGATGTTCTCCTTTGTGAAAGTCCATGTTTGTGAGCCATATGTGATAACTGGTAAAATGCACTGGTTGAATACTTTCGTTCGCATATATTGAGGGAACTTTTTATTTTTTAGAATATATGATAGTTTACCAAATGATGCCCATGCTAGTCTAGTTCTTCTTTTTATTTCTTCTGTTTGATTGTCCCTGTTTAGCTTTATTATCTGTCCTAGGTATATGTATTCTGCCACCTGCTCTAATTTATTCTGTTTGACTACTATTTCCAATTGGTCTTCTTGGTTTGTCATAGTCTTGGTTTTACTATAGTTCATCTCTAGACCTACCTCTGTCGCTTTTCTATCTAGTTCCTCAACCATCTTCTGTAACTCTTCCTTCTTATCTGTTATCAGGACTATATCGTCTGCATATCTCAAGTGGTTCAAGAGCTCTCCATTTATTCTTATTCCGTATGCATCCCATTCTAATTTTTTAAATATGTCTTCCATAGCCTGATTGAACAATTTTGGCGATATTGTGTCTCCCTGCCTGATTCCTCTTTCGAATTTTATTGGTTCTGTAGCGTGTTCGTTCGTCAATTTTATTGTGGTACTCGCATTTTTGTATATGTTTGTTATTAGGTCCGTGTACCTGTAATCAATTCTGCCGTTCTGTAGTGAGTTTTTGATGGCCCAATGTTCTATGCTGTCAAACGCCTTTCGGAAGTCTATGAATGCCATGTATAATGGGATTTGATACTCGTTCGACTTTTCAATCAGTATTTTTACTGTTAGCAGATGGTCGCTAGTACTAAAACCCTTTCTGAATCCCGCTTGTTCTCTTGCTTGGTATTCGTCAAGCTTAGTTGTTAGTCTATTTGTCATGATCTTCGTTAGTAGTTTAAATACAACACTTAGTAATGTTATAGGTCTATAGTTTTCTAAGTTCTTTCGGTCACCTTTTTTGAACATTAATAGTGTCTCCGCATCGTTCCAGCTATCGGGTATTTCTTTTGTGGTCAATATTTTGTTCATGAGATATGTAGGACTTCTCTAGTTGTTTTCCTCCTCTCTTCAGCATCTCTGCAGTTATTCCATCTTTTCCAGGTGACTTATGGTTTTTTAATTCTTGAATTGCTTTCTTGATTTCTGTTTTACTTATTTCTGGTTGTAGGTCAGAGTTTATATTTTTTATTTTGTGTTTAATTGTTTAAGAATTTCTTGCTGTGGTTTATGTCTTGTTCTGTATAGGTGCGTATAGTATTCTTGTGTCAACTTTATTATTTGTTTCATATCATTAATGGTTGTTCCTTCGCTGTTTGTCATTTCATTTATCTGAGTTTTACCGAGTTGTTGTTTTAAGCATTTCATATTTTTGTTCTGCTGGATTACTCTTTCAATCTTTGCTTCCTGCGTTTTTCTCTTGGTTTCTTTTATGTTTTTTCTAATTGTTTTATTGATTTCAGTATATTCTACTGTGTTTCTTTTGCCCTGTTCAAGTAGGCTTCTTCTTGTCTTCATCAGGTTTTCTTCTTCTTCTGAGATATAATTGTCCTTTTTGTCGTCGATTTTGCAATTCTTTCCCCGGCCTGTAGCAATGTAGTTGTTAGTATTTCATTTATTTCGTTTGTTTCTTTATTTATTAAGTCGGTTGTATTTGGGATGCATTTTTTTTGTTTTTTTTTTTTTTTATTTAGAAAATCGCATCGACCAAATGGCCATTAGCGAAAAATTAATGGATTACATTATGTACAATTACTGCATTACAATTTGGTTTATTATTAAATATTGTGGTACTTATTAATGTCTTTTAAGAAGTTCAAAGTATTATTAAAGTTACAGTCTGCACCTAGAGCTTCTAGAAGTGTTCCTGGTATCTTGTTGTTGCTTCGTTGTTGATTGTAGAGGGAACATTCACATAGTATGTGCCTTATTGTTAGTGTCGTATTGCACGTTTCACATCGCGGCGGTTCGCACTTTTTAATTAAGTAGTCATGTGTTAACCTAGTATGTCCGAGTCTGAGGCGCGTTATTATTATTTCTTGGCTTCTTGACGTAGGTAACACATTCCATGCCTCTATGCTGGGTTTCACTTGTTTTAATTTTGAATTCGACACATTCCATTTATTTTTCCACGCACTTAAGATTGATAAGCTTTTATATCCGTTGATACCGATGTGTTTACGATTTCGGAAACGTCACTCACTATCGCGTCTTTCGCACTATGGTCAGCAGTATCGTTGCCTTTTTATTCCTATATGGGATGGGATCCAGATGAAATTTACCTCATTTTGTTTAATATAAGCTTGAAGAAGGACCGTTTTAATTTTTTTTAAAATCGGGTTTTTTGGATACAGTTGTCGGATGCTTTGTATGGCACTTAGTGAGTCTGATAAGATAATATATTTGCAGTTTGTTGTTAGATTGATTAGTTCTATGGCGCGATAGATAGCATACAGTTCAGCTGTATAGATAGTACTAACATTAGATAGTTTGAATTTAACGACCTTCTCTGGCGTTAAATTTTTTGTTTCTTCCTTGTACTTTCTTCGTTTTGGCTAAGTTTCTCCATATCTAGTTTTTGTACGTGTTTGATTTTCTTTCTGGTTTCAAATTGGCTGTTAATTTGTATCTTAGCCTTCATCATTCTGTGATCGCTGCCTGTTGTGAAACGGTTTAGCACTGTGACATCCTTGACTACGTATTTTTGTGTTGATAATATGTAGTCGATCTCCTTCTTAGTTCTGGTGTCAGGGCTTATCCAGGTCCATTTTCTCTGTGGCTTCTTGTTGAAAAGGAATTCATGGCGTAGAGTTTCCTTTCCTCCATGTAGTTCATCAGGGTTGTCCCTCTTTCGTTTTGTACACCATATCCATATTTTCCTATTTTTGTTTCTTCGTCATTTAGTCTTTGCCCTAACTTGGCGTTGAAATCTCCCATCACAATTGTAGTATGTGATCATTCTTAGTAGCGCATAAACAAAAGAAAAATTTAAAAGAAGAAAAATTAGGAGTTGATAGCTACTAGAGCTAAACAAATAAATATTACAAAGAAAAATCATAAATGGCATTACTTTGTGATTTCTTGGAGAGACAAAGAAAACTCTTGTAAAAGCAAAATACGTTAAGAGCAAATAAAAGCAAAAATCACACCTACCTTGTATGATCGCTCAGCAAACTTATTAGCAAATATTTATATATGGTCCAAGAGAAATGAAGATTGTAAGAAAAATCAAAAATATTTATTATTATTTAGGTACACTTATCAAGCGATTGGTTGAGCTCAGAGGAATATACCAAAGGCATTTGCTGATTTGTAAACAGACACTTTAATTCTTATCTGTTGGACGCAGTATATAGAGAGTGGCTACGAGCAAAAACCAATTAGGGGTGTTGTATCATAACAAACGATAACCATCTGTTATATTTAAACTAAAGTCTCGACATTGATTTTGGTGAGAAATTGGGGTAATATTTTCCGTAGCAGAAAAAGGAGATCTTTTGAATTTGAATTGTTTCCGGCAAAAATGTCCGGCACCCTTCAACCTTCGATTTGTTTAAACGCGGTATTTTTGAATAGGAATCTTCAAAGGACAGAATCAGTTTTTTTTTCAAATGTGAGCGGGCTCACAACATCTAATAAATAACAAATTAATTCTTTCAAATTAAAGCTTGTTAATTTTAGTGATTTATAAGAATATTGGACTTATTATTTAGTTTTTACATAAACCATAATATTTTTTTACAATTATCTGTAAATAATGGTTCATTCTGTCAGAAAATTTTAAAAGATTGTCTATCCAGCAAGGACAGAAAATCTCAAAATATTGTCTGTCCAGCAAGGACCACGAGGAGGTATGAGCCTTCCTTGCCAGGAAAGGAAAGGGTTAGGTATGTTAGTAAGAATATAAAGTTAGTTTTTTTTTCATTTTGTTTTTATTATTTTTTTTTTTTTTGTTTTTATATTTTTTTTTGTTTTTTGTTTTTTTTTTGTTCTGACTCTATACAGTGTGTCGCATTTAAGATGAAGATACCCTATATTTCGGCTATTAGAATAAATACCAATTTGAAATTTTGCACAGTCATACAGGTTGTCAATTCACATTTTTTAAGATAATCAACTGAAATTTAATTTTTAAACACGGCCTACTGTTAATGCACAAACAGGGTGAATCTTCAATATTTTGCTTCGAGTTAGAGATATCGGAAAAAGTTATTTGGAAAAGATGTTCCAAATATTATTATAACCCCACATAACAAAGTTTTATGTCAAATTCGCACTTTTACTTTTTTCAATAATTGAAGAGCTTATTTCCAGTGTCTTAAATCCAAAATTTCGATTTTTTTAATTTTCTTTTTTTAAACTTTATAGATTTCTTCAAGTCTAAAATAAAGTTATATGTACCAAAACAACTTCTTATTTGCCATTTAAAAGTGCATATGAAAATTGTAAAATTGTATAATTTGTATGTTAAATTTGTATGAAAATCTGTAATTTCATGGATTTCATTATATGGATTTAAGACACTTTGGAAATAAGCTCTTCAATTGTAGTCAGGATTCTAAAACGGACAGTTGGCTGTCCCGAGATGCATCTTTAGACAGCCAATTGTAGATTTAGGATCGAGATTACAAATAATACTGAAAAACTAAAATTGCGAATTTTGTCATGAATTTTGGAATGTGCGGTTACAATAAGTGGAATAACTTTTCCAAATAAGTTTTTCCGATTTCTCTAACGCGAAGCAAAATATCGAAAATTTACCTGTTTGTGGATTCGCAGTAAGCCGCGTTTAAAATTTAAATTTCAGATAACTAACTATCTTAAAAATATGTGCACTATCAACATGTATGACTGCAAAATTTCTAATCTGTATGTATTTTGATAGCTGATATATAGAGGTGTCTTCATCTTAAATGCGACACACTGTATAATAATGAATACTAGTGTTCAAGATGCATCGCGATAGCTGTAAAGAAATTAATTAGAAGGACTAAAAAGAATCGTCAGAGTCTTCTGAAGTCGAATCGTTCCCAGGTTGTATAACTATTGGTGCTATTGCCGGTAAAACAGGATATTCATTTTCTATTTTTACAACATGAGCTTCGCAACTTTTCCACACATCGCTATTAATGCCACTAATTACTTCTCGAATATTCTCAATGGCCACTGCGCTTAATGTTGGTGACTGATTATATTTTCGCAATCGTTTTTTTACGGTACCCCAAACCATTTCAATTGGATTAAAAATGCAATAGTATGGAGGTAATCGCAAAAGAGTATGGCCGTGCCTGCTGCAAATGGTGTCAATAACGTATTCGTTTTTGAAATTCGACTTTTGATCATTCTAATTAATTCTTTTTTTACTGGAATCTTTTTAGGAACAGTGATATTTTTAAGTTCCATAAATTTTAAAATTTCGTCCTTTTTCGTGTTATTATTAGGTATTTTATTTAATATGCGGGAATGATACGACGCATTATCCATAACAATCACTGAATTCGGCGGAATATTGGGCAAGAGTTGTTCAACAAACCACTTTTCAAATAAATCGGCTGTCATATCTTCGTGATAATCGGCAGAAGACTTTGTTATATTTTTGGCCGACAATAGCAATGCATTAGATACAAAACCATCTTTGCTTCCGGCATGAAGAATAATAACACGTTTTCCTCGTGAACAGGGTGTATTTAATGCACACTTGTTTGTGTTGTCAACCAGCCGTACTTGACAACATCATGCGTATCGAACCAGGTTTCATCTAAATAGATTATGTTTCTGTTTGAATTACGATACTGTTTTATTTTACTCAAATACTCTCGTCGAAGTTCAACAATACGCCGAGATTCCATTATTACCATTCGATTATCTAATTTCTTATATTTAAATCCACAACTTATCAAAATCTCGCGCAGTGTTTCCAAAGATGTATAATTATATTCAGGGAAATCTCTCAATTTTTCACGAATCAGTTCTAAAGTAGGCACTCTATTTTCTTTGTAAAAATTGTAAACTGTTCGCTGAATAACGTCTTTTGCAGCAGTGTCAATCCTACCCAATTTTTTATTTGGTCGCTTTCGTTTTAAGGAATGATCTGTAACAATGCCTAATTTAATAATTGTATATATCGTCTTATACCCGATTTTTGTTAATACATGAATTCTCGAAACAATTGCATTATCAGCCATCAAAATATTTTCTTTTTTCAAACACTCATACATATTTAAAACTATTCTTTGGGATTGTACGTGCAAATCTTTATTTTTTAATTCGGGGCTGTCATTAACATAATTGTCATTATCTATTGATAACACAGAAGTTGATGCATCTTGATCATTCGTATCAAATGGTCTCCAAAATGCCATCCTAGAAAAATATAATATTACTTACCTTATTATCCGCCTCTGATAGCTGCTTGCAAAATGAACTATTTAGGGTGTCATATAGCCAGACAAACAGGTGTTCCATCAAGATTTATTGCGATGCGCTTCGCTGTTGCCAAGTTTAAAATTATTGAATGTAACTTTAATACCATAATTAATATATCTGCAATTTTTCATGTTTCCAGGTAAGGTATAAAATCAATAAAATTTGGAAAAAAATAATACAATTCTTGAAACCGTTTTTCAGAAGAGGTATACAAAATAAATGAGTCCCGTTGCTTAGCTTCGGAGAGCATATTAAAATTTTTCCCTTTTGAAGATTTTGAGATGCCTTTCGAATGTGTTTGATAAAAAACTAACGTCCAAGTTTATAAGCCAAAGGCGCCGACTTAAAACCTTATAGAGATCGCGTAAAAGTTAAGCCGGAGATACACATGCCTGTTACTAGCGCCAGCTACTGTCCCAAAACTCGGCAAGTGTGTACGATAACTGGCATGCTAGCTAATCACAAAGAATTTGATTTTTCTTGCTAGTAGCATGCTGTGGGAGGCAAGGCGCGTGCATGGGGAGACTCACTGGCATGTGTGAATGCGCGATACCGCTGCGGGCATTCCAGTAGCTAGCAGGGAATTGTCAGTTTTTATATTTTTGACATAAATGTATGGTTTGTTTTAGCCTTCTTGGTCGATTTGATATTGAAAATCACCGAAGTAAGATGAAACTGTCAATCAAATTATTATTTATGGCAGAGAAATATATTTTATAAATGTAAGTTATCAATCGCATTTGAATTATACGGACACTAACTAATTTTTGACAAAATACTAGTAATCTGGGGACAAGATTGTGGCGGGCATTTTCATTTAAATAAATTGAGTTTTTGTTTGTTAAATATTAGGAATTTTTTTTCTTCCATCGGAACATTAAAACGCGATTATAAACTAGTTACATCATCAATAATTGGAAAAACATAACAAATAGAAAAACCAATTACCTACACATATTATTCAGATAAAAGTTTGGTTTTAAATTTGGTAAAAGCATTTATAATTTAGAATATTTACCTTTAAATATCAATAATTAACATAGGATATAATTTGATTTTTGTATTAAAAATATGAAAATCAGTTGTTCTCTTCTTCGGATCAGAGCTCGTCATCTGAATTGTCTGCTAGATCTTATTTAAAGTGATTTTTCTTCGTCTAATAAGATTAGCGTTGCCCAGTCATCGTAAATCAACGTTCTTATGTGCCTTATATAATTAGACCAAACTTTAAATGACAACCGACATTTTGAGGTACATGTAGGTCCCACTTTTTTAACCTAAATTAGTTTTTTTGTCTTAACTGAGATATACGTTTGACCAGAGTTCTTCAATCTCTTAGCAACATTCTTTTTTGAGGTTTTTGGATTACACGTCCGCTTTCTGGCTCTGGGTTTAGTTATAGGTTGCGGTGGTTGGTATTTCTCGTAAATAAGATTCCCATTATTAGAATTATTGTTTTCTGTAGGAGTATCACTGGAACTGCTACTTGAACTGCCACTGAAACTGCTACTGCATCTACTATCAGGAGTATCACTGGAACTGCTACTAAAACTGCAACTGGAGCTACTGGATGAAGACGATCTTGAACGAGGATCAGGCTTGTATTCCTCTCCTGAATCAGTACCAGAGAAATCGTATGTTTGGAAGTCAATACCCTCTTGTTCATTTGTTCTATTAGTAGCAAATAAAACAGAATGAGAGTTTCCGAGGTTCGCTAAAGTAGTATCGTTATCCTGCTCTGGAGTAGTTGTTGTTGGGTTACCTAGGTTGGACGGTGATACTTGATCCTCGGTATTATGAGACGATTCAAACGTGGCAAATAAAACAGAATGATAGTTTTCGGGGTTCGCTAAAGTAGTATCATCATCCTGGTAGAAAATGGTATCCTTGTCGAGTAGGCTAAATTGTCAACTTCAACCGTGTTTTGAAGTGCAAGTAGCACAAGGTTTTTGTTGCGTTAGTTCATTCTGAAAAAACAAACAAAATAAAATGAAATTTTATTTAAATTAGCTAGACAGCCGATACCATTTTTCAATTTAATGCAAGAATGTACATATTATATTACTATCTAAACATATATCATCAACTAAACAATTCATTTAAAAATTCGCGATAAAAGGATCATAATTTATAATCTTCGTATCAATTCAACATGCCCGAACAATTATCATAAAATTAATGACCAGAAACATAATTCTTTTATACGGAGGAATATCGTCACAAGTGTTAATCTTATGTTTAACTACCATAAAATACAAAGTTTGGGGAAACAACGCCACTTCTTCACTGCACAATGTCGTTGTTTCTCCAAAAACATAAACATAATTTGTCACAATTGCCTTAGTAACATTGAAGCTCCAGGATACTGCAGATTCGCGCTAAAACTCTAATGACACAAGTGCCTAACGAGAAAACTATAACGGACAGGGGCGGACTAAGGCCTAGGCAACTTAGGCACGTGCCTATTGTAGGGCCCGTAATTTTGGGGCTCGAAAATAAGGTTTTTAACTTTTTATTGTTTATAATAAATTTTTATTCTAAGCAGCAGCTAGAGCTAGAGCAGCATTTAGCAATATGAAAAAGCTCCTCATAAGCAAGGATTTGTCTCTTCCCCTAAAACTACGTATAGTTAAATGCTACATTTTTCCGATCTTGCTGTATGGCGTGGAGGCCTGGACGCTGACGGAGACGCTAACGAGAAAACTAGAAGCATTCGAAATGTGGGTGTACCGACGCATTCTTCGTATATCCTGGACCGAACATGTCACCAACATAGAGGTACTCCAAAGAATCGGAAAGGAGAAAGAAATCGTGAATACAATTAAACAAAGAAAGCTTGAATATCTAGGCCACATATTAAGACACGATAAGTACCGTCTGCTACAATTGATTGTCCAGGGAAAAATAGACAGTAAGCGGTGGCCAGGCAGGAGAAGACACTCGTTGGCTCCAAAATCTGCGGAAGTGGTTCGGGCTCACATCGGTCGAACTATTCAGAAGCGCCGCAAATAAGATCAAAATTGCCATGTTAATAGCCAACGTTCGCAACGGACAGGGCACTTGAAGAAGAAGGAGAATAAATTTTTGATTTTATTCAACAGAAAAACGTAATATTCATAACTATAGCTGAAACGTGTCTAAATTTTACCGAATCGTTGATTGATAAAGTCGACAAGGTTGGACGAGCGTTCCCGTGCTTATCATGAATGGAAAAATGTACATCAAACGTACGTGTCAGAGAATGAAAACTCTAGTGACCACATTAACTCCATCACTAACTGTCGGGGACAGCGGTATGATAATGCGGTAAATATGTGGAAGGACTCAAATCCAGACTAAAAAATTATATTTTTTCTTCTCATTTCATACTTACGCCAACCATTCTTAAATTTAATTGGAAACGCTGTTGTCGAAATGTTCATGGAAGTAAATGTAATGGCAAATACTTAGGCTGGGTACACACATACCAGTGAAATGGGAAAGTAGCTGGCATGCCAGTTGCTGGCATATGCCAGTAACTGGCAAGCCCAAAACACATTTGCTAGTAATTGGCATGTCAGTAGCTCGCTTGCCTTTAACTGGCAAGGCGAAAAAGCAGGTAGATTTGTACACATACATGGTAGATGTTAGTAAACAATCGAGTGGTATTCATCGGAAACTGAAGTACTTGTTATGTGAGTTTTCAATAAAAAAGGGTTGATACATGGAAGGTATTCGGAATAAATTAAATAAGCAAATACTGCTGATGACCACGTATATTGTTTAAAATTTTATAATGAATCTGAAGCGGAACTTAAAAAAGAGAAAAATTTGGGTGAGAAATTGCATTGGTAGGCGAGAAAATCTTGGAGCAATTTTTTATTTTGGCCTTTATCTCCTTTATAGTACCTTCACTCTCATTTCCTCTTTAATTTTTTTTACGCATTGTCATGGCTGTTTTATTTATATAAGGTTATTTCATATAATGGTTTTGCATCACCCCAACGAAACATTTTTTAAATTCGCAACTGTAAAAATAAAACCATTAATTTTTATTAAAAACAAAACAAATTTGACAATTATCTGCTAGCTACTGGCATTCCCGTAGCGGTAGCGCGCGTTCACACATGCCAGTGACACTCCTCACGCATGCGCCTTGAATCTCACTGCATGCTACTAGCAAGAAAAATCAAATTTGCCAATTTGGGGACAGTAGCTGGTGCTTGCTAGGTACTGGTATGCCATTGTGCTAGTAACAGGCATGTGTATCTCCGGCTTTAAGTATCAGACCTATTTGTGGCACCAGGTGGTCTGCTGATATGAAACCTTTAAAGGACAATTATGAAGAAATTAAACATTATTTAAGTTATTTTTTCTCAAACTTGTAAGTATATACTGTTACTAAATTTGAAATATATTCCCTACATGGGCAAAGATTTTAGAGAAAATAAATGCTCCAAATGAGACAACAAAAGGACGAATACCTAAATACAGTATGAATATATGATTTATTGAGTAAGATTCGTTCAAAAGAAGCAGAAAAAGTTAAAGATATTGCACATACTAATGTTAAAAAAAAACAGAAAATACGAAAACTAATTCCATAACATAAAATAAAATTCAGTGACAAACAACATTTCAAAGCTATATTTTGGTTGGGTGGAATTCAAAAACATTTTTTCATGAGAGTAATGTTAGACACTCTTCAATACAGGAATTAAAATAATATGAACAAGATTTAAAACCTAGCATATATATATATATATATATATATATATATATATATATATATATATATATATATATATTATATATATATATATATATATAGAAAAATAAAATATTACAATATAAGACTATTATACAGCACAAAAAATATTATTTAACCTGTATCCTTGTAGTCATTTATTTAGTAAAATAATATTGTTGCAACATTCTTAATTTTAAAAACAATTGTGATCATTTATTTATTTAACATTGCTTATTGAACCCTTCCAATAAGCAATGCAAGATCACATTAGGCCAACACAAATTAAATAGTTTATCATTACTTAATGTAGAAAGAGTTATTAAATAGCTTTGCTATGACAAACTAATTGACGGGTTTAGCTATGGGCCTCTAGGGCCTGTTGAGCTGTATATATAATTGACGGGTTTGTAGAATTAAAAGTGAGAAAAAAGGTTCTATTTACTAACCAATCTAGGTATATTTGTTTCAAGTATTGTTTGTGTCATAACTGAAAAATAGCCCGGAATTACAATATTGCTAATCTTTAGTCTTAGTCCGTCACTGTATGTGTACTACACAAATGACAATAACGCACCAAATAAAGAGGAGGATTAGGAATATTTTCTCATACTCAGTTCAGTTTTGACAAGTTAGCTTTTTCTGTCAGTTTGAAGTAATTTGAAGTCAGTTGACGTTAGATTTTAAGAGAAGTGACATTTTAAAAAGGATCTTCGGTGACGATTTGCTATAATTCAGCGGCGGCCGGCCAGGTGAAGTAAGTGAAGGTGAGGTTCACCAAAAAAATATAATTAAATTGAGACAAAATAAATAAAAAATAAAAGCAACATCATTATATTTAAATTCTGAAATTAATTATTTATTCTATTTTAATTAATCTAAAAATTAAAAAAAAACAGCTAGCTTTATTAGCGGTGCGGCAGGTACTTGACGGTCAAGTCCTGACCTGTGCCACTTGTTGTGTATGATTCAGATTCAGAAATAGGTGAATATCATTTTTGAAATTCGAAATCCATCTGCACAAGCGTTCACGGTTGCCATGGCAACGTGACGTCAGCCTGTCGCTAGTGATAGTTGAGAAAAATAGCTAGTGCAGTGTGGTGCAGTTCCGTTAAAAAATTTATTATCCGTTTTCGCCCACTGGCCACTAGTTGCATGGGTACAATATTTTGAAATTTAGTTCATTTTAGTTTTTATATAACGATACATTTTTTTAACGAATTTTTAATGAAATTTGGGCCCGACGTACCAAAACTCCTTTTGGCTCCGGCAAGCTTTCAAAAAAAGTTGTATTCTCGGGACAGTTTTATGTGTTAAAGAACAACTTCACTTCATCACTTTTCCTCCATCACTTTTCTCAAAGCAATTTTCAGAAAACCTGTTATAATAATTATTTGATGACTACATACAGAAAAAAAAAATAAATGGCAAGTTCCGTATTGTAAAACTGAAATTTATTAATATAAATATTAAGGAAATTAAAATATGTAAGCTATATATTTTTATGTAGTCATTATCTTCATCTATGAAATTTTTTTTCAGTTGGATGGCCTATCCTGTTTTTGTACTGTTGGGGAAGTGCTTACCGTAGAGGTGTGTTTTGTGATGACGAAAGTGTTAGACATCCATTTTTACCATCGACAGTTCCTAGTTGGACACTATACATTACTGGATTTGGCCTGAATATATTAGCGGTAAGTTACAAACCTTTGAACACATAAATAAATTTGAATTTTTAAAACAAAAAATAGGTTATACATGCAACATTTTATAAATAATCTATTATAAATAACTTTATTAAACTAACTTATTATCTCTACTATTAGGCCAATTAAGTTAGTTTTTTGACTAGACAAAAGTGTATAAACGGATTTGACAGTTGAAATGTGAAGTATTTCTCGTGAAAACTCTCATCTAGGGATTTATCATTTTTTAGTGGAACAATAATTTTTAAATATACAGTCAAAACGTAAAACTCATTATTTTGCTTATAACTCAAAAATTTGTATATTTCGAGAGTCAACGTCAACAATTTTTTCAGAAAAAAAAATACACAAAATGAGATATACTAAAATAAAATCGGTTAATAAACAAAAAAGGGTTGAGTAGGCGGTACTGTAGACTAAAGCGAAGCTGTTTTTACTATTTTCTTTACAATTTCATAATATTTTCAATTTAAACCTGTTTAGAGTAAATATATGAGTAGATAGTAAGCCATTTCAACCCATTTTGACCTTTGACCTCTCGCGCTCCGGTCACGCCCCGTGATGACGTCATAGTTTTGAACTCTTGTGACGAGTCAGCGTCATGTCAGCGTCGAGTCAGCATCATGTCAGCGTCATGTCAGCGTCGAGTCAGCATCATGTCAGCGTCAGGTCAGCGTCATGTCAGCGTCGAGTCAGCATCATGTCAGCGTAGATAGTGACGTCATCAGTAGATAGTAAGCCATTTCAGCATACTTTGACCTTTGACCTCTCGCGCCCCGGTCACGCCCCGTGATGACGTCACTATCTACGCTGACATGACGCTGACATGACGCTGACTCGTCACAAGCGTTCAATCATGGTTATGTCAGCGTTGAGTCAGCGTCGAGTCAGCGTCATGTCAGCGTAGATAGTGACGTCATCAACGGGGCGTGACCGGAGCGCGAGAGGTCAAAGTGGGCTGAAATGGCTTACTATCTACTTATATGATGACTAGAAATGTATTGATCGTGAGTAGGAAATCGACGTCAAGAACTGCTCTTCTATGACGCTACCCGTTTTCTGAGCGCTCTATTTTGAAACTGTGATTTTCTGGAGAGTGCGACTGGCCCTTCAGTCGGCTACCTCCACTCCTTTTAACTCTAGTCGAACGCAAAGTACTCTTTGATTACAACACACCTCTCATTCTTCGAATGGCGCTACAACCCTTTGTGAGTCTTGGCCTGCTTAACAATGTTCTTCCATTCTACCCTGTCGGATACTTTTCTTCGCCAGTGCCTGATGTTCATGGTTTTAAGATCCCTCTCTACGTCGTCTATCCATCTTTTAAGGGGCCTTCCTCTTGTTCTGTTTCCTTGGAGCTTCCACCTCTGGACTACTTTTACAGCTCGATTATCTGGCATTCTTTCTAGGTGACCAATGCAGTTTATTTTTTGTGACTTTACAAATTTAACAATACCTGCGCTCTGCATTAGTTCATCCAGCTCGCGGTTCCTTTTAATTTCCACGAACCATCGCTGCATTAGGTTGGTTCAAATATCTTCCTTAGATTTTGCGCTCAAATGTTCACAGTTGATTTTCATCAGTGGTTGAGAGGGTCCACGTTCACATCGATATGGACCACTGGTATAATTACTGTTTTGTAGATTCTAAGCTTAGACTCACGATTCAGTAATTACTTTTCATTAAGTCTTTGTGTGCATAAAAGCACTTATTACCGCTAAGAATCAGTGCTTGTATTTCTTGACTGATGATGTTGTTGTCATTTATTATTGAGCCTAGGTAAGGAAAAGTGGAGCATATTTTTAGGTATGGTCTATCTTCAGATTTTCATGTTGATTCATATTATATGTGAACTATATATTTATGTATTTGATTATCATATTATATATAGACCAAACGTAGCAGCTTTTCGTTTCAGTTCTATAACTTTTTCGCTTAATACCTTTTGTTGCGGCTTATTATGGCAACATTATCCGCATATGCGCATATTTGCAGTGATCTTGTATTAATACAGCCGTTTATATCCAGTTTTCTAACAACAGCTTCTAAAGTTAGATTAAAAAGTTTTGTTGATAGGCATCACTTGTCTAACTCCATTTTTAATATCAAAGTAGCTTCATATCTCCATCTATTCTCACCATAGCTTTGGAACCCTCCAGAGTCATTCGTGTAAGTTTACACAACCTTATTGGGTATCCCTAACATAGATAGTTGCTTTAACATCTTTTGTCGACCTACTACATCAAACGCCTGTTTGAAATCGATATACAAGTTGTAAATAGGTATGTTATATTCAACACATTTTCATGTATACCTCTTAACATATGTATTTGGTCTATAGTTGACCTCTTTGGTCTGAAGCCACATTGGTATTCACCAATCATCCTCTCCGAAAACGAATCCAGGCGGCTGTATATAATTCCTGATAATATTTTGTAGACAACATTTAAACTGTTATGCCACTATAATTTTTGCAGAGTCGTTTGTCTCCCCCTTTGTTCATAGGAAGTATGATTCCTACTTTCTAATCTTCTGGGATGACTTCTAGTGTCTATATGCGGTCTATTAGTTTATGGATACCCTCCATAGCGCATGTCCACCATTCTTTATCAGTTCTGCAGTTATTCATGTGGGTCAGGTGCTTTGTTATTTTTTAGATGTTTTATGACTTTTTTAGTTTCTTCCAATGTTGGTTGCTCAACAAGTTTTTCTGCTGTGTGGTGAATTATTTCTTCATCTTCGTTTTGTTCTTTTTCTGGGTTTAACAGCTCTTGAAAATGCCCCTTCACTTTTCATTATTTCCTCTTTCTCGCTGATAATTGTCCCATTTTTGTCCTTGCAAACTGTTGATCTTGTCATGTATCCTTGGGTGTATTGCCTAATATTTTCTTTGCATCTATTCTGAGTTCTTCATATGCCCTTCTATTCAATCGGGAATCCCTTTGTAAATATTTCAGTCTAGCTACATTTTTGCTATTTATTACTTGTTGGCAATCTTGGTCAAACCGTTCCTCATTTCTTTTGCTTGAGGTTTCACCTAATGTTTCCTTTGCCATATTTGTAATTGTCGTTTGGATGGCATTCCATTCTTCTTGAATGTTGTTTTATTCCCTCTTTCATTTAATATTACTTTTATTTTCTGCTGGCACTCATTCTTCTTTGTAGGATTTTTAAACATATATGTGTTTTTGTTTTTGGCGCCATTTTCTTTGTTTGGCGCCTTTCTCTTTTCTTAATAGTTTCTAAGTTATATTGGTCCTACCAGTGGTGCAAAATCATTAAAGCTGTGGAATCCTGACATGTAGAGGATCTAACAATGGCACAGATCAATTTACCTGGAACCATACCACACAAAGACCAGAGGCGACTCCTATGAGACATGATCTGAAAGGCTGCGGGAAAATTGCTACAAGACGTACAAAAAACCAATGGAAGGCTGAGAGGCTATGTGTGGACGTGAATGGCTATAACATCCGTTACGGAAGTTGCCCACCGCTTAAATATCATTCTGTGATCAAATTGATTAAATTTGTTAGTACCAGGTATCATTCAGGTTTCTTTATGAATATTTTTATGAGGGAAACACGCACTAACAACTCTTAGTTTGTTTGCATTGCCAACTGTGCCACTCTTATCCCGTTGTTGCTGGTAATATCATGTAAACCATGCGTACCAAAGGATTCTGCATATATTGGCTCTTTTCCCAGCTTCGCGTTCATATCACCCAGGACTATAACTGCATCTCTCTTCTGTACGTTTTCACATTCTGCTTGTAGTTGGTCATAGAATTGATCGGTTACTAGTTCATCTGCTGCTTCTGTTTTGGTATGAATATTAATAATTGTAATATTATGAAATTTTCCCCTTAGACGTATTTTGCATATTCTTTCATTAACTGGAGTGAAAACCAATACTGACCTGCGGCATTTATGGTTTACCATAAAACCCACTCTAAAGTTTGTTTGTCTTTCTGCTCCACAGTAGTACATACTGTGGACCAACTTTTTTTTACTGGAGGTACTTTTTTTATTTATGCAACCATGCCCTTTAAATCCGATTTTATTGGAGGGCTGCTTTGTCTACTTCGTACTTCAATAGTTCCTGTGCAATACCCGAGTCCAGTGCCTCGGGCTGCTGGCTATAGCTTCTGAACAAACTATACTTTCTCCCTTCCTCGTCTGCCCTGACCCTTCCTTCCATTGGGGTTGGTTACCCAATCTCCAATAGGGTTGCTCACGTTTACCGGGGTTCACCCGTGTGATCAAGATCACACTTCTTGGAGGTGAGGATAGGAATTAAGTAGGAGAGGGTAGAGGTGTTATCTGGAGGCAACACCTTGTATTACGCCTTACTACTCCTTTGAAACCCATTTACACGCATTACAACACACCTATTCACAATTTTCAATTAACAACTTTCAATAACTTGGTTTGCTGAAAGTTTTTCTTAAAAACTTACTTTTCTTATAAAAGATTGATTAATTTCAACCTTCCACTGATTTTTTTAAAGGGGCTATCTTGGCTCACACATGCCAAGCTCACACGCCACTACGCTCATACGCCACACCAAAGGCCACATGTACAGAGCGTGGCAAACTGCTTAGGATCACACTGCTAACAAACTCAAAGAATGTCTAAGTCAAGTAGGAACCAAACTCATCTTACCAAATAATAGAAAAGGCCATCATAAACCGACTCCGAATAGGACATACTTACCTTACACACAAGCATATCTTTAACCAAGAGGCTGCTCCGATGTATACCAAGTGCAACACTCAGTTGTCAGTGAAGCATATAATTGTTGAGTGTCCAGTGTACCAGAACGAAAGAATCGCGTGTGCCCTTAATGACAATTTAAAAAGTGGACTTTTTTAAAAAGTTATCTTAAAATGACTAAAACTATATACCAGGGCCCTGATTCTAATTGAGATTTCGACTGAAAACATGTTGAAATCAATATGGCGACGTCGAAATGCGACTTTGCGAGCCTAGTGGATTTCAGCTGAACTAACCAAAGGACGTCACTAAATTTCGATTTATCGAAATTAATTTCAACTTCAAGAAAGTGGTTGAAATTTAATTTCGAGTCGAAATTAATCTGACATGACTAGCGGGACTGGGAGAAGCGAGGTTAGGTTCAGTTTAGGCGGTGTTGTTTTGTTTGATTGTTGCAACGAAAACTGAGGCAAAAAGTATTAATATGGCTGCGTTTTATCAAAAATTGTATGTGATTCGGCACATAATTGGTCGAAATTTTAACACCTATAAAAATAGAACTGCGGTACCTGGGGGCCCCAAGCCAGATGCTACTGATTATTTTTTAAAATATACTGTGGTGTAAAAATTAAAGAAATAAAATGTCCCAATATTAAAACTAAATTGGAAACCACAATTTTTGAATATATTCAACAGGCTGTAATGGAAGATAGAAATAATAAATAATTTGGTTGTAATAATTTATTTTAATTCTACACTCTTATTTGGAGATATAAAATAATCTTTAAACTCATCAAGAATTTTTAGAGCGGTAATGTATTGTTTTTAGTAATACCAATACTAAGCTGCAGTAAATTTAAAAATATAATATAACCACTAAGTCAAAAGCCATCATAATTTCTTTTTGGTCCACAGACAATTTAGTGCCACCATCACCAACAGCCTCCATCCATTTTCTTTCAATTCAAAATATAATCATTGAGAATGGCCACTAAAAATTTAACAACTCAAACAAGAAACAAAAATCGTAAAATGTAAACAAAACAAACATTTAACAAGCGTGCAGCCAAATAAACAAGACGGCCAACCCAAATTCTGAGCAGTGTCAAAATGATAAAGTAAATGTCCCCACTTTTAACTAAAATCGAAATGAATGAGAATCGCTAGCGATTGCGACTGTCATGGCGTAGTCGCTTTTAAATTTCGACATCGAAATGAAATAGAATCAGGCCCAGATTTGTAAAAAATATTTTTTATTTAAACCATATATATCTTACTGTTTGTTATGTCCTCCCGCTAATAACCCTAGTGGTGATGCGGGTATATTTGTTTAAATAAAAAAATATTTAAAAACAGCGATTTCTTTGTTTATTTTCTAATATCTTTTTTGTTTATTAACGGATTTTAATTTAACATATTAATTTTTTGTGTTTTTTTTTTCTGAAAAAGTCGTTAACGTCAAATCTCTAATAGACAATTTTTAAGTAATGAGCAAAATATTGCGTTTGACGTTTTGATTGGTTATTTAAAAATAATTCCCCTAAAAAATTGATGAATCCCTCGACGATCGAGTATTTTTGTAATATCTAAAATGCTACACATTTTAACTGCCAAATCCGACTATATACTAGTGACGAAAAAAGGCATATTTTTTACTAACTTGATTGATGTATATAAACTTACGAAACGCTGCATTCGCGTTTGATTGAATTAACATATGAAACCTAAGCAATATTCATATAAATCGGTTGCTAAATACTCGTATATTTCAACATTCTAAAACGGTAGCAGGTTCCAATTTAAATATATTATCTGACAACACATCTAGAGCATATTAGACCAAACCATTTATGTGTTTAATATTATATGTATCTGTGTAAGTACGCAATTACGTCCAATGTAATAATTATTTCATGTTATATAGAAAAACGAAACTATTTGGTAGGTGATGAAGTGCAAATGACAGTTACGTGGAGGTTATAAATTGATTTCCAGGTCTGGAGTCCATTTCATACTATGTTAAACAACAATATTAGAAAGTAAACAATCAACGAACATGTAACTTATTTGTAAAGTTTAGTAAAACTGCTTTCCTTATGAGTAGAGACTAACTGTGCAGTAAAAATGTCTAAAATATGCATGCAATAGGCATTTTAAAACAGGTTGATTAAGCACAAATGTGCACAAATAATAAGCAAGTATACATTTAAAATTTAGATATATGCATTTATTTTTATTAAAATAATTTTAAAGTTTAGGTTAAATACAGTGTGGTTTGAATTTAAAACGACAAACAATATCTTAGAATATTTTAGTTTGACCGCAAGATAAATAAGAATAAATTTACATATTTTTATTGTTACAATAAATCAGATATTTTTTTATATTGTCTAAAGTAATATTATGTCTCCTCGCTGGTAATATTTGTTTATAGAAAGAAAAATATCTGTCAACAGCACAAGACGTAATTGGGATGTAACATATTAAGGTTTTCATCATATTGACCCATATTGACTATTATTTATTGAACGCAATTAAGTGAAACCCTCATTTTTGTTTAACACCTTCGCTGCGCCACCAGTTCATTGTTGAATTCCCAGATGAATTCATCTGGTGAGTAATTTCATATGTAATTACCAGTTTAGTTGGTTATCTCGGTCGAGCCCTAATAGTGTTTAAAATACTTATTTGTATAAGAATTAAGTAAAATGAGTAGCACTGTTAAATGAGTAAATTTTGGAGTTGCAAAATGCAACTACAAGTGGTAGTTGTGTAGATCCCAATCAGAAATTGGACCGGCACCAAGAAACAATTTTGAAACAAAAATGAAAGGCAAATATCGAGCACAATTTTAACAATTAAATCTTGCCCAAGTACTTTCGCTTAAAACAGCTTCTTCAGAAGCATTTCGTCAAGTTTGGGCTATTCAGTAAGCGTAGAATGTAATAAACATAAATTTGAACATAAAATTGTACAAAACACTACACTAAAACAAGGACAAACAGTTTAAAATTAATTTAATGGTTCTACGCTCTACATTCTTTGTCAGTAACAGCATGATACAATAACTAACAAGATAGGATCTTCCAGTAGCACAAAATCGGTCGTGTTCGCGCATTGCCGTCATTGGAGAGTAGAATTTGAATTCTTGTTAAAGTTAAATGGGATTTGTATGCAATCTGTGATGAAATTACTAGACGAAAATAAGTTAAGAGGTTTTAATCATTACAATAATCGTACACAAAAGGATATCTGCAAACTATTTATTAAAGATTATTTATTGATAAATACAAAAAACTGATATTTCGAACAACTTCGGACTTTCTTTCAAAATATTTTTCGACATTTATCAACAGCGGTACAAGTCGGCTCAAAACTGGAAATAAGCCTTTCAATTAGAGTGTTCAGCTAAAAATAAAAGCACTGTTAGGCCAAATATCCCATCTGGTTAATACTGGTTCTGGAAGAGAAAGAATATCGTGGAGCATCCCTCTATATCTGTACACGTAGTGATGCTTTCAGAAATACTGTTTTTTACATTATTTATTAAGTAGTTTATACTATATAGTATATACTATATATATATTAATATATTAATACAGTGAATTAAATTGAAAAAATTTAAGATTGGATGCAGCTTTGAACATATTTTTTCAAATGGTACTTGATCAGGTGTAAAAAAAATTGTTAGAGATTCGTTAACAAATCTAGCTATTGTAGTATAATTTGTTGTTTCTAAATCTTTTAAACTAATTTAATATAAGTTTTAATATTCGATATGATATATCAATATTGGTATAATAAAAGTTGTTTTCAAAGCCACAGCTAACACATTTTCTGTTTCTTTTACGACAAACCCTGTAGTAAGCCACATGATTCAAATTGAAGGGCGTAACGTGCCCGGGTAGCAACTTAAATATCTAGGGCGTGAAATTCGTCAAGTCAGAACAATGTAACAACTGAGGGTTGGCTCCACGTTTTTGTAGAGAAGTATGTTGGATATCAGCGAAGGGCTTAATGGATTCTTGAATATATACATATAATCTGTTCGACGTTAATTTACAAAGAATATAAATAAAATTAGGACAAATATAAGAAAAATTTGATGCCGGTTCGGTATGTGGTATACGGCAGAGTTTGTAGGTATGCGGTCTACCGTCTGATATGCGGGGAACGTCACCTATCATCAAATGCTGTTGAGACACTCACTAAAATTCTATATTTATATGTAGAACCATTGATTATAAACCATTACCAATTTGTAGGTGGTTTATAATCAATGGTAGAACCAAAATAAAGTAACAAGTAGTTTAATGAAAATTCAAAACTTTTATTGGCTTCTTTAAATAAATTTATATAACAAGATTTAATTAATTACTATTTAACTGGGAATAAGCCACAATTAAAGATAAAAATACGTTTATTGACGTTTCAATTTCCACTTCGGAAATCGTTCTCAAAATACAAACAGTAAATTTAAAATGCCACAAGAAAATAGCTTCAGAACAATATTAAGATTTAATTACAGACATTTATCCATATACATTTCTAACATCGTGCAGAAAAACGATAACCCTTTCGCTCACTACTTTTTATTTCATATTACAAAAAATATATTATGTTGGTATCATTTTTGTTTATTTTTGTTAAGATTTTTAAATGTAATTTTAAAATTGTTTCTGTGCCCTTAAACGGGTTAAGGATTGTGCCCATACGAGGACATTGTGAGCTAAGGACACAAGAACTGCACTCCATAGAGAGCAAATGGAATAATATCAAAACAGCAGTGCTGACAGCAGCAGCAGCGTCCACCGTCGGAAACAAGAAAAAGAAGAGAAGAGGAACATGGTTTGATGACGAGTGCAGGCAAGCGATAGAAGAAAGAAACGAAGCGCACAAAATGTACATAACAAGAAGAACACGGGAAAGACGAACATCATTTGAAGTCGCAAGACGGAAAGCAGACAAGATATACAGAAACAAAAAGAGAGCTTATGAAAATGGACAAATAGAAGAAATGGAACAAAATTTCAAAAAAAAAACGAAATTAGAGGAGCTTACGAATACCTAAAAAAGATAAAAAGTGGATATAAACCTCAAACAAGCCTATGCAAAGATGAAAGTGGGCAAATAATCAGTGACCAACAGAAAGTCACACAAACCTGGAAGCATTATTTTCAGACCCTACTTGGAACACAAGTAGATATGGAAGATGAAATGGGTACGAACCATGTAGAAGAGAACGAAGTTGAAGTAGAAGCTCCAACCATAGAGGAAGTTCTCGAAGCTATTAAGGCCCAGAAAAACAATAAAGCACCGGGAGTTGACGAGATTCCAGCAGAACTGTATAAGGTAGGTGGCAACCACCTATCAAGTCATATCTACGCGCTTATCAAAGAAATATGGCAAGAAGAGAAAATACCCGACGAATGGAAGAAAAGTATAGTATGCCCAATCTATAAAAAAGGAGACAAACTCCAATGCAAAAACTACCGTGGAATCTCTCTACTATGTACAGCGTATAAAGTCCTCACGTATATTATAAACCAGCGACTCCAACCACTAGCAGAAAATATTATTGGAGAATATCAGACGGACTTCAGACGGGGAAGATCGACAATGGATCAAATATTTACAGTCAAGCAGGTCTTGAGCAAATCGTGGGAACACGACATTGATGTTCACAACGTGTTTGTAGACTTCAAACAGGCATACGATTCAGTCAAAAGGGACAGACTATACTATATATTGGCAGAATTAGCAATACCACATAAGCTAATTAGACTCATTAAAGCCACAATGGATGAAACTCAGGCATGTGTACGAATACAAAACAACCGGACAGACTTGTTCAAAATCTCGAAGGGACTAAAGCAGGGAGATGGGCTGGCACTAACATTGTTTAACCTGGCACTGGAGTATGCGGTTAGGCAAATGCAAACTGGACGAGAAAACCTACTGACCAATAAAACGGTTCAACTGGCTGCCTACGCCGATGATATTAATATTATGAGTAGAACATCAACAGGAGCACAGGAAGCATAAGCAGAGTTAAAAACACAAACGAAAAGGCTAGGTCTGGAAATTAACACAGAAAAAAACAAAAATAATGGTACAGACGAGAAGAAATATAATCCCACAAAACATTATACATGAAGATGACATTGAAACGGTTGGAAAGTTTACATACCTGGGAGTAGAAATATATGCCGATGGAGCAGAGGATGGAGAAATACGAAAAAGGATAACGCAGGCAAACAAAGCTTATTTTGCCCTCTCCCATATATTTCGGTCTAAAAGTGTCCACCGAAATACAAAGATGAGAATCTATAAAACTTTAATTCGGCCAATAGCATGTTATGGCAGCGAAGCATGGCTCCTGAAAGAAACATCCAAAAACAAACTCGACACATTCGAAAGAAAAGTACTGAGGAGAATACTAGGACCTGAGAGGGAAAACGGAATCTTCAGAATTCGATATAACAACGAGCTCTATCAACTGTATAAGGAAACACCCCTGTCAGACTTCATTAGAATACAAAGATTGCAATGGGCCGGACATGTGATACGAGTGGGAGAGGATAGGCTACCAAAACGAGCACTGAACGCCAGAATGCAGGGAAAGAGACCAGTTGGAAAGCCAAGAAAGCGCTGGGAAGACACAGTAAGCAGCGACGCACAAGCACTTTTAGGAGTCCGTGTATGGAGAATAGCAGCTCACAGACAGACAAGGGTGGAGGCAAAAAATAAAGGAGGCCAAGGCTCATTTTGGGCTGTAGTGCCGTAGAAGAAGAAGAAGAGGACATTGTGAATAAAGGAAATAAAATGATAGAAACTCAAACTTGTAGTAAATTTATTGCAGTGAATTACAAATAGTATTATGCTGTGTGATGATCAAAAAAACAATTTTTCTGTTTATCCAGGCACAAATGAATGTTACATTTGCAGTAGGTATACTTTGACTTTCTTTTACAGCCTGGCTTTTTGCACCTGGAAAATTTTTCCGTTACTTTGGGTAGATGTCCTATATTATCAAGACAAACTTCCTTTACTGGGCGCACTTCTACCTTAGTTTTTTAGGAATAGCAAGAGACACTGCGCATTTTGTATACTCAATCCAGGCATTTGAGTACGCCAAATCAATTGCATGGCTAAACATTTTCAACGTCCATTTACGAGATCGAATGAAAATCCTGTACAATGCAATAAGAAAATCAATTTTGTCAGCAACACCCATATATGTGTTGTAATATTTGATTACTTCGGGTCTTTGAAACTTTAATCAATTTTTTCTCACCTGAATCCCACTGATCGCACATGTCAGATGTACCAGAGTCCATATAATTGGATGCTACGACAACTGATTTGTTGTCATACCACTTAGTCATAATGACTTCACCATCCCCACTAACTACTTGCTCGTAACATCCACGGTTTCGTTTTTTTATTTCTTTGTCATCACTGAAGGGTGGATTTTTGAAGCGATCTAACCGTGCTGTACATATTGCATATATCTGTTTATTTCTCAGGTATTGAAAAAGATCGTAGCTTGAAAAGTAGTTATCAAAATAAATCTTGAAATTTTTTGAATTGTTTAGTCTGCGGCTAATTGGTGCAACAACAGTAGCGGACTGTCCAAATGTCTTTAGCAAAGTATGATCAAACTCTGTTTTGGAACCTTCATACAATATAAAATCAAACATCTGGCCGCTGCTTCCACAGATTGCAAAAACTTTTATCCCCCACGGCTTTGGTTTGTTCTTGACATACTGTTTTACATTCAGCTTTTCTTTGAAAGGAATCATCTGCTCATCAATAGAAAGATTTGCTTCCACAGAAAGAGAAAGGAGGTTAGCTCTTATAGTGTTGTAAAGAGGCCTAACCTTCCAAAAGCGATCGTTAGTATTCTGTTCCGCCTCTTCATTATTGACAAAATTCAAGTTTTGCCTCAACTTATAAAAACGGTTATTGACATGCTTTCACAAACTAGCGAACAGCAAGTTTAGGTTCTCAATAACATTTAATCCTTGGGTAGTGTAAATTTCCCATAAGAATATGAACACCGACGAACGATTTCATTTCTACTATATTTGTAGGTGAAAAGATGTTATTATTCTGCACAGTATATAAATTTGTAAATACCACCATACGAGAAAATAAATCGTCCGTAAAGTATTTGAAGAAAACAGTAGATGGGCTCTCCAATTCTACAACTTCAATCTTCTCCTCTTGATGATGGGGAAAAGTAGGTGTAACATAGGTAATACCTGTACGCCATTTGATGTCACCTTTTGATGTTATTAAACTTATAAATTCATCTTCTTGGTAACTACTTCCACCAGCATAAGTTCCTTCATTTTATTCATTAGCGACCTCTTCAACTATAATGTTATCAATTTCGTTAATATTTTGATCCAGTTGCTCTACAAAAGAATCCTTAATTGATTTATGTATGGTTTAATTCGGTAGTAATAAAAATTACCTGTATTGCTCTGTATTTCCCACAATTCGTCTCCGTCATCTGATAAACATTCAACGTCTGACAAGCCCCGTTCCAATTCTTGAAGCAGTTATTCATATGTAAGTGGCTTTCTCCTGCTCATTTTGAAGCACTAGTACTTGAAGAAAATAGCAAATTAATTATTTTATACTCTAATATTACTCTAATTTAGTTCACTTATTCACACTGTCTTCATATGAGCACAATACTTTTCAGACAACAAAATCAACTAAACTAGCATAACTTTAGTCAAGTCTAATTATCTGGGCTTAAATGTACACTTCTTTACTACCTATATCACGACTGTTACAGTATATCAAAACAAAACACTAAAGTTACCAACTGATATTCTGTCAACGTCAGAGGAAAGTTCCACAATGGTTTCTACGTCACATTTTCAAATCCGTTTTGTAGTGCTTCTACCCACAAATAGGTGGCGATATATGTTTTAAATTAAAGTTTCTTGTGTGCCCGTATGGGGACAACATGAATAAACGGTCACCACAGTTGTTCTAGTAATACAAAAAATTAAGAATTTTATGTGCTTATATAAGGACACTATAAGCGAAAGGGATAAACTTATCTTCTACATTTCTTCTTAGCACCTTTCACGTATGATAATCCAAATGGAACTGCAAAGTACTGACAGGAACACCTCTCATTTTCTTCAAAATCGTAATTTTACGACATAATTTTTCTGGTGGTTAACGGTTGATAGCACGTAGCCCAATTGGTGCAAATTGCCGTATGCTGGCCATTCGTCCGAATGAATTACTAACCCAGCTTCAACTTCTAATTTTTTGAATTTGTCATAATTTCCCTAGCTTGTTTTTGCATTCCTAATTGACCAGTAATGAGTTTGTAATGTTTTCTCTAATTTGCTTTTGTACCTATTTTAGGAAGGCATAGACGCCATAAATCGCATATTAGACAGTAGACCGCATACCGAACCGGCACCAAAAATTTAACATTAGATAAAAAATGTGTTAAAACAACAAATGTTATACGTAAGATGCTTATATGTATTGGGTAATCCGCAAATTTAAATCGGTCTAAAGTTGAAATAAATATAGTAGAACGCTCATATTCATAGCTTTTGATAATTCTGCCACCTGAAACCTCTTTATACTGTGCTGTGGTTCTGCTTTAAGGCGGCGACTGGCAGTTTACAGGGATCCTCTCTCTTACCGCATGCTTGCATTGATAACTGATTTAGTATAATTTTAGTGATATTGATATTCGAAGACCTTTATAAAAACAGAGTTTACTCTAAAACAAACATAATTATACAGTTCAACATTTTGAAAATTCAAACGGAATTGAAAAAACGGAAACATATCCCACTTTTTTGTATATTTATTTGAAAATACTTAATCTAAAAATATAACAACTCGAGAGCCCCTCTTTGCAATACAAGTCTTGAATCAAAAATGCCTGGATCAACAGAAAGATGTTTACGCCTGTTTTATCGACTACGAGAAAGCATTCGATATTATCAAACATGACAAACTCATAGAACTATTACATCTTACAGGACTTGACACTCAGGACATCCAGATTACAAAAAATCTATATTGGAATCACACAGCCCACATAAAGAATGGACATATGGTGAGTGAAAACGTAACCATTTCGAGAGGGGTTAGACAGGGTTGTATTCTTTCGCTACTGCTTTTCAACCTGTACAAGGGCAAATATTTCTAGAGGCACTGGAAGAGTACAACGAGGGCATCAAGATTAATGGCGTCCCAATAAGTAATTTTTAACATATCGACCTGAATATTGAAGCCAAAGTATTGAAAGAGTACACCGATTTAAATATCTGGGATATACAGTAAATGATCAGTGGGACCCAGACGTAGAAATTAAGATCGGAATTAAAATAGCAAGATCCAAATTCATCAAAATGAGAAAGCTCTTAAGCAACCGCAACCTAAACGTTAACCCCCGATGGCGCGCCACGAAATGCTACGTACTCTCTACGCTACTTTACGGAGTAAAAGGGTGGTCGTTAACAGCAGCAACTATAAAGAAGTTAGCGGCTCTAGAAATGTGGCTGTATCGACGCATACTGAGAATACCTTGGACATACAGAGTAACCAACACAGAGGTATTAAGATGAATGGGTAAAGAGATGGAATTGTTAACAACTGTTAAAAGGAGGAAAGCGTCATATCTGAGCCATGTGTTCCGTAATGATAAGTACAGTCTGCTACAGCTTATCGTTGAAGGCAAGATTGAAGGTAGAAGAGGTTTTGAGCAGAAAGAAGCAATCCTGGCTGAAAAACTTGAGAGAATGTTTTCAAAGACCAGAACTATCGTTTGATGGTTGCTAACCTTCAGTAGAAGACGGCACATAAAGAAGAAGAAAGTCAACGTTACAATTGTCTATTTTGTTCTCACATAATTTTAAAGTATTCGGAACCCATCCCTCACTTCCTCCATAACGTATAAATGTTTGAACTAATCCATCATTTAGCGTGGGTACTATACCAAGTTTCATCTTAATAGTTTGAATAAACTATTCTTTGACTTTCCTTAACTGCTTGACTTTTATTTATTATTTTAAATTTAAAACCCTTTTTTTATCCAATTTTGAAGATTTTTACACAGCAAGTTGTTCCTAATTTTTTCTTATTATTATTTCTATTGAACGTATTTCTTTCCTTGATGATGGGCTTCATTTGTAACTATTTTTTATAGTTAAGAACTTGAATTTTTGTTAAATCAAAAGTTGCTTGTACCAGCAGTTTTAGATCGAAACCCAATTTCTTATGTAGCTTTTTGTACAAGTTAAAACATACTTGCTCTGTTTCTCCATTTAAATTGCATTCGTATTTTCTTAACGGATACTGCTTTTAGGAATTACATTCACACCTGCACTGGCAATGGCAGTTTGTACAAAATCAGTGTTGTTATCGTACGCAATATTTTCAACCACATGGTCTCACGCATGCCACATCACTATTCAAAAAATCATTATATTTCAGCAAACAACACCGTACACTCCACTAACCGAACTGACTAAACGCTTTGCAAGGGCATACAATCGGTTGTAAAAAATAAGATGGGTTCAAATTTGGCGCGATTAGAGTATTCTACAGTATATGTTACCGCAACCATACCCTTAAAAGTGAAAAGCTCGAAGGTTTTCGCGCAGTCTTCTATTTTTTTTCGTTTCTCCCAATTCGATCTTATCACAGTATGCCCCGAAGTATTTGATAATTCAAAAAGCATTAAATGTATGAAATATAACGTATGAAATGTAATGTATAACATGTAATGTATGAAATGTAATGTAGGAAATGTAATGTATAAAATGTAATGTATGAAATGCAATGTATAAAATGTAATGTATGAAATGTAATGTACAAAACGTAATGTATAAAATGTAATGTATGAAATATAATGTTTGAAATGTGATGTATAAAATGTAATGTAAAAATGTAATGTATTAAATGTTCAAAATGTATTAAATGTATAAAATGTATGAAATGGATAAAATAATTAGGCAAACTTTGAATACTTAGTGCTAAATAGCATATACAAATTTATAAGATTTTGTTTTGTCCAATTTTTTAATAATTATATTAGTTTGTTTTTTAACTTGATAACCAATATTACTGATTATGAAATAATAATATTCTCGAAAGGAAACATTGAGACTCGATGAAACAGCCAAATGTATTTGGCAGAGTTTACATTCTCCAAGAAATCGATCCCCGGGTTATACTGATATTTAGGTTTGTAGAACACCCTATGGAGCTCTCTGCCATCGCTTTTGTTGGCGTAAAACAATTAAGCGACAGAGTTGAATGTAATCCGTTAGAGATTTCTGGAAAATTGCACACAATCACGAACTCAAAAGGTGAACAGAGCAGTACTGGGCAGAAACATTGCCGAAAATATATTTTACCGAAACAAGGTTTCACCAATGTTAAGATGTCAAGGACTATTTGATATAATATTTATAAAGAAAAAGAGATCAATCTGCACTTCTTCGTGAAACAATTACTTTTTAAATGCGATTAGGAAACCTATGGAAATGAAGTAATACCGTAGAAGCCCAATTGTACTAAAGCAAAAGGTGTATTATTGATAAACAGACGACCGTATTGTTAAAAACAGAAATTAAGATACAAAAATTAAAAAAATAATATAGCATTACTTCCCTTTTTATTTAAATATCGACAGTATCATATCCAAAGACCTTAAAACATCGCAAAAATAGGAGTCGTAGCATAAAAAAAAACTTTCTTATCCAAATTCAATTAACGAAGATCACATACATCATATGGAAAATGTAATATCACTCAAGTGCATAAAAATTTACATTAATAGATTCGGATCGATCGGAATTACAATCATTACATATCATTGCGCCAACTCGAGTTTATGGAAATTACATTTTGATGTTTATAAAACTGTCATATTCATAAAAAATAAACTATTAGTTTACTCGCTATTGAAAACAGCTTAACCCAGTCTGAGCTAATAAGCTTATTAAAGAAACTATATTGTATAATATATATTTTGGTTCGACTGACCAAATTATACATACTTTACCTATATCATAGGCGTACATGAAAAAGTATCAAGAGTGCTTCGCCGGCTTAACCCTCCGTTCTTCGAGTGTGGTTTGTGAGTCTACGACAAAATAAAAATTTTGGATAATTCTCTCATTTTATTTTTTTAAAATTTCTACCTTTTCAGTAACTTCCTAGAAACTAAATACCATTCGTTTTTTTATACAAAATAGTTTTTGAAATTTCTAAATAGCTGCTATATGGCCGTTTTCCTGACAGACTCCAACCGATCAAATGTGTAACAATATTTGCACTGCTTCTTAGTTGCATTTTTCTTGCAATCTTGTTTTACTTGTTCCGATAAAATACGTCAGTTCGCCGATAAAAATTTTTTTGTCTGTGGTCTGTGCGTTAGGTGCGGGATTACGAAGTGGTTTACGATTGAAATATCGAAATCTCACAAAGAAAATAGTAAAGTATATGAAAAGTGTTTACAGATTTTTGAAAAATATCAATATAAGAATTAATAATTTCATATCGAGATTCGGTGTGTGCCGCGTTGTACTATGGAGGTCATATTTATAGGTATTACTCACCTCCCCTCCCCTGGTGTCTGCGTGAGCGGGCGTGTCGTCGTTTGTAGTTTTTTTTTTTCGTGATTTGCAGGAAGGTTGTTTGATTTTAATATCGATATCCATGTTTTGTTAATTCTTATTATTTCTTCCATCCGATTAAAATTATTTTGATGCTTATATATTTCCACCGCTTCCCAATATAACCGTTGATAGTACTGTGATGTTTTATCCAGCATCTGCGTTTCTTTAAACAGTATCCGATGTTCTCCGCTTCCCAAAGTGTGTTTGGCATCGGCAGATTTGTCGATATGTCCTAAACAACAATGGCTTATGTTCGCTTATCCTTGTGTTTGTGTGTTTTTTTGTGGTTCCCACATATACCATTCTACATGTGAATGATATTTGGTATACTCCGGCCGTTGCTAACGGCTAGCGTTTGTTTGTAGTTATGAGGTCCGAATCGTTATATAATGCCCCTTTGTCCTCTTCTTGTCGATCGACGATGATAGATATAATAAAAAGTTGAAGTTGTGGAGAAAAATGTTGATTTTATTGACAGCTACTACTAAGTACACTACGTGATGTTAGTTAGGTAACTACGTATAATAGAGTGTGCTCACATGAGCTCAAATCAACAATTTATAATCTCACAAATAATTCATACCTCAGCACAGAGGTTATTGCTTCTATCATACTAACAAACTTTGAACATTAGCTTACATTACAATTTAATCTAGGCCGCAATGGCAACACTTGGGAAGTTCAATTAGATATACTATTCGGCAAATTATTTAGTTGTAAGTAAATGAACTAATTATTAAAATATTATACGATATATTTTCACAATGTTTCAACTATACACGGTGAAACTATAAGATATTAAGAAGTTAAGAATAATGTGAGATTACAAATTAAGGGATTAATTTGTGATTGAACAATGCTTCTAAAAAACACCCTTTATTAGCCTGCAAAAATTAAATGTTAAAATCTGATTTGTGTTAATAGTTGTTATAAAGTTAAGATCTTGCATGAATTGTCAGTATTGCCATGTAAAGGTTCAAAAGTTTTATACCAGTACTTGTATAGCCATGTAATATTGCTGTAGCTAAGACAATATGGTAGTTGGTAAGAAGATCTAGTTTCTTTTGAATATTTCGTAATTAAGGGAGAATTTAGACACATGTTCATTTAACCAAGTCTACATATTTCTTACGTACTGATTAAATTTAAAAATGGATTCGTACAATCACAACATGGCTTACACAGTGCCTAGTAAATGTCTAGTACCTTTACATTTAAGCTAACAAACAATATTACCCATAATATTTACCTTGACTAAAATAATTGAAAAGCTTCCGCAATAAGTCAAAATATTCTTCGTCTAGTAGAAGTTATATGAAAACTGATGTAGAGCAATATTACACAATGTTTAATCACTACAAAAACATCTTTATCGACAGTTAAAAAAAAATAATAAAAGTTCTCGAATCTCTGCAGGTTACCATTAGTGAATTTTTGTCATATTATATTAGATATTAGATTTTGTCGCAAGTTGTTTCATAAACATTAATTTTTCTACCGATCCGTAAAATGTCTGCAGAGCAAAGATAACATTTTCATTTTCCGCCCGCTTTCTTAATATTTCCTTTTCAATGGGAGAACAAGATAAACGATTTATACAGTGGAAATCTCATATTTTTTGTTAGAAACGCTGAAACATCTGGTCATAATTTTCTTCGACTACAGAATCAGACTAAGGGCTTTTTGAAACATTCTAATGTATAAGAACAATATTTACTAAAGTGAACAAAAGTAATTTTTAAATCTTTATTTGTCTTTTCCTAATATCTTTGGTCTTCTTGGTCTATAAATTTTTCTTATTTTTTCTTGTATTTTTAATAATTGTGGTTTTAAATAATCGTAATTATAATTCTTTTCTTGTATAGTTATATAATAGAACTAAATAGCGAGTACAGAGAATCCAGCGAACATTTAGAGTTACAATAGAAAACGAGTACTTTGAGATAAATCCAATAAACGCAATGGTTCCACCATGTAACGTTCTTGAACCAGTACTATACCTTTTGTATACATCTGACATTCCGGAGAGAAAACATTTAACTAGCCATACTTGCTGATGATACCTACAGCGTCCCTGACAATAAGAACAAGTACAGAAGAATTTACGGTTAACCTACAAAACGCTATTAATATCATAGAACGCTGGTCCCAAAAATGGCCTATAAAGTTTAATATGCAGAAATTAGTTCATATTACCTTTATTAACAAGAAATTCAATTATATTCCAATTATCTTAAGCTACATCATTGTTCCTAATAAAAAAACAGCGAAATATATGAGTTTAAATCTGGACATAAAACTCAAATGGAAGGAGCATGTTAAAATAAAACTAAACAGTTGAAGATAAAGTACAAAAATATATATTGACTGCTAGGTAGATACTCTCAAACTAAATCCTATTTATTCTAAAATATCCATACTATTTTTCATCTTTATCAATTAATTATTTGTATAAAGTCCAGTATTTACCTTCCTTTTTTCCTTCTCTTAGCATTGGATTTAGTTCAAACCTTCTTTTTACTACAGTTTTTCTTTCTTCATCGTTAAGTAGAAGAGCAATTGCACATAATGTTTGTCGCGAAAAGCGAGAACATATCTTCACCGCACCAAACTGAAACTGTTCTACTGTTCTATGTATGAAAATGTGAATGCGCAGTCCGATTGCTGGACTCGAAACGTTACGTGCCGAAAACTATAAGTGCATGATAATGGGCCGCGACCTTTAGCGCGAATAAATACTAAAATCACATGGTTAGTTGAAGCTCGGAAAGGATTTAAAAAGTATTTTCAAATTATTTGCGGATTAATACATGTCCAACATGTGCCTTATATTAAAACGTTTAAATAATCAGTTTAAATAACAATCCATAAAATCGTTAAACGCAGACAAAGATTTTATCAGCAGACAAGGGAAACGCCACCGTTGTAATGAAGGTAACCGACTACAAAACGAAAATACAAAATCTTCTAGATCCTGTGATATGTGAAAGACTTAAGAAAGATCCCACAGCAATCTCCCTACGAAAAATCAATAGACTTATAATATCTTCGTCCATACCAGAGGATACAAAGTCAAGAATATGCAACAGCGAAGCAGTTCCACCACGCTTTATATGGCTTATCGAAAATACACAAAGACGATGTACCTCTACGCCCTACTGTGTCCTCCATAGGGTCTCCGTCTTACAGCCTTGCTAAATATCTGGCCGATATTTGACAAACACACATAGGAAAAAAAAGATGCCTTTGTAAAAGACTCCGCCCATTTTATCGAGAAGATAAATTCAACTAAATTAACCCCATTCATCTTCTTGAATACGTTGTAAGTGCAAATGGTCAACTTCAACTCGAGCGGCACATTATCATGCACTTATAGTTTTCGGCACGTAACGTTTCGAGTCCAGCAATCGGACTGCGCATTCACATTTTCATACATAGAACAGTAGAACAGTTTCAGTTTGGTGCGGTGAAGATATGTTCTCGCTTTTCGCGACAAACATTATGTGCAATTGCTCTTCTACTTAACGGTGAAGAAAGAAAAACTGTTGTAAAAAGAAGGTTTGAACTAAATCCAATGCTAAGAGAAGGAAAAAAGGAAGGTAAATACTGGACTTTATACAAATAATTAATTGATGACGATGAAAAATAGTATGGATATTTTAGAATAAATAGGATTTAGTTTGAGAGTATCTACCTAGCAGTCAATATATATTTTTGTACTTTATCTTCAACTGTTTAGTTTTATTTTAACATGCTCCTTCCATTTGAGTTTTATGTCCAGATTTAAACTCATATATTTCGCTGTTTTTTTATTAGGAACAATGATGTAGCTTAAGATAATTGGAATATAATTGAATTTCTTGTTAATAAAGGTAATATGAACTAATTTCTGCATATTAAACTTTATAGGCCATTTTTGGGACCAGCGTTCTATGCCATTAATAGCGTTTTGTAGGTTAACCGTAAATTCTTCTGTAGTTGTTCTTATTGTCAGGGCCGCTGTAGTATCATCAGCAAGTATGGCTAGTTAAATGTTTTCTCTCCGGAATGTCAGATGTATACAAAAGGTATAGTACTGGTTCAAGAACGTTACATGGTGGAACCCCTGCGTTTATTGGACTTATCTCAAAGTACTCGTTTTCTATTGTAATTCTAAATGTTCGCTGGATGCTCTGTACTCGTTATTTAGTTCTATTATATAACTATACAAGAAAAGAATTATAATTACGGTTATTTAAAACCACAATTAATAAAAATACAAGAAAAAATAAGAAACATTTATAGACCAAGAAGACCGAAGATATTAGGAAAAGAAAAATAAAGATTTAAAAATTACTTTTGTTCACTTTAGTAAATATTGTTCTTATACATTAGAATGTTTCAAAAAGCCCTTAGTCCGATTCTGTAGTCGAAGAAAATTATGACCAGATGTTTCAGCGTTTCTAACAAAAAATATGAGATTTCCACTGTATAAATCGTTTATCTTGTTCTCCCATTGAAAAGGAAATATTAAGAAAGCGGGCGGAAAATGAAAATGTTATCTTTGCTCTGCAGATATTTTACGGATCGGTAGAAAAATTAATGTTTATGAAACAACTTGCGACAAAATCTAATATCTAATATAATATGACAAAAATTCACTAATGGTAACCTGCAGAGATTCGAGAACTTTTATTATTTTTTTTAACTGTCGATGAAGATGTTTTTGTAGTGATTAAACATTGAGACTAGCAACATGTAATATTGTCTTAGCTACAGCAATATTACATGGCTATACAAGTACTGGTATAAAACTTTTGAACCTTTACATGGCAATACTGACAATTCATGCAAGATCTTAACTTTATAACAACTATTAACACAAATCAGATTTTAACATTTAATTTTTGCAGGCTAATAAAGGGTGTTTTTTAGAAGCATTGTTCAATCACAAATTAATCCCTTAATTTGTAATCTCACATTATTCTTAACTTCTTAATATCTTATAGTTTCACCGTGTATAGTTGAAACATTGTGAAAACATATCGTATAATATTTTAATAATTATTTCATTTACCTACAACTAAATAATTTGCCGAATAGTATATCTAATTGAACTTCCCAAGTATTGAATTTGCGGCCTAGATTAAATTGTAATGTAAGCTAATGTTCAAAGTTTGTTAGTATGATAGAAGCAATAACCTCTGTGCTGAGGTATGAATTATTTGTACGATTATAAATTGTTGATTTGAGCTCATGTGAGCACACTCTATTATACGTAGTTACCTAACTAACATCACGTAGTGTACTTAGTAGTAGCTGTCAATAAAATCAACATTTTTCTCCACAACTTCAACTTTTTATTATATCTATCATCGTCGATCGACAAGAAGAGGACAAAGGGGCATTATAAAACGATTCGGACCTCATAACTACGTTCGAATCTTTCCAAGTATAAAACTTTGAAATGAAATAAAACAATGATGATTTCTATAAATTGACATAAAATTAACTTTATTCGAAAGGTAATCTTTTGGCACTATAATTTAAATACGATTTCTGGCATATGACCGTCATAATTGGCTCTGACGTAGTCTAATCTAGAGGTCCAATTTTCAATCACTTGTTAGAATGTTTGTCGCCATATATCGATAATAACGCAGCGGATGTTGTCCTTCAAGTGGTCAATCGTAATTAATGTAGATTAGCACCTTTGCATATCACCACATAAAATAGTCTAGTAGTGTTAAATCGCACGATCTTGGAAGCCAATTCACGATCCAAAATGTGGAACTATGCGGTCACCAAACGTTTCCTTTAATAAATAAATTGTGGCACGAGCGGTGTGACATGTTGTACCGTCTTACCGTCTTATTGAAACGACAGCTCCTTCACATCATGGTTGATCAATTGGGTAATGAAAAAGCCAGTAATCATGTAGCGGTCCACATTGACTGTAACGTTCTAGTCAGTATCGTTCCAGCAACTCCAAATAGGGCAGTTTTGTTTGTTGACGTAACCATTCATCCACAAGTGAACTTTATCGCTAAGCAAAATTCGCTTATGATTCGCAATACGCCTTGCTAGTTGATGATGTCTCTTGTAACGATTATATTTTGCCTACCCCATGGGATATTAATATAAAGGGTAGAAAATTGGGGACAGAAATTATGGGAGTGGAGATAAGGTAAGCAAAATAAATCGAAACGTATGCGAACTGCACTCAGGGTGTGTTAGGAGAGCTGGGTTCGTGGATAAGTAAATGACAAGTGGGTTGGATTGGGGCAACTACAGAAAAATAAAACAAAGGTTCTGAATCTCTTGGAACAAACAAAACAAAACACGGAAAGGAAACAGGAAACACCTCTAGTAATTTAAAAAGGACGCCATTTTGAGGTGCCTAATTATAGCATTACAACAGCTATTTGTAACTATCGAAATAATTATTAAAAACATATATTTTTCAAATTAAACTCAAAAAAGAAAGGTTAGTTAAAAAAATAAACAAAATTTTATGAAAAAAAAATTAACATTTATTGTGTCTTACCACAAAGAGTTATAAAAATAAATGGTACAAATAACTATATAGTTACAAAAATTTAAATCAAAAATAACAAAGAAAACTTACATATCCGTTTACATACTCTAGGAGTTGTAATATAATAATATAATAAAAAATAATAATAAAGCTGTCATACGTTAACATTAAATTTAAAAACAGAAAAATTAAAATGAAAACTTAAGTCAAACCTTAAAATTTACAATATTAATTATTAAAAATTCATGAATTTTAACGAAAGCAAAATATTAATTAAAAAAATGTCTGTCTACTTTAAATTTAAACGCAAAAAAGTGACCGTAATTCACCAAAAAATTGCACTAAAATTTCTGGAACCATAACTGGAACTATAACTGGGGGTAGACATGGGCTTCACTGAATTTTGTATGCACGGAAAGCAAGATCTTTCCGCAAAATCGTCCATAAAGTCGATGGACACGTATCCAACTGCTGTGCACGATGGCAAATTGACTGATTCGGGTCTTGCTGTGTGCTACGCTCCATAGCAGTAACAACTTCTTCTGTACGCACTGTACGATGTGTTTGTGGATGTATATTATCATTTAGACTAAACGTGGTGCAAAAACGTTCCATGGTTAATCCAATCACTTGCTCTATGGACATAGTCCGCGATACGTATTTTGAACAGGACCACAATTTTCAAAATAAATTTGTACAAATAAATTTTTACAATTTGAAAGCGTTGTTCGGGCAGTCTATTCATGCTGAAATACCAAACCGAACTTAACACATTAAGTGCCACATGGAATAGTGCACGTGCCACATCCAATGTTGTTGTTCGAACCGCGTGGCACATATGTTGTGCCTAAATGCAGTCTGGTATTTTATGGATCGTGGCTTTAACGGTGTGCCACACTTTTGTAGTAATTATATGAAAGTTGAAGATATATGGCCTGGAAAGCCAAGTAGTGATTTTGGTCCGAAAAATATTACACCTATATAGTATATTTTTGTCACTCGAAAAAATGCAAATTAATAATATATTTTTTTTGTAATATTTATTTAAAAAATGTAAAACAAGGTTAGGTAAAAAACTGTTTAAATACTTAAAGACTAAAACAAAAGCAAACGGAAATCATTCTTCTAAACATAAGTAGTAATTGTTACATTAACATTTACATTATACCCACACAAATACAATAAAAAAATTTGAAGATAGAACTTATGTTTTATACGGCTTTTGTTGGCTGTGTAGTAAAGAAGCATTTAACACAATAATGTTTTTTACAGAGCCATTTACTTCGCGCACTTTTATTTGTTGCCACTTTTCAGCCATCAGAATTTTTCAAATTTTTTGTAGCAAACAACACATCTCAATCTTGAAGTAGTTTATTCCAAAGCATGATTTTCGGTGTTACCTTCGGACTTATGTTCATCTATATCATCTGCTCCAATGCGTACCAATAAATAACACAGTTTTTCTTTTAATTCGGTTATGGACAATTTTTCTTGTATAAGTTTCTTAGTAGTAATAAGTAGACCAAGAAAACGTTTACAAATGCAGACCCCAATAATAATTCGTTATCAAGCTTTCTGTACCATGCTGTTCCTCTGCATAGACAGTGAGAATATGCTTTTATTTTATAGCACATCCCTCTTGTCGCGCCATTTCATGACCATGATTCCGGAATCACTTTTTTTGGCATATATTTCTGTTGGTTTTAATTTTTTTTGACCACCTTTTTTAATAATTTGGTTGACAAGGAGACATAAGCAATTTGTGAATACAAATAAATTTTGTTGTTTTAATCTTACTTTTATAGTAACAACAAATGTATTTTTATTATTTATGTATTAATCATACATATAAGGATGTAAGGACTGTAAGGTTACTGTATAATTTGCGTGCGAATGTTAGGACCACGTGGTGGACCAGCGGCCTGGGTTAATAATTATAATTTCTATTGGCAGTGCTGCTCCCATGGGACCTTCTTCTTCTTTATGTGCCGTCTTCTACCGAAGGTTGGCGACCATCATACGATAGGTTTCTCTGTTTTGTGCCGCATGAATTATGTTCGCAGCTTCTGGTATTTGAAACGATTCTCTCAAGTTTCTCAGCCAGGATTTCTTCTTTCTGCCCAAACCTCTTCTACCTTCAATCTTGCCTTCCACGATAAGCTGTAGCAGACTGTACTTATCATTACGGAACACATGGCCCAGGTATGACGCTTTCCTCCTTTTAACAGTTGTTAACAATTCCACCTCTTTACCCATTCGTCTTAATACCTCTGTGTTGGTCACTCTGTCTGTCCAAGGTATTCTCAGTATGCGTCGATACAGCCACATTTCTAGAGCCGCTAACTTCTTTATAGTTGCTGCTGTTAACGTCCACCATTCTACGCCGTAAAGTAGCGTAGCATTTCGCGGCGCGCCATCGGAGGTTAATGCTTAGGTTGCGGTTGCTTAAGAGCTTTCTTATTTTGATGAATTTGGATCTTGCTATTTCAATTCGGATCTTAATCTCTACTTCTGGGTCCCACTTGTCATTTACTGTATATCCCAGATATTTAAATCGGTGTACTCTTTCAATACGTTCGTCTTCAATATGCAGGTCGATATGTTGAAATTTTTTTTTACTGATCACCATAAATTTAGTTTTCTTTCTATTGATCTTCAGTCCAAATCGGCTGCCAGTTGTATTAACTCTATGTAGCATCATCTGTAAATCTTCGATGTTATCGGCCAGTATAATAGTATCATCTGCATATCGAAAATTACTTATTGGTACGCCATTAATCTTGATGCCCTCATTGTACTCTTCTAGTGCCTCTAGAAATATTTGTTCCGTGTACAGGTTGAAAAGCAGTGGCGAAAGAATACAGCCCTGTCTTACCCCTCTAGAAATATTTATGTTTTCACTCACCATATGTCCATTCTTCATGTAGGCTGTTTGATTCCAATATAGATTTTTTATAATCTAGATGTCCTTAGTGTCAAGTCCTGAAAGACGTAATAGTTCTATGAGTTTGTCATGTTTGATAGTATCGAATGCTTTCTCATAGTCGATAAAACAGACGTAAACATCTTTCTGTTGATCCAGGCATTTTTGAATCAAAACTTGTATTGCAAAGAGGGGTTCTCGAGTTCCAAAACCGCATCTAAAACCGAACTGTGTTTTACTTATGCTGTGTTCTAATTTTGCTCGTATTCTGGAATGGATAATACGCAAAAATACTTTAAGGGTGTGGCTCATTAAACTTATAAGGCGATATTCACTACACGTCTTAGAATTATATTTCTTGGGAAGGGGCACAAATGTAGATTTCAACCAGTCCTATGGAATTTGACCAGTATCGTATATCTTATTAAACAGTTCCAATACTACATTCAGGTTGTTCTCGTTAAAAACTTTTAAGAATTCGACTGGTATTTCATCGCATCCTGTTGCTTTCCCATCTTTCGTTTGATCTATAGCTTTTATCACCTCACTTTTCAATATTTTTGGTCCATTCAGATCAAGAGTGTTCGTAGAAATATGACGATAATCCGTAAACAAATCTTTTATGTAGATTGCCCAAGTCTGTAACTGTTCTTCTTTATCTACAATAAGTTTATTGTTCTCGTCTATTAACCTACCAAACTGTTTTTTCTTGTAAGTATAAGTAAACTCCTTGATTTTTTTATGCATGTTAAAACTATCGTGTCTTCGTTCTAGCTCTTCTATCTCTTGACATTTTTCTTGCAACCATTTCTCTTTGGATTCTTTTATCTTTCCGCTGACAGATCTATCCAGTTCTTTATATTGTTCGGGATTATTCTTATTTTCCGTCCTTCTGTCCATAAGGTGTAATATTTCATCTGTCATCCACTCGTTCTTCTTCTTCCGCTCGGAGTCACCAATTACTTCTTTTGCACCGTTGCATATAGCGTCCCTTAAGTTGATCCAGTCTCTTTCAATATCATCAGTGTTGGTTGTTAAAGCAACATTACTATTAATGCTATTTGTAAGCTTGGCTTTTATCTCAGGATTTCTAAGTTGATCCATATCTAATCTTTTGTTATTCTGTTTCTGGATTATGGTTTTAAGTCTTACTCGTAATTGGGCTACAAGAGGATTATGATCAGAGTTTATATCAGCTCCAGGATATGTTTTGGCTGATATTATTGCGTTACGGAATCGTTTGTTAATTGTTATGAAGTCTATCTGATTTCTAACGATGTACCCAGACCTATCCTGTGGTGACTTCCAAGTGTACAATCTTCTTACTGGTAGCTTAAACCAAGTATTTGTAATAAATACTGGGGATACCAATGGGACCAGAAAAGGAAAAAATAAATTGCAAAAAAAACTAAAAAATTTTAGAGTAATCTATGTGGTACCATAAACGGCCCACGGGGTAAAAGTGCTAAATTATCTCAGACAGGGAACGTGTTAACAAACAGAGACTATTACAAAAAAAATAGTTCCAGGGACCAACAATTTTCATTGTATGGTGGCGCTTAAGGTGTTAACATAAGTCACTTAGCAGCTGTAAAAATGGCAGACAGTTAAAAAAGTACCAACTTACATTTCTATGCCTCTAAAAAAACACCCTTTATAATTAATTTCGAATATTTTATACTTACAATTAAATAACATTTCATATATTTTATAATGGTTAAACGGATCTTATTGCACTTTTTAATGTTTTATCTATTTATTCATAGATTTTCAGACCATTCAATTAAAGCTGTTATGCAAATAAAGACGTTGCATCCAGTCTGAGGTATAGTTTTTGTATATCTATAAATTTGTATATCTACCAATTTATTTATATATTCTCCTCAAATAAAAAAGAAAAGAGACGTCACATACGCTTATGAATGTGATAAAACTCATAAAAGCTAGTTTTTTATGCGACATGTGGCATTATGTATGCTACCTATATCTCATCTACATACGTCACATAATTCCTACCGTACTGTTAAGAATTTCCCACATTTTTATGTTAAAATGTAGGTGGCCAAAACAGGTATATCTTTATTCAAATCGATAACTATATGCACATCGACTAAATGGTGAACTAAATTTTTAATGTGTTTGTTTCGCGTTGCAATAAATATTTTAGTAAATGCGGGAATACAGACAGAGCCAGAATCAATAATATCAAGTAAATAATTAATCAAAGCTATTTATTTGAAAAATCCGCAAGTATAGAAATTATTCGCGAGCATATTATAAATCGGAATATTATCCGGTAGGTGATAAGTAATTTTTAAAATTAAAAAAAGCAAAAGCAATAATTGGGGCTATGAGAGCAAGAGTAGGCTTACCCCAAAATATTGAATAATGGATTGGAGGTTGGCAATCATAATGGCTATTTTTATTTTAGAACTTGCTGCTCTAAAACAAATCAATCGATCTGCATTGGTACCAATCACGTAGATTCTTTAACCATGAGTTCTGCCTTCGGCCAACAGATCTTCTTCCTTGAATCTTTCCCTGTATTATCAGTCTCAAATTTCATATTTTGGTCCCCTCATCACGTGGCCTAGGTATTTGTACATTTGTACTCTACATTGTTTACAAATCATTAACTAATAACAAAAAACTCGAATATCTTGCAGTAGATTTAACAAAAATATCAAAATTTAAGCTTTTTTGTGGATTAGACCGCTTTTACATCAGTGTACCCTTAAAAATTTTAATAGGAATGTGGACTAGACCTGGAGTACCATACAATTAAACAATATCAATGTTGAAAATATGCTTTATTAAAAATAAAGCAATAAAAATACTTAATCTTCATCGTTAATCAACTCTTTTTCTTGCTGTATAGTGGATCTTATTATTCTGGTGCTTGTGTAAAATCCATGATGTATTGGAGGTAGGTATAAATGAAAGTAATTCCAAAAGACCTTTTTTTTGCTTCGGTTATTGGGCTTCCATCGGGATAAAGATGCTAAATGTTTAAAGAATGCTAAAGATAATAAAAATCTAGCTAAAGTATTCCCCTGGATGTCCTCTTTTTGACATCTAGTTAGTAAAAGAGAACATCTTCATTATTGCTGTATTTGTAGTAAATTGTAAATGGATTTGTTTTCTTGTATTGCATCCACTGAATCTATAACTATTGGACTTTTAATTTTTCTGTATCAAGTTTGCGATTTGTTATACTAGGATAAAAAACCGTTTTCTGTCATCTTTATTACCGCAAAATGTGCTATTTATCTTTATCCAGTCGTCAGGTACGTAGATATCTTAAAAAAATTTTTTGCTTACTTAACTAACTCAGTTACCAGCTGTAGTCCGTTTGGAGAGGTTTACTCTCCGGACACTGGAACTCACTTCAAGCATGTTACCTGAAGTCAAGTTCAATTTAATATTTAACATCACAGTTTCATAACAACAATATGTACAATCTTTAACAACTACATGTAATTTAAAGGGTTTTTACCCTGGTATTTTGGTGGCTCAGGCATTTTAACCTAGCAATTTTAAACCTGATAATGGACTGTTTAGTCCGAAAACGTTTGTTTTTTTGATGTAGCCCTTTTAAGGGTTTTTTAAATAAATATACCCATTTACGAAGACTAACCTCTTTTTGTGATACGTGGTATACAGCCAGCTACAGGAATTGTTTTCCTTGTGGATATTATAAATAAGATTCTATTAATTAGTTTCGACACAACTAAATCACATAAAAAGTGAAAATATTATCACAGGTTTGAATTAAAAGATTTCAGTCGTCTTCTGAAAATATTTATATTGGAAGGTATCCAGTGTGATCATTACAAAATTAAAATATTATTGTCAAAAGATGTTTGCCGGGCATAGTCAATTTGATGAAAATGACCTAAAATAGTGCAGTTGCACAGTTCTTAGTAAAGCCATTGGTATTCTGTTAGACCGTAAGGAATAATAAAAACCTCCGACAGGGTTTAGTGATTGTAAAGTCACACCGTGCTGGTCCCAAGTCCAGATAAAGGAGGATGCGTGAGGCTAACCTGGATGGAACACAAGACCAAAAAGGTGGGATTGAAAACACAAAAATGAAAATCTACAAAACAACCATAAGACCAATAGTAGTATATGTTGCAAAAAAAATTTACATTAACAGCAAAAGAAGAAGAGCAATTGAAAACACAGAAAGGCACAATATACTTCTGCGGAAAGGAAGAAAGGCTCAAATACGGAGTTGGTTTGTCGTTAGCAGTAAGTAGAAACCTATGATGATGGGATTTATATCAATAAATGAAAACATGTGTGCCTTCAGAATGAAAGGGACTTTCTTTAATATAATTGTAGTCAACAGAATATGCTCCCACAGAACAGGCAGAGAGGAGGACAAAAACTTATTTTTTCAAAGCTGGAGGCATTCATCGATCGTATTCCAAAACATAATATGAAAATAATATTAGGTGATGGTGATGCAAAAATAGGGAAAGAAACACCAACAATACCAAACGACAATAGGAAAATGATATCCCATGCTGATATTAGTCACAAGAGTAGCATACTAAATGTAAGAAGCTATCGAAGAGCAGATGCAGACATGGATCATTATTTGGTTTTACCAAAGATTAAAAAAAGGCTAAATCTGCATTCCACAAGTACTAAGAAAAGAGAAACCAGATTTGAAAAAACCAAAAATGCAGAAATAGAAAGACAGTGCCAAATACAACTGTAGAATAGATTCATAGCCTTAGAAAACCATAAGACCGACAAAATTGTGACAAATATCTAGAATTCGCCTTGGAAGTTCTAAAAAAAAGAAAAAAATAAAGAAAAAGGAATGGTTTCACGACGAATGTAGAGAGCAAATTAATAGACAACGGGACATGAGAATAAAGTGGTTAGATAACCCAATATATGTGAATATAGAAATATCATAAAATTGAAGAAAAGAAAGTACTACAAAAACAAGAATAAACAACTAGAAGAAAATTACAGCCAAGCAAACACAAGAGAGTTCTTATCAGAAATACAGAACATAAAAGATGGGTATAAAGTGCGAAGAATCTCAATTAAAGACAAACGTGGAAACGTATTAACAGATAACAAAGATATAATAGAGGGACGGAAAGAACATTTTAAGAAGCTTTTAAATTTCGCAGACAGTCAAGTCGAGAATCAAACCGAGTACGAAGCAGTAGAAGTGGAGGTGATTCCACAATCATTAGACAAAATTTGTGAAGGTATACAGAAGCTGAAAAACAGTAAGGCTCCCGGTTACGATGAAATATCAGCGGAACTGATTAAAAAGGGTGAAATTGAACTTGCAGAAACCATATATGACCTACTTTTGGAAATTTTGGACAAGTAAAAAGTTCCTCAAACATGGTTCCTGAAGAGAATGTAGGCGAATATCAGTGCGTATTCAAAAAGGGAAGAGAAAACACGGATCAAATTTATAACTTCTTCTTCATTTTCAGTGCCTTATCCGGTCCAGATGTTGGCAATCATCAAGGCTATCATGGTTTTCTTGACTGCTCTGCGACACAACTTCGCGGAGGTCATCCCAAACCATTCATAAATTTATAACGTTCGACAAATATTAAAAAAAAAATTGAGTATAATAGAGATGTATATAATTTATTCGTAGAGTTTAAACAAGCCTATGATAGTGTTAAGAGAGCAAGTTTCTGGCTAATAATGGTTGAGCTTGGTATACCTTTCTTTTTTTTTCTTTATGTTGTGCCTAGCCGTGACGAATGTTGGCGATTGTCTTGGCAAGCTTTATCTTATCTACAGCAACGCGATAAAACTACACAGATGCTCTATTGACCAGGTTATTTCTCTTGCATCGGCGACTAAAGGTTTATAATCAGATCTAGTATCTGCTCCAAGGTATATCGTAACTCTGCTGATGGAGTTCGTAAATCTCTTGTTGATAAGAATGTAACCTTATCTTATTTCTTATTATACGTGAAGGATTTTCTCCAGGGGCTATTCAAGTATGCAATCTACAAGGATGTAGCCTATAGTATATGTTTGCTACCATGTTGTGTCCTTGGCAAAAATAAAAAACTCCACCCCTTCGTTCATTGCTGCTTCCCTGGCTATATTCTCCAACAATATCTAATCTACGCCCTTTACCAATTTTGTTATTAAAATCGCCCTTTATATATGAGATTTCGTTGGGATCTAAACTTTTTAACTTTAGGTAGGACATATACTTGTATTAGGTTAATATTTAATGTAGTGGAGCAAATTTGTAAGAGCACTATTCTGTCATTTATTGAGACAAAATTAAGGAGATATTCTTCTTATTTCGATGTTACAAAATTCTATGTTATTGGTCGCTGGTTGCAAATATTAATGTTATATGTACTTAGCTTCTTCTGAACAAATAGCAAAATTTTAACTACATTCAGGAATAAATCATTTCTCGTTAATTAGCTTCAATTTAAGGAACAAAACAATTTTGAAACAAATCCCAAATACAACACCAGAAACTACTGCGTTCTTGTTCGCACAAAACTCGGGTAGGTTGTCCTTGATTAAATTTTTTAAGTACGAGGAGTTAAGCTATCTCTAGAATGTAAATGGCTTGATTAAAAAATTTGATGCGCTGTATTTCAACAATAAATTACTGGCTCTTTTTTACATTTAAACCAGAGACGGACTTTTTACATTTTAATGATTATTGAATATTCATTTTGAAAACACGGAACTTTCAATTCAATTTTAAGGGTAAACCTGTAGAGTATATCTTTAAATGTTCTGTAAGAAACAAGTTGTTCTTCATAAATACAACCCTGACTAAATAATTTTTAATAGAGAAATTGTATTTAACTTATTGAAATTCACAAATAATATCAAACAACTGTTTTGGATATTCAATTTTTAATATTTAATATCAAATTTATGCCTTTTCTTGGATCGAAGTCAGCTAAAATAGGTTACAAACTGTAAAGTGATAAAGAGTGAGTAAGTAGCTAGTCAACATCGACCAGTGATCGTGGATATGGAGATAAAGGTGAGGAGGAAAGAAAAGCAATAGGATACCAGAAAGTAAAGTGGTGGAAGTTAAATAATAAGGATTTAGCAATAGTCTTTAAAATTAAAGTGCTGGAAAAGCTTGAGGTAAAAAGGAAACGGTAAGTAACTGGTAGCCAATGGTAATGTTGTGCTGCGAGTAGAAGAAGAAGTGCTAGGAAAATCATCTGGTAAAGTTCCTCCTAGAGACAAAGAAACTTTTTGGTTGAACGATGAGGTGTAACAGAAGGTTAGAGAGATGAAAGAGGCTAGAAAGAGATATGATAGGTCTAAAAGAGAGGAAGATAAGGATATATACAAGGTCGCAAAGAGGGAAGCAAAGCGCGCTGTAGCTACTTATAAGGAAAGTTTGTCTGCACAGCTGTATGAAGAGTTAGAAACACCCGAGAGGATGAAAAGATTATACAACATTACTAAAAAAGGGACAAGTCATCAAAGGACTTGACCCACATGCTGTAGATGAAGAGTGCTAAGAACTGATGTTGAAATAAAGCAAAGATGGTATGACTTTACTATGTTGCTAAATGAAGAATACCAGAGGAGCGACACAGAATACGGGATCCCAAATAAGAAGAAAAATACCGGAGATAGTGAGAGATGAAGCTGTCAAGGCGTTAGATAGGACAAAGAACAGCAAGGCAGTAGGAGTTTTTTTTTTGACAAATGATGAGTAGTATATATGACAAAGAAAGGATGCCCAAAGCATGAAGAAAGAGTGTAATGGTATCATTATATAAAGTTAAGGGAGATATTTAGCACTGTAAGAACTATAGATTGATCAAGTTAATGTCGCACACCATGAAAATTTGGAAGTGAACTGTAGAGCAAAGGTTAAGGAGAAAGAAATCGATAGAACAGTTTGGTTTTTTACCAGGAAGGTTTATTTGTAAATTACGATTGGCTGACTGTGCTTACCTACTTACCGAATTCATCTATCCATACGTTATTATATTAAGGCGCGTACAGACTAGCACACGCATGCGGTGAGAAGCGACGCATATGCGTGCGTACTCAAACCATCCGCGCTCAGAGCATTCGTTGAAATTAGAAATCACAGCATATGTATGCATGCTCAAGGCGCTCCATCCATTCGTGAAAAAATGTCTGAGGAGCTGCTTATGGTTAGTGCCGCGTTTGTGGTTATTAGTTCATTAAAAAAAAACAGAGGAAAAATAGGCAACGGAGGATGACATTTATTTAAAAGAAGAACCCTACAAATAAAGTCCGATTTACTAGTAGATTTGACGTTAAAATCTAATACTGGACAAATTCAAAATTTTACACGTATGTCAGTAGAAGACTTTGAACGTCTTTTAAATGATATAGGCCCCGTAATAAAGAAAAATGACGGTCTTAAGAAAAGCCATACCTGTTAAGGAACGTTTACTGATAACATAATAATAGGGTTTTCTTCATACAAATCTATTAATTGCAAACATTGTTCATTTGACCACTCCATTTTACATATAAATTAATAAAATGAATAAAAATTAAAAATAAATCCGAACACACAAATCTTTTACAAATTCAACAAATCCCTGCGCTATCCGTCTAAACTGAGCGCGAAAGAACACCACGTATGTTTCTTTGATATGTGCGAAAAAACCGACACCACTCTGGCTCGCAGTATGTGGGCTCAAGTCATTCGCGGGAAGCAACGTATGCGGCGAGAGGTTACGAAAGCCCCGTCCACATTTGCACACGTATGTGTATTCGTGGCTGCTCACCGCATGCGTTCGTAGGTCTGTACGCGCCTTTAGATTTTAGAGGGACTTCGGCTTCGTGTAACCTCTGTTAAATGGAGGTGTACCCAGATGCAGGCAATTATCGTAAAGTTGTCGGCACCACTGCGGAACCTGGCGGCTGGATTTTCGTCTTGAAATAGTTGTTGTGAGGCTTTTCCCAGCGACTGAGAAAAAGTTCAGTGCATATTAGTATGGGCATACGAGCACATGAGATCCACGTTTGGAACGGGACCTAGTTCGCGTATAAGTAGACTGTCTTACTAAAGCCAAATAGTCGCAACTAATACCACTGAATAGAATTTCGTTGTCCAACGAAGCCACACAAGGGTAAAAATTGCAATTGAAAGCTGAATAGAAATTACTGATAGTAATTAGAGTAAAAAAAATAAAGATAATAAAAAATCTCAAGTATTTCTAACGACCGCTCACTAAAAACATTAACTGAAAAGTACAAGGTAAAATAAAATTAGGACAATACTCACCCCAATAAATTGGCGAAAACTTTTTGTGCTTCTCTACTTTCATCGATTTTAATCTTTTGAAATTTTATTTGGAAAAGAACTAATTTCACGAAAGGACCCGTTCATAAGCGGTCAACGTTTGGGAGAAAAACGTGTACTGAAGAATAGGTCTGATGCACGTTAATTATATACAATAAATAGGTCAGGTAAATAGGATAAGAACTAGAGCAATTGAAGTGCTGAACTTAATATTTGAATAACGAATGGGAGCTTTATTTGAAAGGAAAGGCTACAGAATGAAATCTAAACTAAAACGAAAAGGCTTGGAACGAAAGTTAACTCAAATGTCAAAGAATTAAAATGGAGAGAAAAGCTATATATGAGAAGTGAAAAACAAAGAAAGAAAAGAGATACATAAATACAGAAAAAACGTAGTCCTCTTGATCCAAGGAAGAACACCAGTTGCAGTCAATAGCTCAAACGTAGTCAAAGTCACAGAACACTCCAAAAATGTGGCAAATGTTGAAAGATTTTAGAAGAACCACAGCCACATTTACTTCCAAGCAATGAAGCAAAAAAGGCAACACCGCATTCTATGACGTCGGTAGTCCGATAATCAGCTGTAAGGTCTACCAGAAAATTAAACTAATTTATTTGAATTTTAGGAAACTGATATTTTGAAAACTTTAATTCATTACAGAAATATTTTTAGGGAAATTAAATTAATAAAACCTTATATATACCTAATAAATCTATATAAAGTTTTATTATTATTAAGGTTATATTATCAATAAAATAATCATTAGAGTAAAATTTATTGCACTTAAAATACAGTGTCAAACAGTTAATCTTAAAATCAAATGCAGTCAAGAATCTCTACAAATTTTAAATATTAAGTACTTAAGCATATAAATAACACAATACATTAACACGACATTTAAAAAGATTATTAAAAATACAAAAGATATAAAATTTGTTAAGCTAAAAACTTAGTGTAACTATTATGATTAAAAAATTCATCCTAAGAAATCAGACACAATATAAATATGGTTCTAAATTAATCTAATTGAAAATTAAATATTTTACTATTTACTTATAACTTTTGTTGAATTTTCATACTTAGGTACCTATCCGAAAGTAGCAATTTTATATATGAATAGGTTTTTTGTCATATAGACCAAGTTAAAAGAGGTATACATGAAAAATGTGTTGAATGTAACATACCATTTATAACTTGTATATCGATTTAAAATAGCCTAGGTATATTCTCAAAAGATTTTTGAATGTAATGCTCAAATTTGTTATCACTTATCTAAAAAGCAGATCTATATCGAGAAAGTATGTACTCTAATTGTGACCATCTTGTTAATTTACTATATTGTAAAATCCATTTCAAATCATTACTACTTAATCTATTCTTACCTACATTGACAATTACACTAAAATTACTGCTAACTATTACACTACTTATTACACAAATATAATGTTTAATACATAGAAATATACACAGTCACTTGTAATTTTACTTGTCCAGTTTTTCAATGGGATATTATTGTCTACGACTCTTAAAATGATTCAAATGAATCTTTTAAATCATTGTCTAAGAATTATGTTATCTCTTGTTCCCTCTTCTTATGCAAAAAGTGTCTTCTGTCTTCATGATTCCTTCTTTCTTTAGTACGATGAACATATGATGGTACTTCAGAAAATATATTAGGAACTGCATTGTCTTTTAATTTGGGAAATATTAACTTTTCAATGTGTACATTTCCATCTTTATCTTCTCATTGTTCAGTCCGCTGAATATCATCTTCATGAAAATGTTTGGCACATACTACGGAAGATTTGGTAATTGTATAGCCTTCTCTATGAATAGAGCATAACCCAGTATACCTTCGTTGGGGATCTTTGGGAAACGAAAACGTACTGTCTGCCTGTTTCATTTTTAAAGTACTGGCATAATTGGTTTTGCTACCAGGTACACAACAATGCCAGGGCATCTGTAACAAAAAACAAAAGTATTATTATTGTTGTTTTTAGTTTACATATTTTGTAACAAGAAGTAAAAGTATTATTATTTTCAGTTTGTTTTGTAGGTTATATTTATACTTGCCTTTTAAATTGTCGTTGAATCTTCTAAACTTAATTAAATTTCACTTATAATAATATTTTCTAATTGATTTAAACACAATTTACAAATAAAATATTCGAATAAGGTTAAAAAACACTAAATTCAACAAACTTTATAAGCCTTCCTGTATGAAATGTTAAACAAAACAAACCACGGTCGGACTACCACGCGTTGTTGCCAAATTTCTACTTCATGGCTTGGAAGTAAAGGTGGCTGTGGAAGAACGCATTCAAAATCCGCAATAATTTACCAAAACTTTCATAATATATTACATTTAGTATTCTTTGTCGATTAACTATTTAAAAAATGTTTGAGGCTTGTTAACTTTGAATATTCAATAATTTTTAGGCGACAAAAACATTATGTTCCATAATATTGGCTTGATTTTGCTAATCCACATTACTTGAAGAATTTTCTGTGTAATATGAATATAAAACTCTGCTATGTACTCAATATTTTTTGGGTTTTACGTCTTCTTAGCCATAAGAATTTATTTAAATATTTTCGGAGGTATTTTTACGTCGAAAAAAGTATTGATTTGCTAGCGTTTACGGTTTTGAATATTATAAATTATTTAAACAAACTTATGTAATATTTAGTAGTGTTAATGACACAATGACGTAGGCCAGTGAACCAATAAAGCATAATAGAAATCGAACAGAGAAATCTAAAAGACAATAAAGTTATTGTAAGATAATTTCGAAAATTAATAATCAATAAAAACCAAAAAATTATAAAATATCCTAACACATTAAAATGATGAGGCCTATTACATATATGATATACGATATATGACCATAGATGAGACCAATAACGAGATAGAAAAAGGATGATGATGGAAAAATAAAATTGGAATATGCAGTGTTAAAAATATTCAACCGCCAAGTTCTCGTGTTATCAACTTCAAATCGACATGGAAATATCTATGAACTTTAGGAGGAAATAATTTAAGCAAATATTTTAAATTTTCAAGTTTCAGATATTTCTGGACTTGTTCTATCTTACTGCCATTTATAGTTATACGTCTGGGATCGTCTGTGTTGGTCATTGTTTTGATTTTTGTCGTATTCATTCTAAGGCCGACGCATTGGGAGCTGTCTGCAAGTTCCTTTATCATAATTTGTTATTCCTCGAATGGGCTCGCTATAATCTCTATGTCGTCAGCAAATCTCAAGTGATTTAACTTATTACCATTAACGTTGATGCCACATGTTGACTAATTTGTAGTTTTGAAGACATCTTCTAGGGCTAGATTAAAAAACTTATTAGTTGCCTATATCTTAAAGTTATTTTACAATTATTAATAGCTTTGTTCTATAGCCCACATCTCGATACTATCAAATGCCTTTTCATAGTCTATGAAGGCAATAAATACGGGTAGTTGGTACACATTTGCCTTCTCTATCAGTGTTCTCATTGTCAGCAGCTGGTCTGATGTACTATATCCTTTGCGAAAGCCAGCCTATTCAATCGGTTGGGTTTCCATTTTGTAAGTCAACCGATTGTTAATAATTCACATAAACAGTTTGTATACTTGACAGAGCAACGATATAGGTCTATAGTTCTTTAGGTCACATTTGTCTCATTTTTTGTGTAAGAGTACTCCTAGACTCGTTCCAGTGTTTAGAGATTTTGCTATTATAGAGACATCTATTAAATAGCTCTGTTAGTATAGGGATTGTTACTGCCTTGCTTCTGTTTAAGAGTTCGGCAATTATACCATCTTGTCCTGGAACTTTATTATTTTTATATTCGGTAGTACATTTGATCCCGCGTTTTTTATTTTGCTTTTGACGTTTTCTTTTGTTGATTTATTAGGTTGACTTTGCGAGTTGTACAGAGTATTGTAGAAGTCTTCGACCACCTTCGTTAAGTTATATTTGTCCTTCTCTTCTTTGTTCATGGTGTCTTTAATTTTGATGATTTCTGGACACCCAATGTTGGTCTTAGACATTTAAGGCCTCTGTTGTTTTCGATGACTTGTTCTATTAAATTTTCGTTCCATTTTTTTATGTCGCATTTTAGTTCTTTTTTAGTTCATGAAGGTGTTGCTTGTGTGAGTCCATTTCAAATAGGTAAAGAAATAATAAATAAGACTTACTCACAATCAATTTAATTTAACTATCAGACGACCGGTTTCGCTTTCTACAATATGCAAAGCATCTTCAGGTCTCAATACAAAGTTAAACAAATGCTGAAATGATAAAAACCCATATTAGGGTGTGGTCTAATAAAGATAAACAAATTAGATGTTATAAATTACAATAATTATGCCAATATTACATGTCTGTGGTTTTATTTAAATGACTGAGTTGAATAAAAGGTATAAAATTTTTTTAAAAAGGTTAAGCAGACAAGGTAAGGCCCACAAATTGTTATAAAATCTCTTCTATTGTAATAAATTAATAAATGAGGAAATAAATAAATAAAATAAACATTACTTACATGCCGGTACTCTATTAATAGATGGATGGTAGAACATGTTTGAAACTACTTTATATTGCTGAATGGAGAACTCAATACTATTATTGCAGTTGTTTGACAGTAAACGGGAAGTTCTTGAGGAGATAGATTTGATCCAATGAATTTGAGATAATATCTGTGTGAGATTGTTTGTTAAATGTAAGTGATGTAATATACTATTGTGTTATTAAAAGTTATTTATACTTATTCCAGAGATATGTTTTTGAAATGTGTGTTATTTATTGAGTAATTGTTTTATGAAAGTGACATTTTATGACAATGAATAAGTGTAGATGTAAAAATTGTGTGGGTGTGCAATTATTTTCAAACTTGTAGTTATCAAATTACTTTGATAAAGTTCTATTGGCAATAATTAATTAATAATAATAATTAATTTATTACAATAGAAGAGATTTTATAACAATGTGTGGGCCTTACCTTGTCTGTTTAACCTTTTTAAAAAAATTTTATACCTTTTATTCAACTCAATCATTTAAATAAAACCACAGACATGTAATATTGGCATAATTATTGTAATTTATAACATCTAATTTGTTTATCTTTATTAGACAACAACCTAATATGGGTTTTTATCAATTCAGCATTTGTTTAACTTTGTATCGAGACCTGAAGATGCTTTGCATATTGTAGAAAGCGAAACCGGTCGTCTGATAGTTAAATTAAATTGATTGTGAGTAAGTCTTATTTATTATTTCTTTACCTATTTTCTTTTTTAGTTGTTTTATTATGTTCTACGTATCCTTGAGTATGGCGTTTATTGTCTAATAGTTGTCTTCTTTCCTTCATTAGTTGTTTAGTTTCGTTGCTTATTTTGTCTTCTTTAGTTCTTGTTTTCTTTGCAGCTTGTAGTCTGGCTTCGCTCAATAACATGCATAGAGGACAAAGGACCACCAACAAATCAAGAAACCCTAACCAAAAACATAATAACTACAATTCTATATTTCATTATTATCATTCGTGGCATCACAGCTTACTATGAGCCATAACCTTCTTCATTACAATCCTCCATTCATCCATATCGCTAGCAATAAATCTTAAATTTCTTCTGATTAATACAGGATTCTATGTAAGTCCATTAAAAAAAGTTACATTGAGATTACATTTTGAGAGGACGCAATTTTATTATTTTGATATGTGTGGATGGTTAGTATAATTTTAAGTTCAAGTTTGTGGGATCATCACCCTTATCCCTCAGTCGCTATCTTGGAAATGGGGGCAAAGGGTTTTTGCGCTTTATCTCGTAAATTGTTAAAGTCTCTAACGGGATTAGATGGTAAAATCTGCACTCGGTTGGATTTGTATTTGTGGTTGAGTTTAGCTACCTAGGTGCCCTCTGGAGTCTTAATCGATCATTTGCTTTAAAAAATCTGGAAAAATTCACTATTTAATGCTTGACAACCCTGTTTTTTTTTTCAGATTTTTTTGATACAAATTGAGCCTACAAAAATATATGAATTAAAAAAAAATTTAGGTTATGTTGGTAATTTTTGGCAAACTTATTAAGAATTATTTTTTGTTTATTTTGTTCAAAATAAGGAAAATCCTCAAAATTCTAAAAATCCTTTTGTTGGCGTATCCTCATGGTTTTAGCTTATTGACATTATGTGTCAATAAATAATGCTTTTGTATTATATATTTTTTGTGTTACTTCTAATAGCGCGATCGGCTTAGTCATTTTCAGACCAGAACTCTTTTAAAATTCGACATAACATTATTTAAATTTTTCGAGTGGTGATTATCATTTAAATATTTTCATGTACAAAAACACTTAGATTTTTTGCAACAAAATTGAGCTCAGAAAAAACATTTGAATGTTTCAAAGATAGATCTTGCCGGTTAAGACAGTGAAAAATCTCCCAGCAATATTTTAAAGATAAAAACATCTTGATGCAACACTACATCAAAAAGTATCCGATCAAAAGAAATTTTAGAACCCTAGACCCAAAGACAATCTCAGAAAAAATTAAAACGTGTTTTTCAGTTTTTTGACAATATCCTTGGTTCTAATCATGATAGAAACTCTTTTTTCAGTTTGTAGGATATTTTATTGTGACAATTTTTTGACGGAAAACACCAATTTTTGAACGCTTTTGATTTTTTTAAATATGCTTAAAAAAATGTCTCGAACTCCACTCTAAAATAATATATATATATATATATATATATATATATATATATATATATATATATAATATATATATATATATTTATCAAATTATTCTCGACCGTACTGTGTTAAATATTATTTGTAGTCTCAGCAATTGGTCTGTATGAAATAAAACTCTATTTGTTATTTCTCAATATTTCGTCACGATTTTGTGACTTCTTCAGGAGAAAACTGTAAATTTATTATAATTATTATATGTAAACAAAATGAATATTTCAATACTTACAACTTAAGATTAAAAATTTAAATTTTGATAACATATCCAATTTAAATAAATGACATTTTTTTGATTTTAATTTATTTGGGAGTTATGGTAACCGCAATATTTTATAGAGTGAATTCCCATTGTACAATTTTTAGCGAATAAGTTTTAGTAAACAATTACATATTGTGACAGTATTATCCATATAATAATGTGCAAAAGTAGAAGATTGAGAAAGAATCAGGAACATGGTAAATTGATCTATAAAATGTAATTGATGGTACGTAGTCAGTTATTGGTCTGATGTTATTAGATACTGATATTAAGATCTATCATATCATATATTGTTTAGTATATTACAGTAGATATTACCATAAAGTAATATCTACTGTACATAACTGAACAAAAAAATTAAACTCCTAGACCCAAACAAAACCTCAAAAAAATTAAAACGTATTTTTTCGTTTTTTTTGCAATATCTGTGGTTAATTAAGTTTATAGGGTTTTTATTGCCTATAACATCGTGTTTTCACAAAAATTTTGGCGCGAAATTAAAATTTTTTAAAGGTTCTGAAAATTTTAAAATTTATTTAAATAAAACTGCCTCAGACTTAACGCCGAAAAAAATATATACCATTTTGAGTATCACATTATCTTTGATTTTTTTCAGATTTTTATCTGATAGGTGGAATAGTTCAAACTAGCGATAAATCATTTTTTATATAAATATACAATGCTGTATAAAAAATCCAATAAACTAAAAATAAAAGTATCTACAATGATTAAATCCGAAGGTGAAAAACGAAAGTACACCTTTTAATTTTTTTAGGTTATGTTTGGGTTTTGAGGTCAAAAAATTTTTGGTCAAGTATTTTTTTATGTAAAACAACATGGATTTTTAATTTTTGGAATAAGGCGGGGAGAATTTTACCATCTTAACCGGCTAGTTCAAAAATGATATTTTGTTTTCTTGAGTTTGATGCCCTACCTATAAAAATCTAAAAAAAATCATAAAAATAATTTCTCACTCACCCAATGAAATATCTATTTTTTTTAAGTGACGTCCGAAACAGTTTTTTTAAACAAATTTTTGAAAATTTTAAATGCTTTTAAAAAACATCCTGATGTAAACGATAAACTATCCTACATATTAAAAAAAATAGTTTTTACCATTATTACAACCGAAGATGTCGTAAAAAAACAAAAACGGACGTTTTAATTTTTTTTTTTTTTTTTTTGCTTTTTTTGCTTTTTTTATGCTTTTTGATATACACGGTATTTTTATTTTGGAAGTATTAGGCTTAATTTTGATCCAAAAAATCTAAAAAAAAAAACAGGTTTTTGAGCATTAAGTGCATGGTAAATTTTTTCAGATTTTTAAAGCAAAGGATCGATCAGGAAAATTTTTTTTTCGAAAAAACAAATTTTTTGCGATCTTATTTCGCTATAGTCTCTATAATAATTGTACAAAAAAAGTATGGTTTGTAATCAAATATATCCTAAAGTTCTTAGAACATTATTATATTAAATAATCCAATATTAAAAGACTATTATTGCAACAATAGATTATGTTTGAAGCGCCTTTATTATTGTTTACGAGGCATACATACGTCTCATATTTGAACAAAGTACAGCTATAAGCTGTTACTCATTATCCTAGCGATGGTTATTATTTCACAGAGAATTTAGATAGCAGTAATTGAATTCCAATATGTTAAAGAGATGTTTACATAGAGAGTGATCACAAATCGTTCAGTTGTGTGATAAAAAGCTAAAGAAGAGCACTTCCAGAGCATATTAATAATAAGTTAATAAAGATTCTCCAACGCACACTGCGGCCGCCCAAGAACTGAACTGCTTATCTAAATGCAAATTTTAAATAAACAGTCTTTATGAAGCATTTCAAATGGTAAACATCGAAAAGTTAAAATATAAATATACGTTCAATGAGATTATAATCATATTTAGCATGCAAAGAGTTAAACAGAAAAACAAATAAAAGACTTTCTGCTAATGACTAAAAGAGCAAAACCTGATTCAATGCGTTTAAGCTGATGAAATCAGATAAAATGTAACATTGGTTCACATTTAAAAATCTGATTTCAAGTCAATTTAATGAGAATAATTACCCAAGCAGTCGTTTGAAATTCAGATCGATTCGAATTTTGAATACAATGAAAATGTGAGAATGCAAAGAATGTTTAATTTAGATCTTTCATTTTCTAGTAGATTTTTCTTCTGTAAGTGTCGTCTCCGTTTCGAAGATTGGCAATTATGAACTTGTACGTTCTATATTAGCCTAGTCTAGTTAAAAAAAGGTCGAACAATTTTTCGCAGATATCTGAAGCTTTTAAAACATAGGTGGGGGTTACTTGATGACGAATAGATGAAAAATTACTCGTATTTTTACCTTGCGTTTTTTTTAAACAATAATTTATGGTCACAATTTAATTTTTTGTCTTAGTTTTTTCCCTTATATTTTACATAAAAAATATTTATATCATTTTTTATATTATATTATGACCAATAGGAACGAAGTTAGGGACTATTTTTTAAAAAATCTATCTCCATTGTTTATAAACATGCGCTATTTATAAACAGAAGATTCTAATTTTTCAACGTAGTTCTTCTTTAGTGTCCACAATTCCATGCCACAGTACAGCATCGATAGTACACAGCATTTCGTAGCCGTATCTTTAATTCAATATTTAGATCTCGACTACATCATACTTCTTTCATTTTCATAGACGTACTCTGGGACTTTTCAATTCTGATCTTTATTTGTAGTAATTTGTCCAGTAAAAATATTTTATTTTTATTTTAATTATTATTATTTAGTTCATATTGTAACGAGAACGTTACTATAACATTCCGTAAACATTTTTTAAATAAATTTTAAAATCTCAATCCTCTTAATGATTTTCTGAATCTTAAAAATTTAGGTTGGTATGAAACAGCGACACCAACCTTCCAAGTTTGAAATCATAGTTTAGCTGGCTCAATTTGAGTACCCGAAGCGCACTTCTGTTTGGACTTTGGTAGCAGAAACTTGAGTCCAAGGTAGGGGCCATACGTGTCATGGTTTTTGGAATTTAAGAGTTTTTTTTTATGAAGAAGTAATAGGAAGTTTTAGTTTGGGTTTTTTTGTTTTCAGTGTCCTGTTTGGTTTATAGCCACTGTGAGCCGTAAGTATCCAAGTTATAAATAAAACGAAAATAAAAAAAGTCATCAACCATTTTGAGATCCTGTATTGTCACGTTTCAATTCGATATACTTATCTGAACTTTTTTCCATCCGTTATTAAGAAATATTCAACATCTAAATAGAAAGTGTTAATTGATTTAAAATCATATGTATTTTAATTTTACTTCCCGGCCGTAAAACATAATTATCTTTCGGTCAAATTGCTATTAAGAGTATCGTTAAAATATTCTGTCTTATATCGCTCTTTATATTATAAAATATATTCGTATCATAAGCTTTTCATTAAAATTGTCGATATAATTAATCCATTTAAATTGTCAAACCAGGCGACGGTCAAATTATCTATCAAACCATTTTTTCAAGTTTTTGCTCTCCCAATTCATAAGTAACATTTATAAAACCTTTCAAGGTTCATAAACCTTGTTTTTTTTTCTACTCTGTAGGAAAAAGAAATGTTTTTTAGTCTACCTTTGGGATTCAAATAGAAGTCGGGGGAAGAATTTACTTTTGGTTTTTTTGAATAATTTTGGAATAAGAAGTGCCTATTAAGTTGAAACCTAGTCCGGTTATACCTGGCTCCAGGCCTGTTTTTCTCTTTGCCATAGCTGCTCCCCAGAGGTCCAGATCTGACATTCCGATTACGAAAATTTTAGGAAACCAGCGGGAATTACCTCCCTTAAAATATAGTAAATCTGGATTAAGTTTATTTCTTAGATTTATTTTTTTTACCTATAATATTTTTTGTATAATTTTTTTTGTATATTTAACTTCTAGTATTTCATATAATAATAAGAGTCGTCATTTTTTTTAATAATTTACTAAATAATATTTAAATACAAATTGTCAACTACAGGTAGAGGTTTTTAAGTCCTCCCTTCTAACTCACTTGTATGGTTTCTTGTGTACACATTTAATCAGAGAGTTATTTTTTTTAGATTTTATTATCAATATATATTTAAACATTTGGACACTTATCTCGTCAAGATAGTGTCCTTATTACTTGTTACTGTTATATTTAATAAAGCCAGAATACAGAGTTGCATCTCTGAGGCAAATAAATTACCTTTTTAGGTCAATTATTACCATTTTTTTTCCATATTTTATTATTTGTAAATTTAGATCATCCAGGATCAGTTGTATAACCAGGGCATTTATTTTTTGTATATAACTAGATTAGCTGTACATAATTGGTGGTGGGTATATTACATTTAGATTGTATATATTTGGCTAGGGATTAAAGTTTTGGTGAAAACTAAATATTTCAATTCATACCTATATCCTTTCTTTATTTCAGCAAACAGTTTTACAAAATACCTTGGAAAGTTTATGTAAATACTGTCCTGGCGCCCACTCACATTTTGAAGCAACTTCTACAATCACTTTTATTTATCTTAGTTATATACGTATAGTTTTTTTATAACCTTGTCATTCATTTTCTAATTCTACGGTCTCTGTAGGGCATGCAAATTGGCCGAATTTCCTTTGAGTGTCAAGTAGTCACTCTCCGGCACCTTCTGCTAGCCAGCTTAAATTATACGTTATCCTTTCCATTATCCTACACGTTTTGTTACATTGGCGTGCAACATCACAAAGCATTTTTGTTACAATATCACCTATTTAGTTATATATTTTAATTACTTATTTAAAATCTACTTTCATATTTGTAAATGCTTACGTTGAAACTGGCTCATTCATGTTATATGTCATATGTCTAAAGTTATTGCAATTCCTAAAATTGACAATTTTAAACCAAATGTATTATGGTACGTTTTTTTTAACTATACCTCCGGACCACCTACCTAGTAGGGTTGGTTTATACCGACAGAGCCGAAACAGATCTAGACAAGACGTCGTGATGAGCGCAACTTCAGGTTGGCGCCGAAAATTAGTTAGTGAACGAACGTACCTCAGCAACACGATACTGGCCTACTGGTATCTCGCCACTAATAACATATTTATTTTCTAAAAATGATACGAGCCACTCACCGTGCTTCGGAGGGCACGCAAAGCCGCCGGTCCTCCTGAGATAGCGTGCATCAAGACGAGCTACTTGAAACAGAGTTAAAGATGTAATTGGCGCCGTAACCTATCCAAAAATATTTCCTCAGCAAAAAATGGAATACGATATTATTATTATTATTATTATTAACGCCAATAACGTCATTCTCTCCGGTGATGCTGTCGTACCTATAACCTCTGTCTGCAGCACCGCTACGCAGAAACTTTGACTAGAGTTTGTAAGTGAGTTCCTTACGAGTTGATAACAATTTATGAGTTATGCTAATTAGTCTTTATTATTTTTAATACCTCCGATTTTGATTTGGCTATCAGTACTGCCTCGTCTATATCTCTCAGATTGTTAATTAAGTTTAATTCCTTAATTCTGACTATCCCAGGCTTTATATGAATGAAACGTTGCATCAGACTGATTAATAGTATTTTAATTAGTATAAGTACAGTAACTAGTAGTAAGTATAATAAACCTTTCAAAGTACCTAATTAATAAAGGTACTACCTCTTTTTAGCAAAATATGACCAAGGGTTTTTAAGGGTCAAAATATGACCTAGATGTATTGAAAGAAAGAAATTCAGTAGGTGTAGGTATCAAGGTGTTTATAGGCCAACATGAGGAAGACTTTTCATTGATACTCCACAAACTAAAGGGAATTAGCTAAAAACATGCACGAAGAAATAATAAAAATAAGGCAACAGTAAAGATTGTCGAATCAATTACAATAGACGAAATTCAGAATATTCATTAAGTGTTTTATTTATGTAGACAGCACCGTCAACAACAATGGAACCAATTCATCTGTTTATTTATTCATATTGTATTTACTGTGTTCTTGTGTGTCTTCATTCAATTCTTATATACAGTACGGTCGCGTTAATCCGAACCCAAGGTGGTCCGAACGACGTAGTAGTACAAACGGGCTCGCGTGACTCCCCCTGCCACACCCACGCTTAAATCGACATGAATCAATGTAAGGAACATCGATTTTTGCTTTCCTTGCCCAACCAGATATTATTTAGTTCTGTTAGTGCTTTCGCATCACGATGGTTCCACGTAAACACGTGAATTTGACTATCGAACAAACGAGTTACTATTTAACTGGGATAAGCCACAATTAAAAATAAAAATACGTTTATAAAATAGTAATTAATTTGAAATGCCACAAGAAAATAGCTTCAGAACAATATATCGAACAAACGATCAAAAATTCTCAAGTTGATACAGCAAGGTACTAGCTACAGTTTTATTTCAAAACAGTTCGGTATTGGCTATCTTCCTTTACGTACATTAAGAAGAACACAGCAAAGATCGAAAAGTTCGCCAGCGAACCGAAAAGCGGTCCAGGGAAGAGGAAAACCATCAAACTCCCCGAATATCCGAAAATAGAAAGTGCGTTGTTAATGTGGTTCCTACAACAGCGGAGAAATCATGTTCCGGTGAGTGGTGAAATGTTGCGTAAAAAAGTCCGTCATTTCTATCGTGAAATGTCACCAAATCACCAACCTTTTAGCGCATGTAAGGGTTAGACATCTCAAAATTACTGGTGAGAAACTTTCGAGTAATGCCGACGGCATCAAACCCTTCCGAACTGCATTTAAAGAACGTGTGATTAAAAAACAATTTGACAACTGAGCAAATTTACAATGCAGATGAAAGTGGGTTATTTTGGCGTGTTACCAGACCACACATTGGTGTCATCCCAAGAAAAGAACGGTCCTGGTCGAAAATTTATAAAAGACAAAATTACATTTATACCTTGTGCAAATGATTCAGGGACTTACAAATTTAGTTTGATTGTTGTGGGGACCGCTAACAAGCCTCGTACATTCAAATCTGTTAATCTTCCCGTATGGTATCAAGAGCAAAAAATGCATCGGTGACAAGAGATTTGTTCTTGGATTGGTTCAACACTGAATTCATCCCTGATGTTCGTCGTTATCTCGCACGTGTGAACCTTTGTCAGGAGGTAGTGTTGCTGCTGGACAACTGCTCTGGTCATGCATCCGCTGATGAACTTCGTAGTGAAGATGGTAAAATGTTCTTATCACCCAACACGACAGCTATGACTCAACCAATGGACCAAAATGCCATCCATAACAAAAAACTGCGCTATCGAAGAGCTTTACTCTTCAACATTCTTGCTAACGAGCAAAGTGGAAGGGATCTGGTAGTAGCTTTGAAGAAAGGTAATCTCAAGGACGTCGTTTTTAATTTGGCAACTGGTTTGTCATCCATTTCACAACGTTTAATTCAACTTTCTTGGGAAAACTTAAGCCAAACTTTAAGCCCCTTGTTCCTCAGCTGGTTTAAGACAACACGTCAATAAATACTGAATCTGAGATTCGATAATGAGCATCAGAAGACAACCTTAACAGGAGCGAGAAGTTCATGATGCTGAGGCGTATAAGAAACAGGGCGTTTGTAGCGAGACTGGCGTCCAGAAAAAATGACTGATTTTTTTACTGCTCCCCATTGAAATTTATATAGATAAGATCAAAAAGATGTGTTTGTTAAATATATTGCACATATATTTGTATAATATAATATTTTATTAATATACATAAAGCATTTTAAGTCATTTTTATTGTGTTTTTGCAGTTTTTCTTTTCCCAATAAAAAAGTCATAAGTAATCCGAACGATGCGATCATCCAAACAACCCGTTTCCCGATTCCGTTCGGATTAAGGCAACCGTGCTGTATGTATATTTAAATACCGAAATACTTAAATATATGACTTTGCAAGAAAATCACGTAATAGTTTCTTATTGTAATGTAGTTGTAGTGGACAACTGTTTTTCTTTAAATATGGTTAAACGTTAAACTACTCCTACATCACCTACTTATATACTTTCTTTTAACAGTAGGCAGCTTCAAACATAATTTTATTTGTAAATAAAACCTCATGCTTATTTAAATAATTATTTCATATTTTTATTATATTGTTTGAGTTATTTAGCAATTAACTGATCTAAGGGCGCTGCTTTAAAAATAATAACAAATATGTGGTGGCCAATTTTCAAGTCAACACGAGTGGTTATAAATAAAACTTACGATTACGACCGCGTACCTGAACTTGTGTCTATTTTCAATAGAGATTGATGGAGTTTGTCAGTGACATTCAATTCGCCAGTGCGCCTAGGTCAGAAATGATTAGTGGCTTGTCGATAAAATATACGAGTAGTTCAAATTTTATGATGTGATCCTATTTTTAATGACGTACAAACTTCGCATAAATAGTTTAAAAGATTTAAAAAACATAATTTTTTACTATTGTACTGAAAATCTTTTCTTGTGGCACTTGTATAATTCCATTGCTTTTAAGAGTTAAAAATACAATAAAACGTGAGACAATAAAATCGATATAGAAAAGAAAAATGAACTTTAGGACAAGAATCAATACTTAAATTTTGCAGACAAAAAAATACAGAAGAGTGGGGTTGTATAAATTCGTTTGGGACATCCAATAGCGATATAACAAACATGTAGATAATACAAGTGAGACATGACTACACCACTAAAAGATTGATCGTCTTCTATAGATTATCATGCAACTGTTACTATCCACTATTGAACATAAGATTCTTACAAGCTCCTCCACGTCTCTCGATTCTGACCTGCCACCATCCAATTTTTAGCGGTTTTTTAACGCGTCGGTAGTTGACCTCTGCTAAGTTTGCCTATGCGTGATCATCACTATAATATTCGTTTTACTATTTTTATGGGAAATAACCTGTTGAAGTTTTGCAACTACATATAAGTAACAAATAAATATTTGTTACAATCCATATCAGCCCATAACAGCATTTGTCGTTTTGGACATGAGGGTCTTTGAGGATATATTTCAGGTAATTTTTGGTTGGTCTAAGATGATCCTGAATGGCAAGAGTAATAAACCTTCTGGGAAGACCTTTCTTCCCAGAACCCCTTCGTTTTAGGGAACATCTCTCCTGATGGCAACCAATAGTTCTACGCTGCGCTGTGTTGTCGACATAGTCTTGACTGACTTTATTGGGATGTCACCCGTGTAGAGGTTTACCCATCTTCACGCGCATTTTTTCGTTCTTGTTTGATGTTTAATGCGCATTTCTGGTTCCCTCAGTTTGATCGATGTTGTGTCATCTACTGCGTAAATCGTGCGATGTAGAGTAAATGGCTCAGCCTGCATCTAAAAATAAGTTCTTTAATTAGTAATCTATTTTTTAAATTGCTCAAGTCCTCGTCCTCCTAAATACCGCGGTAATGTCGTTATTTCTACTGCACTTCGAGGATGGTGTTTTTTGTGCCTTTCTAAGGCTGGTTTGTAAAAAAACCTGGTGTTTAGTGCCTTAAACAAATTTATAATATTAAGATGTGAACGGAGCAGCTGTTTTGCTCTTTTTATGAACTTTGAAGTTAATTGGATTTTCATTTGTTTATGGTCAATTATTCACGCTTGCTTTACTCCTAGATATTTGTACATGTCATTTTCACCCATAGCCTTAATGTTTTGACCTTTTTGCATATCGAACACTTCGGGTTGAACCTTTCCTCGCACTATATTCAAAACATTATTAGAGAATGTTTCAACAGTTTTTACCATCTGATCTAAGAGGTTTCGAGTGGAATCTATTAGCTTCAAATCATCCGTATACAACAGATGATTAATCTTCGCCACTACAGTATTGTTGTTCGTAATGCTAAAGCCTCCTGAGTCAGTGGAGTTCAATAGCTGGGATAGACAGAATTTGTCGCTAGAGAGAACCACAATGGACTCTTAGGAGTCTCCGAGTCTCTTAGGAATAGGCCGCGGTTATTGCGAATATTTTCCGTTTCGATATTGTTGTCACCCGGTATTTGAAGGTGAATTTTAGTCATCCAATCTGTCATTATATGTCTTCAAAAGGTCAATATATTATCATCAATTTTATATATTTTTAATATATATGTATATATATAATATATATATATATATATATATATATATATATATATATATATATAAAAGCCATTCTGAGGCACTGAGTCAAATGCTTACTTGTAGTCAATAAAGGCAGTGAAGAGGTTCCTTTGGTTAGAAATGACTGAGTCGATAATAAGTTGTTGTTTGCAGTCTATGGAACCCTTAGCGCATCTTTTCTGTTGAAGTTCTATGATACTGTTTGTTGTAGATACGCTGGACTACACAGGATGTGACCAATTTATACAAAGTTGGAAGACAAGTAATTGGACGGTACTTGGCTGGATCATGGCTATTATTTTGATCCTTCGGTATTGAATAAGATGTTCCCTGTGTTAGAAATGATCATCTTTCCTGCAGGTTGGAAATAACATGATGAATTAGTGTTGATAAGCACTCGTGAGCACTCCAGAACTTCTTAAGTCAGAAGTTTTAAACTCCTCTGTTCCAGGAGATTTCCAGTTATGAAGCTCTTTGATGATATTGAGACTTCTTTTGTGCGGTAGTGTTTATAAAGAGTAATACGGTAGGCTTGACAGTTGTGTGTTCTATCTTCTTTCCATCCAGCATTGGTGTTAAGAGCAGCTGGTGTGGAAAGTTGATTTCCCGAAAACTCCTGCATTTCTTCTGGACTTGGGCATGATTTATTGTCACTTTCTACAGTGGTTAAATTTCCGATAGAACGCCTTCTCGGTATGCTTAAAACGTACAGTGTCGCATTTTTGGCTGTTACTTTGTACCTCCTTAGCCGTCCTGAACCCTGTTCCTATCTCCTAAACGGTGTTTTGTTGTTTTATTGTATCCAGGCACTGTTGGGCTGTGTTGTTTTCTGAATCATATAGTATTATTATCACTATTATTGCGTATATTCCACATGCTGATTTTTACGGCAGGTATATTCTGCTTGCTTTGTAATTTTCTTGTATACTTGAGTTTCAATCTATTGACGACTTGTGTTCGTCGGTCATTTATTTTATTTTGTGAGATTTTAATCGTTTTTATTATTATCACTTGTACCCTTTGTAAACTTATTCTCGTCTGTAAATAAATACTTGTTTTTATATCTTTGTCACGGCGCAGTTAGTTTGTAGATTTTAATTATTTGGAACTGCATGTATGTATAATATTCTCTGTTTTATTTTACTTATTATAATAGAGCTTGTTATGGTCTTCTTGCTTATTATTTTTCTGTTGTAAATATACATACTCAAAGCGAAGGGGGGAAACTAGCGGGTTCTAGAAAAACGTATATATTCATACTCCCTTTCTGATATCCTAATAAATATGTTTTATGTATATAGAGAGGTCATCGCATTAAAAGGATATTGTCAATACGAATATGCTAGACATAATTTCAAGCCCTTTGTTACAAAAGTAACAAGAGTAACAAAAAAAATTGTTTAATTTATTAATATTTTGTATTTTGAGAACGATTTCCAAAATGGAAACCGAAACATTAAATAAACTTTTAATTTTAAAGTAACATTGTTACTAAAGTAAAATAACGTGCATTTATGTATTTATGTAATAAAACATCAAATAATCAATTAAAACTGAAAGAATGAAAACATTGTTGAGAAAAATCCTAAGTAAGAGGATAACTTTTATCGATCATACCGCTGGGACTAATAAACCAATCAGCTTTTTTTTAAGAAGTGTCTTTTCTAGTACTTTCAATAGGTACTTTGAAAAAAAAATAGGAATAATAATTATTAGCCAATGTTCTTAGGCTCTAAGCTCTAGGCTCTAGGTTCCTAGAATCTGCAAAAACTATTTGATCGATAATATTGAATTTTGCGTGATGATTAAACATGTTTAAGACTTTTTTCGCGAAGTATGAAGGGCCTATGTAATAATATAAGTCTGATAAATATAATTACAAAATAAGGATTGTTTTTTGTGACTTTTAGTGTTTTTTCATAAATAATAATATTTTTTTAGTTTTGCTAGTTTGACCACATTTATCTTATGCAAAATTTAACTAAAAAAAATTATTCTTCTTGAATGTTTTTTTAAATTCAATAGTTGCTGGGAAATAATGTAAAAAACGATTTTTTTTAATGTTATGAATATATTGTTTAATAAAAAGTTAAGCTCGCTTTTGAAAACTCACGCATAGTGAAATTATGATTTTTAGTGATACCTTAAAGATATTTATGAAAAAACTGTGTTTATATACTGCCCACCCAACTCACAACATATACCGCTTGATCTATTAGTATATTTATCGAAGCGTTATTTCAGCAAATTTAGTTTTTTATTTCTGATAATAGACATGCCTTGCCTTTTGTTATATCCAAGTCCCTCGTGTTTGCCAGGGGGCATTTCGATTTTCTGTCTGCAATGTTAGTTTCCAATTTCCATTTTACAAAGGAACTGACAAGTAACAAAGACGTGGAGCTAATATGCGGACGGTTCTTACTCGTATGTGTCTAATATTAACATTTTGTGCTGGAGGATATTCTCATCAGCGTTTTTATGTACTTCCAAGGAGAGCGCTTGATTAAAGGCCTTATTGAAGATAATTTTTCAATTACAACGCGTATTCACAGTGCCAAATCATGCAGAACTGATTAAATTAAAGAGCCGTATAATATACTTTGTGTGGGACGTATATTCTTGACTTATACGTCGTACGTTTAATGATTACTGCACTTAGGTTTTATTGATTTCTTCTAATTTTTTTGTAAAACCTAAAATTGGTAAACACGTTAATAATTCGTAAATGATGCTAAATAACATAATACCAAATATTTGAAATAAAATTCCTGATGTATTAAAAATAAGTACTATCACTCCTATTCAAAAAATACCCAACACTATTAAAGCTGAAGAATTCCGACCAATCAATACTTTTATTAACAACTATTAGAACATATAACAAAAAATATTAGAACAACTATTAGAACATATAATAAAAAATTTTAATTAATAATCAATCAGGTTTTCGAATACAATTCTCTTGTGAAAAAAAATATACTGAAGTTGAAACACTTCACATTTGTATTTAGGTATAAAAAACATATAGTTAAAACTTTTAAAAAGTGTCGTCAAAATTTATACAGTAGCATAACGTGACGTTTTCGATTTAATCAGATCATCTTCAGTGCCTTCTTATGTATTTGAAGCTAAACACTAAATTTGTAGCTGTGACATCCATATGTGGTTTTACATTATTCCAAATTTAAATTATACTATGACTGTAGGTCGATGACATTGGATAAAAATTAATACTCAAAGCGCTACGTATCTCCTTGCTCGGTTTGAACACGTACTCGGTGTTCTCGGCAGTTCTTAAATGTACCTACTAAGCATCTCCAGGTTTTTTTATCAGCGTATTTAAGCAGTTCCACATTTATGCCATCTATTCCATGCTGCTTTTCATTTTAGTCATTGTTGATTCTATTTCTTTCGGAAGGACTTCTGGTACATCTTCTGGGATACTGATTGTTTCTTGCGTGAAGTATTTCAGCGGCTTTGTGTAGTTCGCTGTAGAGTTAGTCACGGGTGGTATATTTATTTTGTCGAAATTTAGATGTCTGAAGTGTCTTGTAGATCATTAGTAGATTTATATTTATATTTAGTTATAGACTATAGCAATTTGTTTTTTTGAATCTTTCTTATTTCAGAAATATTTTGTTAATTTTTGCGAAATGTTGTGCTTATATATTATGAACTTTCTGTCAAGCTTATAATCCGGTCTTCCTGCAATCCCACGCAATTTGTTAAATGCTATTTTCTTATAAAATACATAAATTCCGTTTCCTTTAAGCGCATCTCGAATCAATATTAAGAATTCATGTTGAAATTTTATTTGCATTATCCTTGAACGTCTACCAAAACTCATTTATTTCATCTCATTATTTCTGTAATGATGTTTTAATTGTTGAAAAATATATTTTCATTAAACAAAAAAACGTGAGCTAATCGATACTCTTTGTATTCTTTCTGTCGTGTGGCAAATTGCCGAATCAGACAAGACATATGAGAAACGATCCATTTAAATTAATCAATATTTTTATTAAGTAAGATAACATTTTATCGATACATTTTCGAAACATTGAACGCTTTATGGAGAAGTTATTTTGAATTGTTCTGGGCCGGACTGAGAAATTTAAATATAGGTACTTAATTTAGTTTTTAAATGAAAATATTCTCTTGTTTTAACACGGCTTCATATAAGGGGTCTGTCATGAAACGCTTTCTTTCTTTAAATATAAACAAAACAAAGGTTAGATATATGTATGAAGCCTTCGATGCCATTATGTATGGATTATAACATCGTTCAAATGTCAGCCGCAGCTTCACCAGGTGACGCGCATCCAAAATGTCTAATTTTCCATTACTTTGACGCATATTCGCTCCGTGCGTGACTGACGCGACACCTATTGCCTTCATATGACAGTTTTGAAACTCCTAATTTGAGTTTAAACATATGATAAGTACATACGAAATTGACAATTATTAATAATTAATTTTTTAATTATATTTTTTTAGTTTATGTACCGGGTGGTCCAATAAGCCGATCTCTCGGCTATATATCAGAAACTATTCATGTTATAACTTTAGGAGAACAAATTCCTCAGTAAAAGTGGCCAAGAGAAATCGCTGGAAATAACTTTCAAGTTTCTGGGTTAACCGCTAGGGGGCGTAACATGCGAAGAAAAATTTAAAAACCAGTTTTTTGGGAAATATGCCCAATTATACCAAGTGTTAAATAAGTAAAGTAGAAAGAGGCCTAAATTCGGCACAAAGTTGTTAAAGTACTTTTTTACTTTTAAATAAAGGGTAGGGGAGAGTGGGGAAGTATTTGTGGATAAATACCTATAACTTTGGTTTGGATCAACCGATTTTAACGAAATTAGTGTCTTTAGAAAAGTATGGATTAATTAATTTACATCTACTAGTAAAATAATTGCATTTGGTCTTAGTTGTCATAGGTAGAAGGTACTTTCGAATAGAAAAATTTAAATTTGTCTTTCTTTCAAATGTTTAATGGAAACACCTATTTATTGTAAATTATAATGGAACTGGAATAAATTCGTAATAAAATGGTGCAACACAGCATGTGAATAGCTGGTGTCGAACTCGAGATATGATAAAAATGCATAAACATAAGTAAGTATAGTATTGACTCACCCAATATTATAATTTAAATTAAAAAAATAGTCGAAATTATTTTTAAAAGTCTAAATGTCTTTTTAATCTAGTGGGTACTTTTAAATTTTTTATAGCAGAAGAATCTTAATGTTGATACCTATTTTGACCATTGTTATTACATATGATTAAAAATAGTTTTCTTCGAAACTAAGTAGGCTAGGTACGACAAGGAATTTGACGGAGAGTTCATATTGTTTATTTATTGACAGCAGTCAAAACATTAAGAAGTGTTATATTATAATTCGAATGGAAGATTGCACTTTTTTCAATAGATATTAATATTGGTAATATTAGTAATTAATTATCAGTACTAATAATTCGTGATGATATATACAAATGCAGAATTGTATGATATGATAGGAGTTTATTTCGAATGTCACCAAAATGCCGCTATTGCCTCACGTATATATTCTGTAAGATATCCTGACAGGAGAGATTATGGCAAGGAAGTATTTGAAAAAAGGCAAGAAGATTAAGAGAAACTGGTAGTTTTCATCGTCCTTGTTTTAAACGACGTAGTAGAGGTATGACCGAATTTAATTCAATCAATGTTCTTGCTTTAATTCAACAGAATCCACATATAAGTAGTCGCCAAATCTCTATAGAATTAAACATACCCAAAACTACTGTTCTAAAGATTTTAAAACATCACTTTTTGGTTTTTCATATTATAAAGTGAACGTTTAGGTCAGAAACTTGGAATTCCCTTTAAACTTAGATTCAACTGTTATTTTAATATTCCGATAAAAACGGCAACAAGGCGCTTGTATCCTTTTATCCGTTTCTTAAAAATACTTATGCACGATTTATCTTGTAAAACAATTATGGATTTTTCAAGATTTTTTGAGTTTTAGTAAATATAGTGGTTTCTTTTTCACCAATATTTGTTGTTCTGTTTTTTAGACTGCATCCTTATCATGTAGTTCTCCACCAAGCTTTTCATGAGAGAGATTTTGATGCAAGGCTAGATTACTGCAATTGGATGTTAGTTCTGCTGAAGAACAACCGCATATCATGTCAAAAGATTTTGTGGACAGACGAGGCTACGTTAAATAGTGCGGGTGGTGTTAATCTGCATAATACGCATTATTGGGCTGAAGAAAATCCGCACTGGATACATGAGGTGCAGGTTCAATGTAGATGGAGTCTTAATGTATGGTGTGGTATAGTCGATGGAAAGATCTTAGGTCCATATTTCTTTGATAGAACTTTAAATGGCGAAACATATTTGGATTTTCTGGAAAATCAGTTGCCTGTTTTATTGGAAGATATTTCCTTACAAACAACAAAGATATGATTACAACAAGACGGGTGTCCTGCGTACTTTTCCAGACGAGTTCGAGATTATTTGTATGCAAGTTATCCAAATAAATGGATTGGAAGGGGAAGTATATTTTCATGGCCAGCTAGATCTCCAGACTTAACATGTCTGGACTTTTATCTGTGGGGAAGATTGAAGGACTTAGTGTATCAAACTCGACCAACCACGCGAGACGACATGAAACAGCGCATTATAAACGCAATAAATAGTATATCAACAGCTGAAATTGAAGCAGCTGTTGTGTCTACGGCCCGAAAGATTACATCTTTGTGTGAAACAACGATGGAAAACAATTTGAACATTTAATTGTAGATTAAGTTTTAATGATCGAGATATTTGTAAGATCTTTCACATATTTAGTTTTAAGTTATAATAAGGGTGTGTTAATACTATACTTACTTATGTTTATGCGTTTTTATTCATATCTCGAGTTCGACAAAAGCTATTAACATGTGGTTTGCGCCATTTTGTTATGAATTTAATCCAGTTTCATTAAAATTTACAATACATAGGTGTTTCCATTAAACATTTTGAAGAAAACAAATTTTAATTTTTTCTTTTCGGAAGTACCCTCTACCCATGACAATTAAAACTAAATGAAATTGTTTTATAGTAGATGTAAATTGAATCATCTACACTCTTCCTAATGACACTAATTTCGTTAAAATCGGTTAATCTAAACCAAAGTTATATGTATTTATTCACAAATACTTTCCCACTCTCCCCCAACCTTTATTTGAAAAATAAAAAAAAGTACTTGAACAACTTGTGCGGAATTTAGGCCTCTTTCTAGTTTACTTATTTAACACTTGCTATAATTGGGCATATTTTACAAAAAAACTGGTTTCAAAGTTTTCTTCACATGTTACGCCCACGGTTAACCAGAAACTTGAAAGTTATTTCCAGCGATTTCTCTTTTACTGAGGAATTTGTTCTCCTAAAGTTATAACATGAATAGTTTCTAATATATAGCCGAGAGATCGTATATATTGGACCAACCGGTACAAAATAAATGTAGTATTAAAAACTGGGTTTTTAAAAATCCATCACACTTTATCTTTTCAACCAAAACGGCAAAGAAAGGTAAAAATCTAGTACTGGAAAATCAAGTTTTTCATGTGGAAGAGCATGTAATTAAAAATAATAATAGTAAAAGTTATGATATAAAAATCAAAGTCATCAGGCAGGCTGCTTCTTCTTCTTCAAGTTCTACTCCTATCGGAGATTGGAAATCATTCTGGCAATTATAATTTTATTGGTTACTCGCCTGAATAGTTTAATTGAACTGCATCCAAACCATTCAGGAGATTGCGTAACCACGAGATTTTACGTCTTCCTACGCTTCTTCTACCTTTGATTTTACCCTGCATTATATTCCTTAGTAGTTCGTACTTTTCACCTCTCATGATGTGCCCCAAGTATTCCAATTTCCTGATTTTTAGGCAGGCTGCAGTTAGCTTGAAACCTTATGAAATATCATTTAAGGTAAATTATTTAAATGTTTCCTATTTCAATTGCATAAAAATAAAATTATGTGATATTTACTTTTTCATATTAATAGCATGAATCCATCTTGTTCTTCTCTCTAATTTATATGTAATCTTTGGAAACCTATAAAAACTACACTATTTTTGTTATTATTAGCACAATTAAATACGCAACATGTATTTGCACCCAATTTTGATAAAATTTATGCGTAAAAAGATAGGTCCAATTTTATCATATTTCGCCACTACGCACGCTGCTATCGTTTCAAGGTACCCCTACCATGGTCACGTACAGAGCGAATAATAGACTTAATTTTAACGATGGCATAGAATTTTTAGGTTAGGTTATTAACCCTACAGGAAACCCATTGAAATCCATTATAGCACACGTTAGGCCTGAGAGACCTATGGATAACAAGTTTTAATTACCAATTATGCAGAAATTCAACTAGTAGTTTAATATTATAAAATATCAGAAATACATCACCACATTAAATATTCCTTACTACTGTGGGTTTATATTGAAAACTTAAAATGCTAAAATCACAGGTTTTCGATAGAGTTAGGAAGTCAGACTTTTTCGCTACAATTAGACCATACATGTTGCAAACAAATGTAACAGGCGCATTTTTTACAATATCTACTTTTTCTATTCTTGCAAAATGTACTTTCTCTTAGTGGTTGAAGGCTCGGGGTTATTATCTTCTATTGGTTCCATTCCAGCAAAATTTCCTGCATCAATTCGGGTTTGGCGTGGCAAATGCATGTTTCCAGGTCTTTCCATTAAATGGTTTTTCGTCAACTGCATGATAACTGTTTTAAAAAATATTGTTTAGCGAGAGTACTATTTTTGTTAGAATTATAGAGTATAAAAGTTAAAAAAATTCACAAGAAAAAAATTCCTGTAGTTGGCTGTATACCACGTATCACAAAAAAGAGGTTAGTCTTTGTAAATGGGTACCTATATTTATTTAAAAAACCCTTAAAAGGGCTACATCAATAAAACAAAACGTTTTCGGACCACATAGTAAATCATCAGGTTTTAAAATCGAAAAAATGCCTAAAAATAAGTTTTAACTAAATGGTTTATACTTATATTTTTAGGCATTTTTTTGATTTTAAAACCTGATGATGGACTGTGTGGTTCGAAACGTTTGTTTTTATTGATGTAGCCCTTTTAAGGGTTTTTTAAATAAATATACCTATTTAAAAAAACTAACCTCTTTTTTTTAGAGTATAAAAGCATTTGCACCAGCTGCATTCAGTATTTCATTAAATATGACCATAGGCCAGCGTCTGGTATTTCTTGTACAATTATATTCTCACCACATAACTGATCGGCAGAATTTACACCTCCTTTTGTCACATTATGGGCAGTTTGTGCATCGATATTATCATCGTGATGTAAACTGGAGGCTACCAATACACATTTGTTTTTTTTTTGGAATATATGAAGCAATAGTAAAGGTTTTCGGTAAAGTCAAATAATATTGAATAAATGAGTGTATGTTTCTATTTTTAGGTTAAATGAATGCTGGTGGTATCTATTTCTTATTTTTCCGTACAGTTTCAACTGTTAACTTGATGATGATGATCTTTAAGTATGTTCTCCATTATTTTAATTCCAGTAAACCAATTATCTATCGTTATCCATTTCTCTTGGAATCAAAAATAGGCTCACACAAAAGTTCTACAACATCATCAGTTTTGGTACCAATTTTATATGGACCCTTCGGCTGAAGCGACGGTGTAATAAGTTCTGGCGTCTACAAAAGCAAAAACTTTGATACCATATTTTGCTGGTTTATTGGGAATATACATACGGAAACTGCACCTGCCGTGGAAGGTCCACATCCAGTGTCACATACTCCCCAGCGCTATATGACAATTGTTACTGAACAGTTCAAAAATGTTTCTAATAGCAGTGATTTTGTCTAATTCTTTTCTTTCTTCTCTTGTGGTTACATCATCCAGTCTTATGCATGTCAGAAGAAAACGAAAACGATTTATGCCCATTGCGGCTGGAAATATAGAATTACCAATTTTTATCAGTTGTCTAAAATTCGGCAACATTTAATCTGTTGCCATTTAAAGTACCTGCTACGTATAGTATTTCGATTATAGCTTTAATTTCATTCAAAGTCGGTTTTTTTTCTATAATCAGAAACTTTGATATTTGTCAGTTTGCGTATATAAATATTTTTATTATGTACAATGCCAGATAACACAATATCTTCGCTTATTAGTTTTAACCAGCATTCTATGTAAGGGTGTTTTTAAATTTCTGGCATAGAGCTTCACTCCAGGGATATGGGTTATAATATTTTCTTGTCGAGTGCGAACGTTTTTACGAGGACATTCTTTTTTCTATTTCGTGTTATCTTTTCCACGAAATCATAAAGGAAAACTCTCACCTGGTTGGCGGTCTTTATTTTCTACATGTGCTTCACCTTCAATGTCCTCTTCTGAGTCTGTATTATGATCGCTGACTTCAAAATAATCAGGATCTGCCACCGAGTCATTATCATCGTCTATGTTCTTTACACCAATTAATGAAAGAAGCCTGGGAACAAGAAATAATGCCAAAAGAATGGAGTGGCTGTATTATCGTGCCAATACATAAAAAAGGCAGAAAGGATACATGTGGCAACTACAGGGGAATCTCACTAATCGGTACTACATATAAGATATTAGCTTCAGTTGTACACTGCCATATACAGAGGAAATTATTGGCGATTACCAATGCGGCCTGGAAGATCAACAATCGACCAAATATTTACTATTAGACAAATGCTAGAAAAGTATTGGGAATATAATAAAGAAGTACACCAGATCTTCATAGATCTCAAACAAGCATATGATTCCATAGATCGCTTAAAACTGTGGAGTGCAATGATGGAGTTCCAAAGAAGCTGACCATGATTGCGCGAATGTATGTCAACAATTCCTTTGCACAAATTAGAATAGGAGCAAAACTTCAAAGGCTTTCGGCATAAGCACCGGGCTCAGACAGGGAGACCCGCTGTCTCCATTACTATTTAATCTAGCATTGGAATACGCAATGCGAAAAATCTATACCAGAGTCAAACCAGACATAACTGCCAGAGGAGCAAAGATTATTCTCGCATTTGCAGATGATGTAGATGCAGTAGCACAGACAACACTGGAAGTTAAGGATATAGTATCGAACTTTGAAGAAGCAACACAAAGCGTAGGCCTGAAAATAAACGAAGAAAAAACTAAATACATGGTCGTATCAAAAAAGCAACGACAGCGAATAAGACAAAACATTACCATAAACGATCATAATTTTGAGGTGGTCAAAGAATTCAAATACCTAGGAGCAACAATTAGCAAAACACAGGAGAACGGGAGGTTGAAATACGAATACTGGCGGGGAATAAATCATTCTTTGCCATTCAACATCTAATGAGGTCAAAGCTTCTCTCAAGGTGTGCCAAAATCCAAATGTACAAAAACCATAGTACGACCAGCAGTAACATATGGAAGTGAAACATGGACATTGAGAAAGAAAGAAATCAATAAGCTATTAGTATGGGAACGCAAAATCCTGCGAATTATATATGGTCCTTGCAGGGACAGCGTGACAAATGAATGGAGGAGCAGATACAACAATGAAATAGAGACTCTCTTCGGGAAAGGAAACATCGTAAGATACATAAAAGCCAATAGATTAAGATGGGCAGGCCACGTGGTACGGAGTGATAAGGACAGACTGATTAGCAATGTGTTTTGGGAAAGACCAGATGGTAAAAGATCGACAGGAAGGCCTAGAAAAAGGTGGAAAGACGCTGTCAGGGAAGACCTGGAGAAGATGGAAGTAAGGCCATGGGAAATAATAGCACAGGATCGGAATCAATGGAAGGCAATAGTAAACGCGGCAAAAACTCACGAAGAGTTGTAAAAGCCAATGATGATGATGATGTTCTTTACATCTGTAAGTACCTTCTCATAGAGCTTTTGTAATTTATGTACTTCTTTCTAGTAATTACCCATTTTAACCTAAATAATAATATAAAATTATAATCTCAATATGATACAACAACTATAAATATTGTAAAACACATTAAGATAGGAAGTTTGAGGCGGGTAGGCCACGTAATGCGGATGGAGCAAACCGACCCACCTAGAAAAACGCTCCTTGATAGACCTATTGGTCAAAGAAGAAGAGGAAGACCCAAAACAAGATTCCTAGATAACATAGACCAAGATATGAGAAATATGGAAATACGTGCTTGGCGGAGAAAGGCGATGGATAGGGACGACTTTAGGAGGATTCTTGGGGAGGCTAGGACCCACACAGGGTTATAAAGCCAAAATGATGACTATAAATCTTACCTTTAGTGAGTTTAAATTAATAAAATTAACAAAACGGCAATTATTTTCTTACGACAGAAAAACGTTCTAAATGGTAAAATACGTTGTTCTTTATTCGTCAAACAAATAAGGCGAATGAATATGTTAAGTCTGTCATGCCCATACCACTTCCTATTTGAACTCTAGGTAACTAGCAATTTTAACTGATACAGAAATCTATACTGCATACATAGTTGAGAAGGTACGCTGGACATAAAAGTTATAGATATAAACTGCTGCATTTTATCGCAAAAAATAAAACGTTATAGGCCTGATAGTCCCAACGTTGGACATGGAAGATCTGTGGACATACCATAAGACAGAAAGACACAGATGGAATAAGATGATTATACACTGGAGACCACATAGTTACAAACGAAAAAGAGGAAGGCCACAAATAAGATGTTCAGATGACTTGAAGAAATACGCAGGCCCGAAGTGGATACATACAAACTGCCTACAATAGAGAGATTTGGAAGAAGGAAGAGGAGGCCTATGTCGAAAATTGGACAGCAAGGGATGTATAGATAGATATATAATAAGCCCAACGTATGCTCTGTTATGGTTAATAAAGTAACCATACGTGCATGTTAACACATAATTAAGATGAAAATTACCAAACAAAGTATAGTTATAAAAAAAAGGAATACGAAAATAAAGAAAACAGTACCTCAATTAACAAATAATTTTTTAATCGATTATTGTTATAACATCTGTACGAATAGGAACGACGAAGCAGAATTAGCTAACGAAATCGCTAATGCAGAATATAAAATGTGGCATGTGTAACAGCAAAACTGTCCTAAATATCTTTTTATTTGATCACAAAGCTTGAGTATTGTTAGATATAAATTTTCAGCAAAGTTTACCTGATAACTGGGAACAATGATATCACTCTGATGTTAGTATATTATGTTATTAGTATATTATACTTCTTTGTAATAATATAATAATATGTTGTAAGGTACTAACCACGTTGGTTTAATCGTTTTGATATCCACGATTAATATAGGAACGTGCTTAGGTCAACGTTAGTTAAAGTATCCCTTCTTCACTACTACAGAGACAATCATGGAGGTGAAAGGGTTGCTGGTGTGAGCACATATTCATGAATGTTAGGGAAATAAAGTCTTCTACTTACAATCCGTAATATGGTTTATTAGACTTAAGAATTAAAGTCTGAAGCCCAACATGCTATAAACAACTCAAAATCTGGCAGAGCCCCTGGGCAAGATGAAGTTCGTATCAAACTGATTAAACTTATAGACGAAGACAATGTAATTGCAATATAGCACGGATGCGCAACAGATAAGTAGAGGAGTGAGACAGGGCTGTATACTTTCACCATTACTATTTAATATATATTCCGAAGAGTTATTTACGCAAGCACTTGAAAACTGTACAGAAGGGATGAATATAAATGGTGAAAATATAAATAACATCCATTATGCTGACGATACAGTCATTATCGCTGAAAGTTAGATAGACCTGCAGACGTTACTAAACACAATTTATGATACTGGGGAACAGTTTTGTTTAACAACAAACATAAAGAAAACAAAAACTATGGTTATCAGTAAGAGGGGCAAAGTCATTACAAGGTTCCAGATAAAAAATGAAGATATTGAGCAAGTGGATAAAATAAAATACCTAGGAGTGTAGATTACGGAAGATCTGAATCCGAAATTAGAAATTCGCTCAAGAATAGAGCAATTAACAGCAGCCTTTTGGAAGATGAAGAAATTTCTGAGTAAACAAAGACTCAATCTGCAAATCCGATATCAGATGGTAAAATGTTGTATCCACTCTATTTTTCTGTATGGTGTTGAAGCCTGGACTGCTAATGTTGACTTATTAAGAAAACTAAAAGCTTTTGAGATGTGGCTTTTTAGGAGAAATGGTTTTGCACAGAATGGGAAGAGACAGAGAACTTTTGACCACCATTAAAAGGCGAAAAACAGCATATTTGGGGCACATACTTCGAAATGATAAGTACGAGTTGTTGCAGCTGATTATGACGGGTAAAATCGAAGGAAAAAGGGGTCCTGGTAGACGACAAATATCCTGGCTGAAAAACATTCGCGACTGGACCGACTTAAACATACAGAGGCTCTTAAAAAAAGCAGAAGATAGAGACGAATGTGCAATGGTTATAGCCAACCTTCATTAGTGGAGATGGCACTAGAAGAAGAAGAAGCCTAATGTGCAGTCTACGCGAAACAACCTATAGAGTAAATTGTAATACATGCATATACTACACGTTGATCCATAATAAATTACCCCAATTGCTGGTATACAATAATAAAGTCCGGTCCATAATAGTACTATTAGTTAAGTTCAAATGTTAATATCGATAATTATAGAAAATATCCCCGTAAACCGTTATAAATTGTTGATTATAACGCAATTAGACTCTTGTTTGTAAGATAAACACTATTTTAATATTTCAAGTGAAATTCACGCTGTTGAAAGATGCGCCTTTCATATATACTTTGATAACAAACACATGTAACACAAGATATTGTCGTAACGTCCGACAGTCAATCTGCCATTAAGACGTTGAATTAAGGCGCCCTTGACTATATATCTGTGGGAGAATGTTTAGTGAAGATTACCAAAAGATAACCTAATTATCAGATACCAAAGATATTCTAGTAATCCGCCAGAATCTGATCAAAAAAAAAAAAAAAGAAAACGACGATATAAATGACGAAACTAACAACGAAAGAAGGAAAGATCTATTGTATAGGCATAATTAAAGACTACTTGGGAAGAAGAGTTTGTCAGTATTTGCTCAAAAGTATATAAACTTAATCCTGATCAATATCCCATTTCCTGATAAAAAGAGTGTAAGTCATATTCTGAAAAATAAAGCAGTTCTACATAAAGTTACCCAAGCACGACACCGGAAGAGAAAGAATAGAAATTATAAAAATAAAAAATCGAGTAAGACAAGAAGATGCGCTCTCAACAGTACTAGTCATTCTATGGGATACTAAAGATAATAAAAAAGCTGTCAAACACAGGAACTATAAAAAAGAATGCAGTACAAATCATAGGGTATGCGGATGATATAACCATAGTAGCTACAGATAAAAAGGCATTAAACAAAATCTTCCAAAAAGATGGAAAACGAAGCCAAACAGAGGAATGGAAATAAAGGAAAATAAAACAAAATACATATTATACATCTACATCCAACTTACCCGTCTACAATATACAACTCTAAGAAGATAAAAAATCAAAATTCAAAAGGAATATCCAAGGCAAGTGGCAGGAGCTTTGGACCATCACACAAAGCTCAGAGAAATACAACCTAATGTTAACAGCTATTTATCCCTAGCATCTCTGAACAGAAAAGAGAAGATAGCAATACGAAGATTGAGGATAGGACACACACGTTTGATTCACGGTCATCTTATGCCCTCTGTCCTCTACAGGCCAGTTATACTCACACTGCAACGATATTCCTATTACCGTTAAGCATATCCTCACATAATGTGAGGTCATTCGCATTGCCAACAATATAAGCCACAGTTTAAAAGAACTTCTGCAGTGTTCAAGCCGACCCAAGAGCCTAATAGACTTCTTAAAGATTACACAGTTGTTTAACAAAATATAATTTACATAATATTGTTATTCTTTACTATTATGAACTCTGTATCATAACTATGTAGGTACTATTGTAAACCTTTGCTCCCGTGTCAATGACCAAAGATATCGAGAGACGTTAATTCCAAATAAAAAAAAAATATTAATATTTTTAATGTGTGCATTTTAGATTCATATTCTTATAAACGTCAGAACCAGTGAAAGTCCTCAATAGATGTTCCATCAACCTTTTAAACTATCATTTTCTGATTTAATACAGGCCGCAGACACTCTTATTTGTGTTTTTTTTTATTGTCATTAATACCGTACCGCGGACTTGAGTAATTACATGCGTCGGCATCAACATCTTAAGTTATCAGCTAGATTTATAGTTATTGAAACCAATAAAATTATTTTAAAAAAGTTTTAATGTCAACTTACAGTTAATATTTAATGATAAACAGACAATTTATGAGCCATTGTAGGTGAATCGCATTGTCAACAAGTCATGTTTACTAACAGATAGTCATTTCGTAACATTCTAGTCTGCTTTTCTAATTTCTGTAATATTGTGACCCGAATTGAACCACAGCAGAATAACAAATAAATGAAACACTCGTTCTACGCATAGTTTAACGTATTTATTGCTATATATAAGTAAAACGTGATAAAAATGAGTAAATAAATGTATAATTAGATATACAAACAATGCAAAAGCTTTCAAACTCAAAAAAATGAAGATGCTGTGTTGTCCAGCTGATTTATTTCTGAAAATGGTCGGGTTTAAAGTCACTATCACTTTCGATAATTCCGGAAATCGCTATCAACTGTGTGCCGTGTGAATGACACACCGACTGTATCTTGTGCAAACTCCAAGCTGTATATTAAAAACTCCAAATCTATTAAGTTTAGATATCATTATCATAGTCATCGATATCTTAGGAGATTAATTACTATTTAACTGGGAATAAGCCACAATTAAAAATAAAAATACGTTTATTGACGTTTCAATTTCCACTTCGGAAATCGTTCTCAAAATACAAACAGTAAATTAAACAAATTTTGTTTTTTGTTACATAGTGAAAAATTCTTCTAATAATTTAATTTTATCTGACTCATTTATATTGACAATTCAGACATACATTATGCATTTTAAAGTAGACGACTTTAAAATGATATTGCCAATATTGTTGAGTTGCACTGCTGGGACGACTTGACTTATAACATAGTTCATTCGATTACATGAAATCAACTTTAACTTGAGAATATCCGTCAGAAAAAAATCATAGCATATAATTCGTCTTTAAAAAGACAAACACATGACATGATCACAGTTAAATTCTCCTGTTAGTGATTCCATAGTAAATTATGAGGGAAAAACCAGGAAAAAAACCTCATAATACTATCCCGACATTGTAAGTATTTGTTCGTGAATTTAGTTTACCTTCAACAAACATCAAAATTCTGATTTTATATGTTTTTATATGTATTTTCTTATTAATAACTTCCTCTTTCAATATTGGCAACCAGATCCTACTACATTCTGACGAGGAATTTGCGACACAATTGGCCTCATTTAGCATAATTAGAGCCGCTTCTTTGATTTTTTCTTTTTACTATCCGTTTCTTTTAGGACTACATTTGAATTATTCCATTGAACCCTATGTTTATTATCCCATACGTGTTTACATATTTGAGATCTATCAAATTCTCTATTTTTTATATAAGATTGATGCTGCAGAAAACTGCTGCGTTAGACTTTTTGTTTTCTGTACACCGAGCTGGGGCTCGACCCACATCCACTAAACCATTCGACAGTGAAGCGAATGAGAGGCAGCCGCACAGCCCGCTGAGCTATCTCTGCAATGAATGCACTAAAAAAAATAAATCATCGTCGTTATCTCTGCAATTAGAATGAGCCTAATCTTTGCGGAGTTGACATTTCTCACCATGCTTGTCATTATAGTATGGCTGGAAATAATATAAGCCTTTAACATCATCATCATCCAACGAGCCTAACTCTGTCTTTTTCTTTTTCTTCGAAATCGTTTTTTTTTTCTACTTTATTGGCATTATCTTTCCTTACTTTAGCTGTCTTTTCTTTAAGTGCGATATTCTCTGGTGTTTCTGTTATTATAGAACTTTCTTCTATTTGTGGTATTGTTGTTAGTTATCGTAGGATCTTTTGGAAATGGACAAATACTTTCCAATAGTTCCTTAACAGTATTTAACTTGTCGGTTTCTCTAGATGGTGTTGCAACCTTCTTGGACGCTGTTCCTTTCTCGCCAGTCCCATCGGATATAGATTGAAGTGGTTCTTTAGAGGTTCTCTCTAAAGTGGACGGCAGTGATGGCATAGGTTCTCTTGTGCCATATTCAACAAGCGTAAGTAAGTGCATGGCTAAAAATGGCAAAAGCTGTCGTGTTCTTCAAATATATTCCTATTAAAAGGGAATATCTCAGTCACTTTATAATCACTTAGTTTATTGGCCGGAGAAGTAGCTTTGAGTAGTGCCTCAGCGACAAGTCCAGGTAAGTCATAAATGGTCATAGCTTGACCGGGATTATTCTTCATCCAAACATCTATACAATTATTCAGATAAAATTATAGTGGTCCGTAGACACAGTAGTCTAAGGACTGCAAATTTGTGCGATATGTGGAAGGGAAAGACAGACGAACAATGACAGTTTGTCGACAGAAGTCAACAGTTTGAAGACCTAGGTGCAATCTATGGTTTTTCAGTACTAGTAGTATCTTATTTTCATGTGAAAGCTTTTACACCTTGCAAAATCTTTCATGAAGATAAAAAAGTGTCAGTATCCATCCAACCAATATCATTAGCCTTTTCGATTGAACCTACTAAAGCTCGAGCTATGAAGTATGGTTTGAACCACTTCTTTGGGAATAGGAACAGTGGCGGAACTGTAATCCCTATTGTGTTTACAGCCAGGCAAAGAGTTACTAACGTACCTCTTTCCACAGACTACCTCTTTTACTCTCAAATGTGTTTCAAATGCTTCACTTTCTGCTGAGATAGATAAAAAAGTAAAAATTTACCATTTTTTGATCTTAATTTGTGTATTTTTTTAATGAAAACATATAGGTTCTTGTTATATAAGTCCAAATTACTGAAAACCACTGTCGTTTGTCTAGCCGGTTTAGTCTCACGAAGAAAACTTTATTTTTCCGGTCTAATAACCACCTTTTTCAGAAAACGTATTTATTTGTCACATTAATATTTTACAATATTTCTTGAGATGTAAGTGTGCGATTTTATTACAGCAATTTACATCAACCTTCTAATTGCGGTTAAATATTTGTCGACAAATACTTCCAGCATTAATTTATGGGAACTAACCGCAGTGACTGCAATTACAAGTGATTTTATTTGTTTGTTAAATAATTCATTTCGCAAGCAGAGTTTTAGAATGAATGAAAAGTGTTTATTTAGGAAAGTGAAAAGAATTAATAATGGATTTGTGAGCGTAGGAAAATATTATTTGTACTCCATCTTAAGAACGACAAAAAAATATGGTAAGTACCTTTGAATTAAAAAATGGTAATTAGTTAAAATGGTCTTGAAAGATCTGGTAAAAAGACTTGAAATATTTGCAGTGAACAATGGGTGGTAAAGTTATTACGATATTAATTGCGAAAGAACAATTTTTGGGGTCCGGTCAGTAATTCTACGGCAAACATAGAAATAAAGATAATTCTTTGTAATTCTAATTATTGATTACTCCTGGTATTAGTCCACATGGATATTGGTGTGGCTTATTACTTTGAACGTATCTTATTGGGTAATACTGAAATGTAATTGGTCAAAATTTTCGGAAGTGAATACACTGATACCAAATCTGGCTTTGCCGTTATCAGGTAAAAATTGCTTCTCATGTTTCAAAGGCGGCAAGCATCAATAACAGTGTCGTCGTGATAAACTTATTTTATTTTATTTTAAACTTATTATATAAATTATTTTATTTGTAAAATTGTAGTCTCATTTTTTAGTTCTCAAATTAATAAGCACATTACATTTCATTTGCATTATGTATGTATATACTTTTAATCATCAATTTTAAATTTCAATAAAAGTTAAGGAATTTTTAGGGTCCAGTCCCGAATAATTCAGAAATATAAACATTATTTGTAATTGATCACTAACGGTATTGTCCACATTGCAGCTGTGGTTTATTACTTTCTACGTATCTTATCGGGCACTACTGAAGTGTAATTAGTCATATTCTTCGGAAGTTATTACGCTCAAACTTGATCGTTATCTGGTCAAAAATGCCTTCTCAGGTTTCTCATACTAAACGATATATTCAGTATCGTCGTGTACGACAGCAAGTTCACGTATATTTTTAATATTTTTGTGCAAACAGTAGTGTTGTGTTTTAGTTAAGTTTGAGTTAAGACAGTAGAAAATAAGTTGTAAATACATTAAAGAATATCGAGATGACAATAGAGACATTGTGTATCTTGATGAAACGTGGTTTGACACCCATGATGTAGTTCAATATGGCTGGATGGATGATAGCAAAAAGTGCTGCTTGAATACTCCTTGTTCGAGAGGAAAAAGAATTATAATTCTACATGCTGGGACTAAGAGCGGGTTTGTACCTAATGCCTTGTTATTATCGGCCAAAAACATTAAACAGTGTCATCAGCTGATTATCATGAGGATATGACGGCTGAACTTTTCGAAAAATTGGCAACGGAACAGCTGTTACCGAATATTAAAACAAATTCCGTGATAGTAATTTATAATGCGTCATACCATTCTAGACTCTACACCAAAATTCCAAATACTAGCTCCAAGAAGGGAGATATCATAGAATTTATGGAGAACAAATGCATGGCAACACCTAGTAAATGTACCAAAAAGGAATTGTTGCAATTAATTAAGCAACAAAATTTTCAAAAAGAATATGTAATAGATAAACTCTTTGAACGCCACGGGCATACGGTTTTACGGCTCCCTCCATATCATTGTGTTTTCAACCAATTGAAATGATATGGGCCAATGTAAAAAAGAAATTGCGGAAAATGAATCAATCTCCCCAATGAAGTGACGTTGTTGTCCAAAATATAAGAACAGTGATCGAAGAACTTAACAAAACTGACATTTGGAAAAATTGTGTAGCGCATGTTCAAGTAAAAGAAAAAGAATATCCTACTTTACCACCAATTGAACCGGTAGTTATAAACACAAACGACGACTCAAGTTCTGGACACACGGATAGTGATAGTGTTTAATTGTTTGAATATTTCTACAAAGACTTCCACAACTTGTCAAAAATATGTTCTGTGTATCGAAGTAAATGTGATCTCTCGATTAATCTATAACCCAAGAGACAATTCGACTGTAAGACGAATTGGCCGATTTCATGTAAGTATCTTTCAAAAATAACCTCTTTAAACCGATGAAACTTACAGATCATATTCATGATTATTTTTTACCAAAAAAAGGGATCAACTTTGTTTTGAGCGTAACTTGCTTACGTTTGATGCTAGAAACTTTTTTAAAAATTAAAAATAAAGATTTCTTTAAACAATTAAAAAAAAAGTAAAAAAACATTTTTTTTTTATTATTTCACGTTGAATTATTCGATATGGAATTTGACGAATAGGTAAGAATCTATTTTTCATTAGCTATAACTCTGCTTCTGCTGGGTATACAGACTTCATACATATACCATTGTTTTCACTTTTTTATAAACTGTATTTTTGCTACGAACATTTTTTCCATAAAATACTTACCTTTTGAGTTATTTGCGAGAAATCGTCCAAAAACGTGGTGTTTTTGATGAAAAATGAATATATTCACTCGCAAATAACTTAAAAAGTATTGATTTAGTAAAAACCTCTATAGAACAAAAGTTACCTAGAATTAGTCAGTTTATCCACTTCCGGACTTATTTTGGATGTATATCTTTTCACCCCCCAAGAAGGTGCGGTACTCACCCCCAGGGCAAAAATACACATCGGCACAATATCACTTTTTTTCTTTGACACGTTAGCTATATGTGTATGCCAAATTTCATGTCAATCCCAGTGGTTCTTTAAAATTTAGAGGTTTTTACAATATTTTACCGTTAGTGAATGGACTATATTGTGTATTAACTTTTAATCATCTTTGGTGTCAAGTTCATAAAGAAATGTGAATAATTAACAATATTATTACTGTTTAACAAAATATTAGACCTTAATTTAAAAATAAAAGTTTATTATTTAATTTCTATTGCGCCGCCTATGTTTTACAAAGACGCCGACACTTGAGTGTCGAATTTTGTTTTTATGACTTGTCCAACTGACATCGTAGAAACTTTACCTGAGTCAAGTCCTGCCTCCTACATCATATTTACTAATTAGTTGCTGTATTTATTGAGAAGATTGTAAATTGCAATAAATAAATTTACGAAACTAAAAAATATATATAAATTATTATCTGAACTGTTTGTGACAAAATTTTTAGTTTAATATTCGAGAAGAAAGTAATTAATCACAAATATAACTAGAAAACAAAAATAAAGAAAGTAGTAACTTTAAAAGAGATATATGAGTGTTTGGGTTGGAATATGTCGAATTTAGTTAGTACAGTTGGTACAGTATAAATGCCGATGTACGTCATTACCTACGTCAGAGATCTAAGTTGGCATTGTTGCCAAATTACAAAAAAAAACCTGGATTGTACAACAAAACAAATTATTATTCAATGTAAATAAATAACACAATTTATAAAATACAATAAAAAGATAATATTTTCTTCATTACCTATTTGCTTTGCAATGTTTTGTTGACATTTGAAACTATATTTTCAAATGTTACTAATTCTATTTTCTTCAACTTTATTTAAGTTTCAGTTTTCATCACAATAGTGCTTATGAAGGTTCTATACTTCATCTAATTTACATACCGATGCACGTCATTATCTACGTCAGATATCAAAGTTGACATAGTTGCCAAAGTATAAAAAAATCCTGACTCCATTTTAAATCAAATAGATCACATAATTATTGCAAAAGTATTACCATCTCTTTACAACGACTATTTAAATTCTTACATGACATTTTTGAAATAAAACACACTAATTTTGTTCTAAAAAGAACAGATTTCATTAAATAGGTAAAAATATAAAATAAGAAGTACTCACTTTAAAAGTCAAAATAATAAATTACAAAAGTGTCAACACCGCAATTGTCAAATAAGTGTTTCCAATTTATGCCAAAATTTCACCTTCGTTCAATTACAGTTACAGTGTGTTCCGAACAAATGTTCTTCATAAAAACGCTTTATAATACATTTATACAAATTAAATGAAACATACTATTGTGTATTTATTTAAGTTAACATATATAATAAAATATGTCTAGTGGCTGTCATGCCAGTGTACTAGGCAAAGTGATTCTAAAAAAGAACACACCTGCCGCCAAAATATTTCGTGTTGGTATCATGTAACGTAACGGGCTATGACGCCGATGATGTGCATCGGTAAGTAAATTAGATATAGTGTATATACTTTATGAACAATGTAAAAAAAATTTGTTGCCTAAACGTTACACACGAGTACCTACTTTTGTTTTAAGATTTTAGTTTTTCTTTTACTTTTTTCATCCATCTTATAGTTTTTTAGAAAACTTTTTTATCATTAGTTTAAACCTATAAAATATTAACCTTAATTTTAATGCTTAAGGAGCCATAAAATACTTTCCTAACTAATCACTGTCTATGTCACAGCTGCTACTTAAATATTCTTCTTTTTCTGAGCTTCTCGCTTTTTAAAGGTCGTTGTTTCTTACTCTTTGTCGCCACTCATTTCTGTCCATCGGATCTTCACCCCAAATCCTCTGCCGCGCAGTTCTTCCTATCTTCTCCTCGGTTTTCCTCTACCTCTTCTTCCACCAACTTCAACAGCTCTATGCTTCGCTTCACATAGTTGTCATGTCTACGTCTGATATTACCAAACCATTGAAATCTTTGTTCTTGACTCTTGTTTGAAACTATAGTCACACCGGCTCTTTCTCTAATTAAGTCTCTAGGATATTTAAATTCTCCTACTCGTCCTAGCTTTTCTGCAAGCAGTTATACGTCCTCAACCATTCCTCTTCCTCCCAACCAAATATACATCGTCTTCGACCTGCTAACCTTAAGTCTTCTTTCTTCAGTAGCCCTTCTCCAACACTCCAACTTCTCTTCCAACATTTATTTGTTCTCCTTTAGTAATACGATATCATCAGCAAAGAGCATTGACCAAGGAGCCTCCACCCTTACTTTTACTGTCAGTACATCCATAACAAGATTAAAAAGGCAAGGACTCGTACATAAGTCCATAGTTCTTTTCTAAGGACTATATCGTACGCCTTTTTAAGATCTATAAATAAAATGTAGCTCTCTTTTCTTCTCGCTGTATGTCGCTCTATCAACTTTCTCAACGCAAACAAGGCATCCCTTGTTCTTCCTGGAATAAACCCAAACTGTTATTTCCCTATCGATGTCTCTCTTCTTATCCTTTGCTCTACACTTTTCTCCAAAATTTTTATTGTGTGCGACATTAACTTTATCCCTCTATAGTTTTTACAGTTCTGAATGTCCCCTTTATCTTTATACAATGATACTATCATACTCTCTCTCCATGCATTGAGCATCGTCTCTTCCTAATATATCCCGCTTATTAATTGGCAAAAAATATCAACCCCTTTCTCTCCTAGAGCGTACCAAACCTCCACAAATATTCCATCAGGTCCTACTGCCTTACCATTATTCGTCCTATTTAACGCCTCGATAACTTCATCTCTCTCTATCTCCGGTATTACATTCTCATTTGGGATCCCACATTCTCTGTCTCTCCTATGGTGTTCTTCATTTAGCAACTTACCAAAGTACTCATACCATATTTACTTTATTTCAACATTGGTTCTTAAGACTCTTCCTCTCGTACTCTTAATCTGCCGCACGTGGGTCAAGTCCTTTGATGACTCTTGCCTTGCTTTAGTAATGCTGTACAAACATTTCATCCCGTGGGAGTTTCAAACTCTTCATACAGCTGTGCAGACGATCTTTACTTAGCAGTAGTTATAGCGCGCTTTGCTTCCTCTTTTCCACCTTGTATATATCCTTATCTTCCTCTCTTCCTGTCTAGACCTGTCATACCTCTTTCTAGCCTCTTTCTTCTCTTTAACTTTCTGTTGCACCTCATCGCGTACCAGATGTTTTTCTTAGCACTTTCTCTCCCACTGGCACAACAACTTCACTTTTGGCTTCCCACCAATCATTTACCGTTGAAGACCTCAAGCTCTTCTAGCACTCTACTCATAAAGACGATTGCCAAATCGTCAAAAATTCCAAATTGCCAAATCGTAAATTTCACCACTTTACTTTCTAATGTCCTTTCCGCCTCACCTTTATCTCCGTATCCACTATCACCGGTCGGTGTTGACTAGCTACACACTCACCCTTTATTACTTTAAAGTTTGTAACCTCTTTTAGCTGACTTCTTTTACAAAGCATAAAATCTATCTGACTTTTTCAGTTTTTATACAGGCGGTATGAATGACAGCAAAATCCCATGCCACTGCAAAGTCAATCACACTATTTCCTTCATCGTTTCTTATTCGTATCTCCAAACTCCCATGAACTCTTTCTATTCTCGCTCGTGCTTTACCAATATGTCTATTCAAATCACATTCAATAAAACACCACCAATATGTCAGTTATAATAGTTTGCATTGAAAATACAATGGTATGGTGTCAGACGTAATCCTTTATGGTTATATTGTTCTGCTAAATCATCAATAATGTGTTTTGGGGGTGGCTTGTTTCATCTATAAAAATAAACTTGTATAGTTCTTTATGTTTTTATTTTTGATACAGTCTCAAAAATTCTGCTCTGTTCTCTCTGTTCAAAAATAAGGAGGTCAAAATCACATTTTCTGCTGAAAAGAATTAAATTTAATTTCATGTTTAGCAAATCTATTGAATAACCCTTTGATATCGAACGAAAAGTTTACTTACTTCTTTAATACGTACTGCAAATTGTATTACGAATTTCGCTTGTATTTCTTATTTCTGTAATGGTAACTTTCTTAGTTATATTACGTTTTTTTTTTAGGTTTTGATGTTAAAGGTGTAGATATAACTCATAGTTGAAATATATAAATTTAAAGCTGCAGTCTCACTTAAACAAGAATGTATATTTTAAGCATCTGCATAAACATATAAAAAAATACATTACATACTTCCTTAACAGCAGCCAATGATAGAATTGGGCCGTTATTTGTCACGTTCCTGTTCAAAATATTCCATCAAAGAAGCTACCATCTTTTTCTAACTACTATTTAACTTCTTATGTAACCCTTGGGAATTCAATCACACTAATTTTGATCTAAAAAGAACAGAGTTTAATTAGTAGTAGTAAATAATAAATAAATAATAAACAGTAAATAATCAACACCACAACTGTCAAATAAGTTTTATAAATTTATGCCTAAATGTCACAATCTTTCGATGGCAGTTAACGCACTGAATACAACACCCAACAAGAAGCGAAACGAAGGTCTTTTTCGCAATCCAAATTTCTGTGAGAATCCGCCATGTTCTAAATAGTTTATCTGTAACCTATAAAAACTGTAGTTTGTTTATGTATTGAAATGTTGTTTCCTGTGTGCTGTATAATACTAAAAAGAATAATACTGTTATATGTATTTTTTATTATACATATACATATTTTAATAGGTACCTTAAAAAATCGATAAAAAGTAATAGAAATCGACTGATTTTCATCTCTATTTTGAAATTAACTCTCAAATTCATCGCCTTTTATCGGTTTTTTAACGTACTAAAATACTTTTACCTTTAGTTAAATTTTAAGTTTAATTTTAACTTTTCACGCACTTAAATGCGTTCATTTATTTGTTAAAAAAAAACAAAAAAAATCGATATTTTTGACTTAAGACCGTTTTACTTATCAGTGCAGAATTGACATTTGGGTCATACTAAATTTTATAGAAACAAAATACAATTCATACAAAAAAGATTTTCTTACAAAACATTAGTTTTAATAATTACTCTTTTTCTCAGTGTAACTACTGTTTTAAACGACTTCCTCATTACTTTTATTAGTGTACTAAGTAGTTTAACTGTCATTCTTCCCCCGAAATTTCTGTTCTATGAACATCAAAGGTACCGACAAAGCTTTCGCTTCTTGTGGGTGGTGTATTCTGTGGTTAAAGTATGATCCGGACAAGTGTGCTTCATAAAAGTGCTTTATAATCCACTTATACAAATTAAATGAAAGATATAATGTATTTTTAAGATTATATTAATATAAATCATCAAATATTACATAATCTACACGTACATAATAAAATATGTCTAGCGGCTGTAATTGAAGTGTACTTGGCTAAAAGATTCTAAGAAGAAACAGACAAGGAAATTCATTCTCAATTTAGTAAAATATATTTTTAACTTTATTCGTCTCAAAACACTTCTACTCTACCTTACCATTTATATTTGTATATATTTTATCAAGTTACGCTGCTTGTCTGATCTAATGTGAATTTAGTAGAACAAAGTGGGTAGCAGTGAATCATTATAATTGCAAATTATGTAAGCGTATACGTATGCTTGTAGTGGTTGACTATAATACCTTTAACTAACCATACATATGCAATCTTTAGAATTCTTGGTACAATTAGTAGAGCAAGGTCCTTTAAAAATGAACTGGATAAGGTAAATGCAAGGATTTTATATATAAAAAAAATATTAGTTTAGGAAATCACTGAATTAGCTAAAGTTTTATGTGTTGGATTAAAAATCAAGGAATTTAAGTTGTATATTTTTTTATAATTATTTATTCTTAAAAAAACAATCCAAAGAAAAGGAAGTTAGGTAGAAGCCTCTGCTTAATATTTTTAGAATTACACGAACAATATGATGATAATATAACAGTGATTAAACTGTGGGAATCAGTGAAAATAACAAAATAAAATATAGATTATATTAATCCATAAATACAATAATGTATATTTAAATTGCAACCAAAACGACTATACTGTGTTTAACAAATTTGCAACTATTCTGGATTAGGGATGAAAGCGTTGACTAATTGTTTGATGTGGTGTTAACGCATCCAACAGTATTATATTAATTTTTAACATTTCTGCACATGACGTAGTGAAGATCCCTACTTCACGCAACATTTGAATGCAGTTGTATAGGAAGATATATGTACGAAGATACACGTACGCGTGATCCGAAGCATTAGTTCCTCTCTATTCCTTGCCACCATCAGCATAGCGAGGTAGTCAGCGAATGCGAAGGGTGTAACACCCTTCCCCTATTAAAGTTTAAGACTCCGTCATTTGCCAGGTTCCACTGCGCCAGACCCAGGATGGAGCTCTGCGGGACCTTAGCCCTAACATCTACCATCATACCATCGTTCACCACAATCTTCTTCCACAATCTTCCTTTCGAAACAGATCATTCGCGACCACGTTCCCCAGATACCCTGGACAGTTCCTTGCTTCCAAATAGCTAATAACGTGTCCCCACTGCAAGAATAATGGTACTGGCAGATCCGTATATCCCGCACGAACTTTTTCATTGATCCAAAATCTCCACTTTATCCAAACTGAGTGTGAACCATAAGAAGTTTACATTTTATTATAATCGATCCATCCATTCTTCACTACTTTTTTATGTTGCTTATTGTGTGTTTGCTTGTCTTCTTAACGAAAAACAAACGCAGCGCAGGATCTTTATTGTTATTTTGTTATTATATTATATTTTTTAATATAGCGATATAAATTATCAATATTCTGTCTTTTTTTTTTCTTTTTTCTCTTAATTTTCTTTCAAACTCTTTGTTTTTACGCTGCACGTAACACGTATAAAAAAATCAAGTTTCCTTAACTAACATATGTTTTTTTGTTTCAGGTAAGTGTTACTTATAAAGAAAATACGAAGCAGGTAAATTTAAGTATATTTTAAGAATGTTTCCTTTGTAATTTGTAGCTATAAGACTACCAAAGAAAATTGAAATACTATTATAAAAATAATACATCAATTGACGATGGAAGCTTATCGTCTATGCTTCGCCTAGCTCAGTATCTCAAGTGTGAGGTCGTCTTGTCTTAAGCTAGGAATTATACCATGAACCCTTAGCTGATAGGAAATAAAACAATTTTTAACTAATTATATTTATTAAAATAGGAAACAATCAACCCTGCCAATGCTTAACATTTAATACCATGTGTATAATACTTATGGCATCAATGGGCTGCTTGTGTGGCCTTTCAATTAGATGGTTAGGTCCTCCTGAGAGCTGCAGTTATTCCATGTGTGGGTCGCCTCCCAATTAAGTGGTTAGGTCCTCCAATAAAGTAAATAAATATTCATAATACGGCCAGTAAAATATGGAATACGTCCAATTATGGTCAATAAACTAAAATAAAACAACAGCTTGTATTAAAGAGACACCCATAAAGGTATAATTGTCTTGCCATTTTACAAAATTACAATTAAACAAATAGCATATGGCAAGGATAAAATAAAATACAATTATTATTACTCAGTTTATTATTACTCACTTAAGGAAAAGCTTGGGGTGAATAGGACGGAGATGAACCCTGATATACCGTTAGACCAAGCAGACAACAGAGAAAAGAGTCCACCAACAATAGCAGAGATTAGAACAGCAGTGGACAAATTAAAGAACAATAAATCACCGGGATTGGATCAAATATCATCGGAGCTACTGAAAGAGGGAGGAGACGCATTACTTAAAGCCATACATGAGCTGATAAGAAAGATATGGTTGAATAAACAGCTACCAAAGGAGTGGAATAGCGGCATTATTGTACCACTACATAAAAAAGGAAACCAGTTAGAATGTGAAAACTACCGTGGAATCACGCTGTTGAATGCGGCATACAAAATAATGTCCAACGTAATGTATGAAAGACTTAGACCATACGCTGAAAAAATAGTTGGCAAATACCAAGGTGGCTTCTGTAGACAGAAGTCAACAATAGACCAGATATTTGTTCTGCGACAGATACTTGAAAAAACAAGTGAATATAACATCGACACACATCATCTCTTCATAGACTTCGAAAGCGCATATGACAATATAAACCGAGAATTCCTAACAAAAGCAATGAAAGAATTTAATATACCAACACAGCTAATAGAATTGATAAAAGAAACACTAAAAGTAGAAAGTAAAATCCGGATACAAAACGAATTAACGGAAACAATAGATGTGAAGAAGGGACTACGCCAAGGAGACGCTCTATCATGCATATTATTCAACATCATACTTGAAAAAATAATAAGAGACACAACAGTTAATACCCGAGGAACAATAATTAATAAAAGCGTGCAAGTACTAGCATTTGCAGATGATGTTGATATAATCGCAAGATCAAGAAGAGAAATGATAGAGGCATTCACTCAAATAGAACGAGCTGCAAAAAATAGTGGTCTTAAAATCAATCAGACAAAAACAAAATATATGCCTGCAAATAAAAACGCACAAATAAGGCAGCTGCCAAATTTAACAATAGGAGAATACAACATTGAGGCGGTAAAAAACTTTACATACTTAGGATCCCTAGTTACGTCTGATAACAACGTTGCAGAGGAAGTGAAGAGGAGAATATTTATTGCCAATAAATGTTACCATGGCTTAATTAGGCAACTAAGATCAGATAACGTCTCCAGAAAAACAAAATGCCAAATATACAAAACCTTAATAAGACCGGTACTCACATACGGTTCAGAAACCTGGACACTCTCTAAAAGGGAGGAAACGTTATTAGCCACCTTTGAAAGAAAAATCTTGCGACACATATATAAGGGCACAAAAGAAAACGGGATTTGGCGGAGAAGGTATAACTTTGAACTATACAACATATACCAGGATCCGGATATCATAACATTCATTAAAATAGGAAGGCTACGTTGGATTGGACATGTGGAAAGAATGGAAGAAGGCGAAATACCAAACAAAATATTCAAACAAGTGCCAGTAGGAAAAAGAACAAGAGGAAGACCGAAGCTGAGATACGTAGAACAAATAGAAAATGATATAACAACATTAAAAATTAAAAACTGGAAAAAAAAAAAAAAGCACGAAACAGGTCAGAATGGAGAAGAATCCTTGAACAGGCCAAGACCCAAAAAGGGTTGTCGAGCCAGTGATGATGATGATTACTCAGTTAAATTCTGTTAACATTCCTATATGCATATTACTGAAAACCGTGCTTTGGAAAGAAGTAAGGTTACGATTACGCATATTGAAAATGCTGTCAGAATTATAGAATAAAGACTACAATGAAAGTACTCACCCCAAGAGAATTCTGCAGATCATAAAATAAAGCTTATAACAATTTTTAGCCTTCTGTTATAAATTTTAATTATAGACAAAAAACATATCCTATTATCTCAGAAAAGCTGATTGACGGAAAGTAAGTGGGAGATTGAAATTAAGTTAGCACAGATGTCATAGGATGTATGCTTATGATAGAATTAGCCTTTCTGTCAACATATAACAGAATATTTAGTCTACCGGACAGAGAGAGAGAAAAGGCAAATATTTATTCTACCGGAAAAAAAGAGAAAGAAAATAAAGGCAGAGGGTGCCAACTACTTTTTGCAGAAAAAAGAGTAAAAACGAAACTGGAGGTTAAGGAATTAATAAATTAATAAAAAAATGATATAATTATTTAAATATAAATTAATAAAGATGTGACGTTTATAACGTTACAAATTCTTTAAAATATATTAAAAAAAATATTTTTATTTTAAAAAAGTATTAATTTTTGTGACGTGATTGACAATATCAAAATGTTACTTTTACGCCTAGACATAAAAGAGAAGCAGTTTCGGGCCTATTCACAAAAGTGTAAAAGTCAAAAGCTCAAAGCTTTGTAAACAACAGTGGACTTTGTAGGCAACAATTCTTCGGTTACAGTCTTTGCAGTACACAAAATATGTGGAGGAATATGTGATGCCGTGAGATCTTCGGAATCAGACATAATACTTGTACTTTTGGGCGACAATAAGCACAAACGTTCACAAAACAACGAGTAGCCCAAAAATCAGTGAGTTTTCTTATTTGTCAAAGTGACAATAAAAAAAATAACCATGGTAACATAAAAATTATTTGCGACATTTGAACAAATAATAGTGTGCCCTATTCGGAGTAAAAATGACTTTTTGTACCTCGGTTTAATGTTGGACTCGCTACGCTCGTTCGTCAAACGTAAAGCCTCGCTACAAAAGTATCATTTCTCTCCTAATAAAACAATATACTATTTTCTCGATACTATTTTGTATACAACTTTTACAGTGCTCATCTAAAGGTTTCCTTTCCCAAGTTTTTTGGTGTTTTTATACCAGAATTTGAGTACTTTTGCAAAACGTACTAGTGTAATTAAAAAAGTGCAGTTTTATAGTATTTAGATCGTTTTTAATGTAAAAGTTTAAATTCAGCGTTTTTAAGTATATTTCAAATGCCTCACATTTGTTTGCAAAACTCAAAACTAAAAGTTTATGCTATAGCTTTTGAAGATTAGGATTCTAGTTATAGAAACGACGTAGTGGCCGGTCAATGAAAGATGTACATTGCATTGATCTTCGCGCCACGTTTATTTATTTAACACATATTTAAAAACTTCATTTCATTTCGAAGAGTTCATTTGCGGCAAAATGAAAACATTACATACGAAAGCTGCAGGCAACCTTTAAAACGCATCTTGATTTTTGTCGATAGGACACTTCAATCAGAAGATATTAAATTTTTACCGTTGAGCTGATACAAATTTTAACAAGCATTGATTTCGCCCGCGTAACTTACAGTGAAAATCTCTGATCGCTTCAATCGTTGTTTCTGAAAGAATGGTTTATTCTACTCAAAAAATATTAATATTCGTTTTTGTTCGAAATTATCTTAGCTACTTTTTTTTATTATTTGAAAAATTTATTTCTATGGCGTACAGATTCTTAGTAAATTGATCCTTTTTTTGTTTTCCCCCCTCTCCGTGTGGGGTTTGAGGCGAAAGCCCGGCGTTTAAAAGTGGTAAACTTTTATAAATCTTTTTCGCGTCCCAAAATTGACATTTTCGGCAAAATTCAGCTTAATCATAAAATTTTTAGCGGTTCAGTAGCATTTTCGTCTCTGTCGACTGGAGTATTTATGTTTTATTACAAATAAACTTAAATTCCATGTTATTATGAATTTTAGATCTTTGTTTTCTATTCAAAAAGCTGAAAAATACCTTATAAAAGTATTAAATCGTTCGTCTGAGTACAAAACATTTAATCGATTAAGGATGCAAAAATAAAGAGATAAAATTGTTTAATAGAGGAATTGCCTACTAAGTCCAACTCTATTTCATTACACATTTTACGGGCAATTTATATTTTAATTACTCATACAAATTGCTTAGATAAATTGTTTGGTACTTTGAATTCCGAAGATTTTGGGTGGGAGCTGAACAAAGAAAATTTAATGACCAAGAAAGTTGAAATACCTTTACCGCCAGTGTATGAATTGGTATCAAATTGTACAGATACTGCATGTACAAGCAATGCATTTATATGCATTTCTTTAGGAGTTAAAATGTTGCTTCTTTTGCAAATGCAAGAAAAAAGAAAGCATGCAAAAACATTTACGATGGAAATGACGTGATGGGTAGCAGCAGATTCGGTTACACTCAGGTTTAATTTATATAACAATACGTATATTCGAAACAAATAAATAATAAAATAAAATTGTATCCATTAGTTGAGCCGTTGAAAAGATGGAATGATCACGTGAATGGCACGCACTCTTAAATATTCCTCCCCTATGTTATCACTTTTCTCACGTTTACACCGCTGAACAAAAACGAACTAACACTCTCGCTATAATATATTTACACCTTTTTTCACAGGTTATTAAACGTAACACACAATTAATAAAATCGTTAATAAGCCTAACTCAGATAATAATTAATACAATCTTATATACGTACGCGTGAACTGTACAAACAATTTTTAACACTGCCAACAAAATTCACCAGCTAGCGGAAGTAAAACACAAATTAATGACTGTGTAGAACAGTCTCTCAGAAGATCTAGTTTTGACCGCCTGTCGATGCTTGCAATGACTGATCATGCGACCTTGGATTCCATGTTTTAAGCGGCCAGCGTATGTACAAAATTCAAAAATCAATTCTACGACGAGGGACGAGGGTATCTACGCACAGCTCAATAAACCACCATTCAATACCTGCAAAAATAAAATTTAATTAATGTCATAAAAATCCAAACGAAAGGTGGATCGATATAGGTGCATCGATCAACACTCGATCCAGCATGGAGCAGGAAGTGACTAATAAACACTTAGGCACGGAACAACTCTGTCTTAGATTAATACTCTAATATCAGTGAGGAACTACCACTAGATCAACACTCTAGTAGAAGCGGTTTGCATTCAGTCAGCACCCTAGAGCCAATGGAGTTGTTTCCAGATTGACAGTTTGATAAAACTTTTTTTCTCGTGCAGTGGCTTTTGTTTTATACGGTTGTCGGCCTTCCATCTCCTCTAGCGCGCACTAATGGAAGTGGAATTTAGCGGTGGGAGTGCGTATGTACAGTTCATTGACCGGAAGATGGCGATTCTTGGCGACGCAAATCGTTACAAGTGATAAATAAATAAAATCATAAAACATTATTCTAGAAAGAATAATGAACAATTTCAGATTTGCGAGATACGCAGAAGTTATTTTTTCGTAGAGGTATGAATTTGGAATATTCAATCAACGATATTACAAAGTGTGAGTACAGTTGCGCTCGAGACGACGCGTCAATTTCAAGTTACTGTATTTTAGCTTAAACTGCATCAAAATTAGTCTAGTAAACCTCAAAAAGTTCGTTTTCCATTTTACAAGAATCGATAGTTATATAACTTTGTTAAAAATTGATAAAATTTAAATTTTCGAAATTTATTTTAAAGCTTATAATCATAGCTCTAAAATAAGATGCTTTAAATGTTTTCTGCGTTAATCAAAAGCAAAGTTATCAGCAAAAATGTCTGATATAGTCGATAATTTGTTATTTTTTATAATAAATTAGCAATTCCGTAGCTGCTAATGGACAGATTTTAATTTTTCAAAGTTTGTTTGGATTTTTTTTGTTTTTTTTTTTTAAGAAACCAAAGATGGTTTAAAAAAAGTATAAATCTTTATTAGTTTATTAATTATAAGTATTTAAACAATTAATTTGTTGATAACAAAATTCCTGGCCAACATATTCGGATTATCATGTTGAAGATTCGGATTTAGCTGGTCAAAATACATAAAAATTAGTTGTAAAATCTCATGGACCTCAGTCGGTCACGAAACTCCTCTTTGTCCCTATAGTACTTGTCGTTTCTCCATTATTGAGGATCGGGTTTCCTCCAATACTCCTAAACAATTATTTTCATGGTTAGATCATCAGCTGCTCTAAGGTTTTCGCAGAATGAATGGCCCGCTGAATTCTGAACTTGGACTACCATCTGGTTGGTGACAGTACTCGTGGCCTTATCCCCGGAACGTTTCATGTAAATGACAAATGCGGGAATGGAAACAGTAAAAAGTTCATATTACCTAATTGAAGGAAAAACTAGTACACTTACTTTACTGTTTCGTATCTGATGTTCAAATGTTTAAAGTTTCTCCATCCATGTGATGGTCGACACCAATGAGATTGTTGATGACATGCCACAATTCGTCGAGGAGGTGCATCTACCAGGGCATAGTCTGGATTTCAGTAGATGATTCATGTTTACTTCACCGAATTCGCATAGTGATTCCGACACTTGTTCTTATTCTGTTTAGTGACTTCCACGTTTCTCCAGTTCAGGCGTGTGCTGTCAGGAATATCTTGGAGTAGCGAGTAGTCATCAGGTGGCTATAGTAGTATTGTCTTTAATTATTGTCTTTCTTTGATCTTAGTCTAGACAGCTCATGTAGTGGTGCTCCATATATATAGTGAATGCTCATCATCGAACTCTTGTTTGAATCTTTCGATGTGTTCAGCGGCCTCCTTTCGTCGTGATTGTATGGAGGAGGCGGAAGACCGCAGCTGTATAGAAGCTACGGTGTAGGTTTTATTCACTTGGTCATTATTTGGCTAAGGCTTCATGTATCTATCTTGTATATACACTAGGTATGAAAATTTCCCTGTCGAGTAGTATAGGGCTTGTGGGACTACTCGGGGTATGCTACAGGTTGTTTTGGGAACATATAGAGAACATACAGGTTTTGGTCTATTGACTCGCTGCTTGTTTTCTAAGGAAGTTCTTTCTAGATGCTACTTTCTGAAATGATGTTTATAAGTAAGTCTTCTCTCCAATACCACTCCGAGATATTTTGCACTGAAAAGAAAGGCGCAAATTTGAATTTTATTTGGGTTGGGTTTAAGGGTGTTCTTGTCATAAAATTTGAATGTGATGAACAATGCCGCTTCTAGCTTAGTCCCTACTCTACGGAAGATCTTGTCTTAAACATGGATGACCAGATCATCTGCATATAGGTAGGAAGTGTTTAGAGCAGGCAGGGGTGGACTGGCCATTAGTAGAAATATTCAAATCAACAGCATTGGTGCAAGTTTACTTTTTTGGGACAAGCCTTTTTGTAGTTTGTTCCCCTGCTCTTCTTACCATTTAAGGTGAAGAACAACCGTTCAGCTAGTACAGAGATAGTTCGAATAAATAAATTTAAAAAATTTCAAATATAAATGTACAAGAAGGAGAAGCGAATGACTAAAACTGAATTAAAAACGATCTGAAATAGACAGCAGTGCCTGCTGATAATGCTAAGTTGATATCCACCGTCTTCACAAATATTGATTTTTAATTTCTTGTTCAAACTATTTAATCTTTTTTAAATTTATTATAACTGTATTTTTAGGTTAGACATGCAGACGAAAAAGCATTTTTGTACAAAAGATATACTCATTTGAGGTCAACTTTTTTAGAACCACGGTTTGAATATTTTTAATATTTAAATATTCGTCTTTTTTATTTTTCTCGGACCGACTGCGACTGTAACGATAATCGCTAAGGGCCTGTACAAATAAGGGCGTTAGATTCCGCGATGAGCGCACGTTAGAAAAAAGTGGTACCGTACACATGACAGCGCTTAGCGCCGCGATTTACCAGCTTAGTCGACAGCCAGTTCAGTTATGAAACAGTTATGAAACATTGTAATACTGTTAAAATAATAAATAAACTGCTTATTCTTCTTGCAGTACCGTCTCCTATCGGAGATTGGCTACCATCACAGCAATCTTTACTTTGTTGGCTGCAGCTCTGAACAACTGTATTGAACTGCACCCATACCACTCCCTTAAATTTCGCAACCAGGAAATCCTCCTACGTCCCACATTTCTCTTTTCCGAGATTTTTCCTTGGATTATGAGTCTAAGCAGAGAGTACTTTTCTCCTCTCATTATGTGGCCCAGATATTCCAGTTTTTTCGTTTGTATGGTTTTTATGACTTCGCATTCCTTTCCCATCTTCAGCAGAACATCTTGATTTGTTACTCTTTCTGTCCATGGTATTTTCCACATTCTCCTGTAACACCACATCTCGAATGCCTCAATGTTTTTGATGTTTATCTTTTTCAGTGTCCAGGCTTCCATGCCGTACAGCAGAACGGAGAAAACATAGCATAGACAAAACTGCTTATATATACCTAATACTTTCTTTTCTTCTAGTGTGCTATTGTCACTAGCAAATATGTCCACCAGCTCTTCTCAGGCAGATTTTTTAAAACTCTGTTCTTGTATTCATTATATTCCCTGTCCTAAATACATATTTTCTTTGGCAATTCATCAATGAACAGTTCCATATCAACATTTTCAACTTCCACTGTAGACAGATCAGATTACTTTTCAATGCGGCACACTGATGCAATAGGACAAAAGCGCGTGCTTAGCTGTGAACATGTGTATGATCACATGCCTCCCTAGTAACTAGAAGCGTGCTGCAAACGCGTCATTTGAAGTATATTCTACTCTTCCTCATGTACCATGTCCTTTCAGAACGTTGGTTACCATCATAGCTATCTTAATTTTATTCACTGCCACCCTAAATAACATGCTTGTATCGACACCCTACCAATCTCGCAAGTTCTTCAACCATGAGGTTCTTCTTCGTCCTGGACTGCGTTTGCCTGCTATTTTTTCTTTCATGATATTTTTCCTTGCATGATTCGTATATTCTACGAGCGCCAGGTTTTGACAACGTTGGTTCTAAACGCGCACTTGCATGTGAACTTTGTTCCTTGGTATTTTAAACGCGGCGTTAGGCAAACGCAGCGTCTAACGCTGTCATCTGTACAGAGCCTTCTAGTTACTAGGAGAGGCATTTGATCGTACACATGTTCACAGCAAAGGGCGCCCTGTTGACATCATTGTGCTGTATTGAAAATTGATCTGTCTACAATGGAAGTTGCAATTTTGATACGAAACTGTTCATTGATGAACTGCAAACAAAGATGTATTTGGAACATGGAATATGATGAATACAAGAACAGAGTTTTCAAAAAATCTACCTGGCAAGAGCTGGTGGACATATTTGCTAGTGAAAATAGCAGACTAGGAGAGAAGAAAGTATTCTTCTTCTTCAAGTGCCGTCTTCGTTCCGAAGTTTGGCTATCATCAAAGCTATGCGTATTTTTGATGCTGCAGATCTAAACAGTTGGTAATTGGTGCAATTGTACCATTCTCTCAAGTTTTTCAACCATGAATGCCTTCTTCTTCCTATAGATCTCTTTCCCATTATCTTTCCCTGTATAATCAATTGCAGCAACTGGTATTTATCGCCCCTCATAACATGTCCCAAATATTGTAGTTTGCGCTTTTTAACAGTAAGTATCAGCTCTTTCTCTTTCCGCACTCTCCGCAAAACCTCCACATTTGTTACTTTCTCTGTCCAGGGTATTCTTAATATTCTACGATACATCCACAACTCAAATGCTTCTATCTTTTTGGTATCGATCTTTTTCAATGTCCATGTTTCCATCCCGTAGAGGAGAACTGACATAACGTAACATCTCAAAAGGCGAATTTTAAGTTTTAGACTTAGATCTCTTCCGCAGAACACCTTTTTCAATTTAGTAAATGTGGCTCTAGCTTTCTCTATTCTGGTTCTGATTTCTTCAGAGCAATCATTATTTTCGTTGATAACAGTTCCCAGGTAATTATATCTTCTTACACGTTCGATTCTTTGATCATGCACGGTTATGTCAGGGAAGTTTTGTGGTGATTTAGATATTAACATTATTTTTGTTTTGCTTATGTTAAGTGATAATCCGTGTTCTTCACTGCATTCTACTATTTTGTTAATTAGTATTTGAAGATCTTCCCAAGTTTCTGCGATTAGTACCGTGTCATCGGCATATCTCAAGTTGTTTATTCGGATGCCATTTATCTTAATACCTATATTTTGATCCGAAAGTGCTGTGTTTATAATGTCTTCGGAGTATAGATTGAATAAGGTCGGTGAGAGTATACAACCCTGTCTTACGCCTTTCTTGATCTCGATTTCCTCCGTTGTCTCTTGCTCTATTCGGATATTTGCTTTCTGGTTATAGTAAATCTTAGAGATAATTCTAATGTCCCTTTTATCCAAGTTTTTTTCTACTAGCAGTTTCATTAAGTGATCGTGACGAACTTTATCAAACGCTTTGTTGTAATCAATGAAGCACATATATATATATATATATATATATATATATATATATATATATATATATATATTATATATATATATATATCTTGGTTTATATCTAAACATCTTTGGCATATGACGTTAAGTGCAAATAGTGCTTCTCTTGTTCCAAGCCCGTTCCGAAATCCGAATTGAGTATTACTGATATCTGCATCTAGTTTTCTGTTAATTCTTGAGTGGATTACTTTGATGAATACTTTTAATGTATGACCCATTAAGCTTATAGTGCGGTAGTCAGTGCACTGTTTTGCATTTGCCTTTTTTGGTAAGGTTACAAAAGTTGAAAGTAGCCATTCCTTTGGTATTTCTCCTCTTTTGTAGATGCAGTTAAAAAGGTCGAGTAGAATATTCACTGATTCGCCTTCCACAAGCTTAAGAAGTTCTGATGTGAGCCGTCTGGATCCGGTGATTTACCATTTTTCATTATTTTTATAGCGTATAATAGTTCTTCTTTAGTTATTTCTGGTCCTTCGTCGCCTTGTCAGTTATCTATATTAGGTTCTTGTCTTTCATCGTCGAACAATTCTTCTACATAGTTCTTCCAGGTCCTAAGCTTTTCTTGTAGATCGGCTATTATTTCACCATTTGCGTTGCATAGGAGATTGGGATGTTTTCGTTTTTGTGTACCTGTCAGTTCCTTTATCTTTTTATGTAAGTTAAAAGTGTCATGTTTGAGATGTAGTTCTTCGATTTCCTCGCATTTTCTTGTATAAAAATTTTCCTTTGCAGTTCTTATTTCTTTTCTGATTTGTTTGTTTACTTCATTATATTTTTGGCTGCATTTTCCCTTTAACTGTCTTCGCTCTTCCATGAGACCTAAAATTTTTTCTGTTATCCATTCTCGTCCTTTTTTCTGTTTCTCTTTGGTAAGCATTTTCTGGGCAGGTTTTATTATTGCGTCTTTTAAATCTTGCCATTTGTCTTCTACATGCGTGTTCGCTGTCTTTGTAGAAAGCATTCGTAAGTTATCATTGATATGTTGTTTTAAATCTTCTTTAATTGTTGGATCTTGTAAGCGGCTGGTATCTATGTGATCTATTTTTGTTTTATTTGAAGGTCTTTTGAGTCTAATGTGTACCCGCGCTATCAGGGGGTTATGATCTGAAGAAACATCTGCGCCTGGATAAGCCTTAACTGATCTTATACAGTTTCTGTATCGCTCATTTATTAAAATATAATCTATCTGATTCCTAATTGTTTTTTCCCTAGTGTGTTGAGGGGACGTCCATGTGTACAGTCTTCGTTTGGGTAGCTTAAAGAATGTATTTGAAATTATCATATCATTCTCTTGACATAACTCTAAAAGTTTGTCTCCTCTGTCGTTTCTTGCCCCTAAACCATATTCTCCCACATTTTTTCCGCTTTTTCCTTTGCTAATTTTGGAGTTGAAGTCTCCAAGGATAAGTGTAACATCTTTTGGCTTTGTAGACTTTAGAACTTGATTTATTTGTTCATAAAACTGCTCAATCTCTTCATCTGATTTATCTGCAGTAGGGGCATATACCTGTATAATATTAAGTTTTGCAAAAATTAGTGACAGACTGTGTCATTCTTCTTGAAACGACAATTGCTACACCATATCTGTGATGTGGGTATTCATTTCCTGAGAAATAGATCATACCGTTGCTTGTCGGGACGTTGCCTGCACCCGACCATCTTGTATCGCTGATGCTATGATATCGATGTTTAATCTTTGCATCTCTTGTATAACGTTGTGAATTTTCCCAGGCTCGTACATGCTTCTGACGTTCCATGTACCAATATTTATTGTATTTTTAACACAGGGATTTCGCAGAATTACGACCTGAGAGGCCCTGTTGTCATGAAGTATACCTCTCCTGCCGGATCTTGGTATCCGGTATCCATGATCAGTACTAGAAATCATTTCGCTTCGCACAGCCATGATAATTTTACTAGAGATATCCCTTAGGATCTTTAATGCAGTGGTTTCTCCTTGCCTTCTGCATCCTTATGCCGTTGACCATTTCTTAGTTCCTCCGCCTTTGAGATCGATTTCTCAGTCTCAGGACAAAAGAGTGCCCTTCCATTTACCAGTTCATCTGCCCGAAGCCGTTGGCCAGTAATTGATGGACTGCTTATACCGGCAATCATTCGGTGACTTGATTCTATATCAACCCTAAAATCGAGGGTTGCCACTTCCGTCATCCGTACCGTACCGAAGCTCCGCTTCTCCGCCGTGGCCGCCGTTGTGGACTTCATCCGTAACCCTGGACAAGGGACCCGAAACAGGTACTAGTTTCCGGGTCAGAAAACCCCCGAAGAAAGTATTAGGTAAATATAAATAGTTTATTTATTATTTTATACAGTTATGCAACAGTTATTAAATAACTCTTTTATAACTGTACTGGCTGTCGACTAAGGTTATAAACCGCGGCGCTAAGCGCAGTCATGTGTACGGTACCACTTTTTTCTAACGTTCGCTCAATGCGCCCTCTACGGCTCTCATGTGAACCATGATGGTTGGGTGCTATTTTACCCTGTTTAATCAAATATAAAAATATAATATATACGTGAGTCAAAATAGTAAGTGGATTATTTATGTACAGTTATTTAAAAAACTGTGAAAAAAGTGTTGAAAATTAAACTCGGCTGAAACTGGAACTAAAAAATAGTTAACGGCTAACGATTATAATGTTCTCTCCACACAGTAATTTGTTACCTTTGATCTTCGTTGAACGATCATCGTGACAGTTGTCCTGAGAAAAACGTACCTTAAGTTTGTTTTTATTTTACAGTTCTGCATCTTTATTCAATTTAAAATGTATTTATTTTTTTTCTGTTACTTACAAATAAAATTGGTTTAGGTTACCACGATCCCACAAAGATTTCTACGCTCGTAACCACACAGTGCTTGATGCGAGTGCGGTCGGTGGTTATGTTTACATAGTGCCATGAAAACCCACTATGTATATATAGAATAATTTACATCTGATATGGTAATTAATAACACAATGTCGTTGAAGAGATAAACGCGTATCACATTGTTACGGAATAAGTAATTGGATCTCTAAAAAAGTCGAGTTTCTCCTTGGTCGTACAATAGACCAGTGATTCTATAGAGATTAAACACACTATGAAATTTAAAATACAATAAATTAAATATGAGCAAAATAAGAAAAGATAAGAAATAATCTGTGAAAAATAAAAAAATGGAATAAGAAATAAGAGGATAAAAAATTAATTAAGGCAAAATCTAAGTATAGTAAAATTTGGACTCCTACAATGGATTTATATTATTCAAACGACAAAGACACGACACGATTTCAATAACTTATGGTTGTACTATTTACACAAAATGATACGATACATCCATTCAGTTAGATTTGAAATAAATACAGTACTTTTAGCATTATATTTTTATATACAGTAGAGTATTTTTACTTGTAAGTTTGAGTCTGACTTTTCAATATGATAGCATTACTCGTTGTACACTATATAGTAACAGATTAATGCAAAAGGCGAAATGGTAACCTATTAACAATAAGGTGAAGCATGTTCAATCATACTGCAAATTCTTAAAACATTTTTGCCCCTACAAAATTCTTTTAGATTTCACTAGTTTATCTGCTGTACTCTAGCCCTGTCGAACCCTGACCAAGATACCTCTACCAGACTGAAGCCTGGACTTTATTATCGCTCTTTGTGTAAACCTCCCATTTATTCATAAAGAGGGTGCAAAGGAAAGATAAATTGAATCGATGGGTGAAATACTTTAACCAGGTATTTAATATAGTGGAGGAAGAAGAAAACCTGGATAACGAAAGAAATAAGGTAAGCGAAAGAGACAAGAGGAAAGAGCAACCACCAACCATTCTTGAAGTTAAAGACGCAGGTAAAGAAGTGGCCAGGAACAAATCACCCTGAGTAGATAATTACCATACGCAAAAAAGGAGATATCTCACTTAAGGAGCACTCTATAGGAGTGCTCTTACCACGGAGGAGTTACTCTCCTAAATGCAGCTTATAAAGTATTCTTTACTACAATATGGCACCGTATGAGTTGATGTGATTGGTTATAAAAGAGAAAGTAGAACGAAAAAGAGAGCTGGGGTGACGACGCACGTCCTGGTTGAAAAAGCAATGGAGTGAAAAAACAACAATGGAACTCTTGAGAACTGCTGCAGACGGAGTAAAATGGACCGTACTGATCGTCAATGCTCTTAGAGGATGAGTCAAACTAAGAAGAAGATTGCACTGTATGCAGTACCAATAATAGAGAAATACCAGGCTGGTTTCAGAGGAGGTAAATCATCAATTCATCAGATTGCAACTCTGCGTCAAATTTTAGAAAAAACACTGGAATATGGCATACCCACCACATGTTTAAACTGTTATATATTACTACACCTGGACCAGATTAAATCCCTGCTGATCTACTTAAACTTTTGGATGAGGAAAGCATTGCCTGCTTAACCTCTTTTTTCAACAAAAGTTAGAGTCACTGTTTATAACAATATCAAAGAAAAGCAGGTCCACCAAATGCAGTTATTTTAGACTAATCAGTTTGATGAGTCACACACTGAAGATACTCTTACGAATTATACAAAATTGAGTATTCCTTCTATGCGAAAGTAGGATGGGTGATAAGCAATTTGCATTTAGAAACGGTCTAGGAACTAGAGAGGCACTATTATGTATGCGCGTTCTATTACAAAAAAGTTGTGAATTCCAAAAGAATGTTTATGTTTGTTTCGTCGACTTCGAGCAGGCATTCGACAGAGTACAACACGATACACTTTTCGATTGCCTACGAGCAGCAGGACTTGACCACTATGATATAAGACTGCTGAAATACTTATATTACAATCAAGTAGCCTCTATCCAAATTGGAGACCGTACGACTGAAAAACTATCCATCAAACGTGGAGTACGGCATCGTTGTGTTTTGTCATCCACTCTTTTAATCTGTACTCTGAAGAAATCTTTTGGGGAGGCTTTGGATGACAGACAAGAGGGAGTAAGACTAGGTGGAGAAGTAATCAACAATATTAGATACCCTGACGAGTGACGATACAGCCATTCTTGCAGAAAATTTACAAGATCTCCAAACATTACTAAATCTAGTCAGTGAAGCAAGTTACCGGAGAGGCCTTTAAATCAATATTTCAAAGACAAAGTGGATGGCAGTTGGAAAGATCAATATAGATTAAGGTTTGATTTCTCTTAATGGAGAAGAGATCGAAAGGGTAAATCATTTCAAATACCTTGGCAGCTGGTTAAATGTAAATTGTGACTCTGATGAAAAGATAATAACCAGGATCGAAATATCACGTAAGGCTTTTATGACCTGGAAACCAAATTTATGCAACAGAAACTTGTCGATGAATATTCGTGAGAAGGTCCTGAAATGTTATGTGTGGTCCATCCTATTATATGGTTGTGAGACATGGACGTTAAAAACCACAATGCTAAACAATTTAGAAGCATTCGAATTGTGGTGCTATAGACGAATCCTAAAGATATCGTGGGTTTCGCACACTTCCAATGAAGATGTTCTTTAAATTATCAATTCAGAACGTCTACTCATAAACACCATAAAGAGGAGAAAAAACAGAATACTTCGACCATATAATTAGAGAACCTAAATACCGTCTACTTCGCCTATAATACAAGGAAAAGTGGAAGGAAAAGAGATGAATTGGTCGAAAGAAACTTTCATGGCTGCGTAATATTAGACAATGATGTGGTTCCACAGTAGAAGAATTATTTCGTTCAGCAGCCGACAGAGAAAGGTTTGAGGAAATTGTAAACATGATGACGGCCAACGTCTGAATTCGGACACGGCACCCAAAGAAGAAGATATTAGGACATTTGACATTTTTCAATTAAATATTTTTTGTTTCTATAAACTGGTCTATATCTTCAACTCAAATTAAGAGATAAATAAACAGATTTATGAATTATTATGCTAATAGAAACAAAATAGTAAAGATTTGTTGTATTTGTCGTACAAGATTCTATAAATCACAGTAGATATTTGTAATCATCATAGATTATTAAACCCGGAATAAACGTACAGTACTGCGACTGTGAAATATCAAAATTCTTTATATTGATGATACTACACCATAAACACTATTTGATGTCAGTAGCGTCACACAAACCACTTGAATGGACAGAATTGTTTTTCTTTTTCTACAAATTTATACGTACTTTATATACTTTATCTATTTGCAACTGGCAGCTAATTACAAATGCAAATCCCCACTAATTCGCAAATAGCAGGTTGTAACGATAAGACTGATAAGAGAATTGAAGTAATATTGTGAAAATAATACTTCAATCAACCATGGGAGCCTATCGTCTATACCTTGCCTAGCTCAGTATCTCAAGGGTGAGTTCGTCTTGTCTTAAAATAGGGATTGAACCTGAGTTCTCAGTCGATAGCAAATAAAACAAATTTTAACCAAACATATTTATTAAAAAAAAAGCACAATAATAGACCCTGCCAAAGCTTAACAATTAATGCAATACTTATTGCTTTGTTCGATGGCTACTTGTGTGTCCTAGCTGCTAGGTCCTCCAATGGAATGTTGTTGGTTGGAGAACTGCAGTTACACGTGGTCCTATGTGGTCAATAATTCCAGTAAAATGTAGATATTGCTGATTGGTATATTGAATTGCTTTAAATATTCCTAATGAAAGGGTATATCCCGATAAGCTTGTAAATATTTCAAATAAACTAAAACAAAATGAATAGTTTTCCATTAGACACACATCAAGGAAAAAGGTTTAACTTCCTTGCCATCTTACAAAGTTACAATTACCGAAATAGCGTATGGCAAGGATAAAATGAAATATGATTGTTAGTTAAATTCTGTTAGAGTCTTAATGCATATATAAAAAAACCAATGTGCTTTGGAAAGAAAGTAAGGTTAGCAGTGTCGGAAATGCGGTCAGAATTATAGAATAAATATGACAATGAAAGTACTTACCCCAAGAGAATTTGTAGACCATAAAATAAGTCTAATTATAATTTTTGCCTTCTTTTATAAAGTCAAAATCAGACAAAAAATAATCCCACCACGTTAGAATTTGTTTTGACAGAAAGTGGGAAACTACTTGAAGTTAGCACAGATGTCATAGGATGTTGATATTTCATGAAACTAACTTGTCTGTCAACACAGAACACAAAGAGAGAGGGCGAATATTTATTCTACGTGACAGAAAGAGAGAGTAAATAATGACAGAGGAAGCAATCAAAACAGGGGACGAAATATAGAGGGACAGAGAGGGCGCCAACTACTTTTTAAATAAAAAAGATAGTAAAAATTAACTGAAGATACATAAGTTAATAAATTAATAAAGAAATTAAAATGAAATAATTATTTAAATATAAATTAATAGAGATTTTTATAACGTTACAAGGTAAAGTGGTCCAATTAAAGTCACTCGAAATAATATCCTCCCCTTTACAATAACAATTGCCTTGAACTGGAATCAAACCACTCTCTCAGGTTCTTCAACCAGGAAACGCGTCTTCTTCGTACGCTTCTCCTACCCTCTATTTTTCCTTGCATTATGAGTCTCAAGATGTTGAATCTTTTGCTTCTCATTACATGTCCGAGATATTGCAATTTCCTTTCTTTTATTGCATTTTCCATTTCCCTCTCTCTGAGGGGCCTATTCTGAGGGCCAATGTCAGATCTTTGCTGCATAAAATCTTTTTTATTTTCACGAAGTTGGCACGTGCTTTTTCAATTCTGACTCTTGTCTCTGCAGTATAATCGTTATTTTCTGTAATTATCGTCCCAAGTAAGTATATCTTTTTACTCTCTCAATCTACTGGCCGCCTACCGTTAATATTTCATATGTATTGTTGGTCTTGCTAATTTTTATGAATTGGGTTTTTTTGATGTTAAGAGAGAGTCCGTATTCTCCACTATATCTTAATATTTTGTTCATTATTCTTTCTATGTCTTCGAAGTTGTCGGCTATTATGACTGTATCGTCGGCATACCTACTGTTAATTCAACTTCCGTTCACTTTTATGCCGACTGTCTCGTTTACCAAAGCTTCTTGTATGATTTCTTTTAAATAAGCATTAAATAATAACGGCGACAGTATGCAACCTTGCCTGACCACTCTCCTTATCTCCACTTCTTCTGACACTTCTCTTCCAATTTTCACAATTGATCGTTGGCTGTAGTATAAATTTGATATCAATCCTCCCCTGTTGAAATTTAATTTTATGTACATATTATTTTTCAAATTTCACCCTGTTCACATAAAAATAACTCTCCAGTATGTTATCGTTTCAATTTTCGTAAATTTAAAACATTTAAGAAACTGTACTTTCACGTTAGCTCCCTCTAATATTTTTTATCGCTCTAAATTCATATAAGTGTTTATATGTTCCCAATAACGTGCACTTGGTCATTCTCTTATTTAAATTACTTCATTTAAGTGTTAAACTTATATTTATCTTCTTCTTCTTGCAGTGCCTCAAAAGATTTGTGGTTCTTGTGTGGAACCAGATTTTTCGTAGATTTTTCAGCCAGGAAATCCTTCGCCTCCCTGGTCTTCGTTTTCCTTCTATTTTTCGTTGTACAATTAATTGCAGCAACCATTGTCTTTAATTACTATTTATAACTGGGAATAAGCCACAATTAAAGATAAAAATACGTTTATTGACGTTTCAATTTCCAATTCGGAAATCGTTCTCAAAATACAAACAGTAAATTAAACAAATTTTGTTTTTTGTTACATAGTGAAAAAATTCTTCTAATAATTTAATTTTATCTGACTCATTTATATTGACAATTCAGACATACATTATGCATTTTAAAGTAGACGACTTTAAAATGATATTGCCAATATTGTTAAGTTGCGCTCCTGGGACGACTTTACTTATAAGATAGTTCATTCGATTACATGAAATCAACTTTAACTTGAGAATATCTGTCAGAAAAAATCATAGCATGTAATTCGTCTTTAAAAAGACAAACACATGACATGATGACAGTAAAATTCTCCTGTTAGTGATTCCATAGTAAATTATGAGGGAAAAACCAGGAAAAAAACCTCATAATACTATCCCGACATTGTAAGTATTTGATCGTGAATTTAGTTTACCTTCAACAAACATCAAAATTCTGATTTTATATGTTACGTTATTTAAAAAACATAAATGATGTATCCTCTATATGTTACTAACTTACTGTAATAATACTGGTATTTTCTTATTAATAACTTCCTCTTTCAATATTGGTAACCAGATCCTACTACATTCTGCCGAGGAATTTGCGACACAATTGGCCTCATTTAGCATAATTAAAAGCCGCTTCTTTGATTTTTAAGTCTGATAAGTCTTTTTCTTTTTGCATTAATAATATAATATTGATACATTCTCTATTAATTCAAATTCCGGCTTGAACATCCTCTGCTCCTTTTTGAAAGATTTCCTCAGAGTATGTTGACCAGCAGGTGGTGTTAATATACATCCCTGTCGTACCCCATGTTTGATTTTGATATCATCGGATTTTTCTGTTTCGGTACGGATAGACGATGTTTAATTTTAGTAAAGATTGCTAATACTTTTTAGATCACAGGTGTTTATTCCAATATTTGTTAATATCTCCATTAGCTTGTCGTGTTTTACTGTTCGAACGCTTTATGGTAATCAATGAATCATGCATAAATATCTCACCTAATTACATCTTTGAAATAGCACTTGTATGCTAAAGAGAGCCTCTCTCGTACTCACTGCGTTCCGAAAACCAAACTCTGTACGGCTGAGTTTTTCTTCGCATAGTCTATATATCCTTTGAAGTATATATGAACGTCTTTAAAATCTGGCTTATTAATTTTGTTTTCTTTAGTAAAGCAATAAACGTTGACTTCAATGTTAATGTTAATGAATATTTTTGTTAATTGAGTACCGTCGTAGGTGTTAAATAGCTTTATAAGTTCAGAATTTGCATTTTCAGGTCCGGGAGCTTTGTCAACTTTTGGTTGTGATACATATTGCTTTTTTCACTTCATCTGACGTGATTAGTAGATGGTCATATTATTATCAAAGACTTCTTCTATGTATTTGGTCCATATGCATATGTCTTGTTTTTATCTGTGATGATGTTCCTCTATTGATCTTGCAGTTTGCTAGCTGTGTTGGATTTTTGAAGACTAGCTGCTTGTTTTAACTTTTTATGCATATTAAATGTATCTTGTTTTTGTTCCAACAATATTATCTCTTCACACTGTGTTTTTTACCAATTTTCTTTGGCCTTTCGTATGTCGGTTCTTATTTTTCTGTGAATATTTTTTGTATATTATTTTGTTCTTCTTTGATTTTCGTCTTTCTTCCATGAGTTGCAGTATATTGTCATTCATCCAACTTTTCCTCTTCTTTTTGTTTTCTATTAAATGTTCTTCCTCCTCTGATCTTGTTAAATGTTTCATATATATTCTGGACTGATTTTTTGAAAAAATCCGTGCGACTGTTCTTTTATTTTCTTATTTTTTAATCTTCTCATATTACGTTTTTTGTTACTATTTTTTTTGTAACCCCTTTTAAATCTAAATCTAAATTTATTAATAACAAGAACATGATCTGAGGATATGTCAGCACCGGGGTAACTTTTAACTGATTAGTATCCATTAAGGAATCTCTTCACCATTATATAATTCAATTTGTTTCCTTATTACCTTTCCTGATTAAAATTGCTGTCAGACATAATTGTACAAACGTCTTGGTGGTAGTTTGAAGAACATATTTAGTATTACAAATTCTTCTTCCTCTACAAATAGTTTTAAACTTTCTCCCCTTTCATTTCTCTTCCCTAGACCAAAATCACCAATGAAATTCACCGCTTTTCCGTTACCAATTTTCGCTTTCAACTCACCCATAATAATAGTTATATCTTTTTTTTTAATTTGTTTAAGTGAATTTATCAACAAATCATAGAATTGCTCTACTTCTTCTTCTGCTTAAGTCCTGGTTGGGGCATACACTTGCAATATATTTAATTTTAACGGAGTACTATTTAATTGGAATATTATTAATCTTTCAGAAACAGGTAAAAAAGTAAAAGTTCGTGTAACCTTCTGGCTAAGGTCTAGTGTCACGATTTTCAGGTCGCGCAAGCGCCCCTAACATGACTTAAAAACTACTTTCGTTTGAATAAAGTTTAGACTAAACTCAGTTAAATTAGAAATTGAAAATTTTGTCGGTGCCGAAATTCGAAACCGGGCCCTCCGGCTAGTTAAGCCAGTAACAGGTCAGAAACGGATATAACACTCTTAAAATTTTATAAGTTTTGGCTTATCATTCAAGTTAAACGTTGTAAGACATTCTCATGGGAGCCAATACTATGTACGTAACTGTATATCCCTCTCCGAAAATTAATTAGCTTTGGAGAAGTTATAAAAAGAAATAGAAAGGCCTTTTTCGTCAGTGGTTAGTTGTATGTCGAAATACATTCCGACGTTAATTCATTTTAATTTGTGATCGATTTAGATAATTAAGAAGAAATGGTGAAAACAATAAAAAAACAACATAGTAACATAATAATGGGCGATCTGAATGCCAAGGTGGGTCAAGTTAAGGTAGGAGAACAAGTAGGAAACTATGGCCTTGGAAACAGAAATGACAGAGGAGATCGAATGATTCAATTTTGCCAAAGCAAAGACTTCGTAAAAACAAACACCTTTTTCAAATTACCTCCTCGACGGTTATATACATGGACATCTCCACAATATACCAAAGAAAAAATAGTGAGAAATCAAATAGACTACATTATGATAGCAAGGAGGTATCGTAATGCTGTTAAATGTACTAAGACGTACCCAGGAGCTGATATAGGCTCAGATCATAACCCGGTAGCGGCGAGACCAAAAAGATTAAAAGACCACATAGAAAGGCACTAGATTTAAATAAACTTAGAAATAAAAATATACGACAAGAAACAGGAGAAGGAATAAATGAAAACCTCCATTCAGTACACTAACAAATTAACGATACACCAAAAAATTAAAGTACATAAATACAGCTATACAAACAGCAGGAAAGGGAACATGTTACAAAATATAACAACAAAGAATAAGGGGTGGATGACACAAGATATACCAGACTTGATAGAACAAAGAAAAAGATGAAGAATTACCTAGACAAATACAAAAAGATAAACAAACATATAAAAAAGAAAATAAAAGAAGCAAAAGAGGCGTGGATTAAAGAACAGTGTGAAGAAATTTTCGTTTTTTTGAGAGTATATAATTTTTTACGAATTAAGTATAGGAATTGAAAATGAATTGAATATGAAAATTTCTGTATTTTCTGTAGCATAATTTTAAGGTAAACCAAATTAACGTTTTATCTCGATTCCAGTCCACAGCCTCAAATCTTTTTATTTATCATTTTTTTTTTGTAAAGAAACTTCAAGTATAAATTGAATTAATTTACGTTTTATTTTATTTATTTAAAGTCTGCAACCGGTTTTTAGGTATTAGTTTATAAACGATATTTGTCTGTTTATATATTTTTATTATTTAAATATTTAACAAATACATGTTATCTAGATACAGAGATACACTCTGAAAATAATCCAGGTATACGCCCCCACCAGCGATTACGAAGATGAAATTGTCGAAGCCTTCTATGAGGAAATCGAAAGAGCAAAAAAGCAGAAACCGGCTCATTACAATCTGATAATGGGAGATTTTAACGGGAAACTCGGAAGAAAAAAAGACGAACAAGAAGTGGCAATCGGAGATTTTGGAATCGGAGTAAGAAACGAAAGAGGCGAAATGCTTACCAACTTTCTACTGCAACACAAACTGTATGCAATGAACACCTTTTTTAAGAAGAAACAGAATAGAAAATGGACGTGGGCTAGTCCAGACGGAAGAACTAAAAGCGAATATGATTATATAATAACAGACAAAAAGCAAATTATTCAAGATGTCACTGTACTCAATAAACTATCAGTAGGAAGCGACCACAGACCAGTAAGAGCTAGAGTAACGATCAATCTACAAAAAGAAAGAGCAAAGATGATAAACAGTTGTAAACGCATAGTTTGGAATTCACCAAATCATCCAGAAGCATACATAAGAAATATAGCCGAAACTTTACAGAGTAATAATCCCAAACCTCTAAGTATCGACGATCACAATAAATTAATAACAGACTCAGTTAGAAACGCACAACTCAAATTTTGCAAGAAAAATGACACCAAAAGTGAAAAGATTAGCAAAGATACAAGGGCTCTCATGGAAATACGACGAAACCTAAGCGAGAACGAAAAGGGAAACAGAGAAGAATATAAAAAACTAAATAAAAGAATTTCAGCGGAAATTAGAAAAGATGTAAGAAGATATAATACTAATGTAATTACTCAAACAGTAGAAGAGAACAAAGGTTTAAAGATAATGAAAAGAAAACTTACGCAAAGTAAAAAAGAAATATACAAGCTGAGAGATAAAGACGGAAAGGCAACAACAGATAAACAAAACATTCTGAAAATAACTAGAGAATTTTATAAAGACCTCTATACCAGCCAAAGACCACAAGACAATTTCCCGACACGAGTAAAGACTCTCATAAATCAGGGATCGGAAATACTTTTACCCATTACTGTGTCAGAAGTAAGAGCAGCTTTAAAGGAAATGAAGAACCATCGATCGCCTGGTGATGATGGACTCGTTATCGAGGCAATAAAAGCAGGTGGAGAAATTTTATTAAAATCAGTAAGCGAACTGTTTACTAAATGCTTACATGCGGGTACAATTCCAAAAGACTGGAACAATGCAGTAATAGTCTTGTTACACAAAAAAGGCGATATTACTAAATTAGAAAATTATAGACCCATCAGCCTCTTGACACATATGTACAAACTCTTTATGAAAATCTTAACAAAGAGGCTAACACCTAAACTTGATTTCTATCAGCCCAAAGAACAGGCAGGCTTCAGGGCAGGATATGGCACAAATGACCATTTGCATACCATAAAGATCTTAATAGAAAAGTGCATCGAGTACAACATACCACTGGTTCTTGCATTTGTCGATTACGAGAAGGCTTTTGATTCTGTAGAGTTTGAAACAATACTGGAAGACCTAAATCAAAGCCGAATAGATTACAGGTACACGACACTAATCAAAAACATCTATCAGAACGCTACATCAAGTATACGACTGCACGAAGACACAGAAAAATTCAGCTTAGGACGAGGAGTTAGACAAGGAGACAATATTTCACCAAAATTGTTCACGGCAGCTCTAGAGTCAATATTTAAGGGTACTCAATGGCAAGATATGGGCATCAATATAGATGGAGAAAGATTAAATCACCTAAGGTTTGCAGATGATGTTGTATTAATCGCAGATAACTTACATGATACAGTTACTATGATGCATTCGCTTAAAAGTCTGTCTGAAAGAGCAGGATTAAAGATAAACTTTGAGAAAACTAAAATTATAACAAATCTCGTAATGAGTGGAAATATAACTATTGACAATAATACCATACAACAAACAGACACTTATAAATATCTGGGACACGAAATCAAAATAAGCAGAGACAATCAAACACATGAAATACAGAGGCGAATAGGTCTAACATGGGCAGCATTTGGCAAATTAAGCCATATTCTAAAAAGTTCAATTCCCATGTGTCTCAAGCGAAAGGTTTATAACCAATGTGTTTTACCTGTACAAACTTATGGAGCAGAGACTTTAACACTCACGCAAAAATCTGCGAATAAACTTAGAGTTACACAACGAGCCATGGAACGTGCAATGCTGAACGTGAGCCTTCGAGACCACATAACAAACCAACAAATCAGACGAAGATCAGGAGTTCAAGACGTCATCGAAAGAACCACGACGCTTAAGTGGAACTGGGCAGGGCACTTAGCCAGAACACAAGATGGACGGTGGACAAGACGTATTATGGAATGGAGGCCCAGAAATTATAAAAGAAGCCGAGGACGACCACCGACTAGATGGACCGATGACATTAAACGTGTAGCGGGAAACTGGCTACAAGCGGCCCAGTGTAGAGAACACTGGAAAGAATTGAGGGAGGCCTATGTCCAGCAGTGGACGCGATTGGCTGATTGATGATGATGTTATCTAATTGCCTTTTTATCAAATCTGCTTTTATACGGTACTCGTTTCTCTTCTCTTATTGGGTTTTTTCTTTTTTACCTGCAATGTTTTTATCTATTATCAAATTATGTTTTTTTTTGGACTAACCTCCCTTTCCGAACTATCATTTCCATTTTCTGATATCCAGTTTCGATCTTTCATGGAATTATCGGAGTCGTATACATTCGCTGTTTCTTCGTCCAATTGGGATGACACTTCTACTCGTGATTTACAACTAATTGATAAATTGTGATATATATCTGAAACACAATTGAATTTTAAACAACAATAATATATTTTAAAAAACTAGTTTACTTTTTGTAGTGTTGACAAGTGATCCAGGATCCACAGGTGTTAAAGTTAAAGTTTTTTAATTTTTATTTCCATTATCATTTGATGGTAATATTTTAAGTATTTTTAAAATAAAATAATTTATTTTACTAAACTTAGAATAAACTTTTGTAATCAAATCTAAACTAACAATAATAAACTATTTGACTTAACGTTGTCAAATTTTTTAACGTTGGCAACTATTTTGTCCATATGTTTCATTATGAAGTTTTCGTTTCAATGTCTGGGACACAACTGACTCATCAGACTCATCAAAGTTAACCAGTAAAATCCACTATGTCAAATAATTGCCTTCAGTTAAATCTAATGCTAACATGGATTTTACCTGAACAAAAATTTTTTGTTAAAGACTTGGTAAATGTATAATTTTATTGTTTTGTGTTGTCAAGGATAAGAAAATACTTAGTGAATTTTGCTAGTACATAAACTGAGAAAATCGCAATATCAATATGTAATAAGTCAAAAATGACAAAAACTGACTTAAGTGTGTTTTGCTCGTAATCTGACGATAAATAAATGATGGATTCACCACCATTTTGTTAATGCAATAAACATGAACAATAAATCATTCCGAAACATGTTTCGGCATATTTGATTTTATTGTTGTTTATTTTGTCACATACAACATTACTGAAAGTTTATTAAAATTTGTTTTCTCCTTTTGGTATTATTCAAGGAAACCGGGGACGGTAAATACAAGTTAAATATTGAAATATTTGTTATGTATGGCTTCCGAGTCACTTTATAATGCTCTAAAAATTGCGGATTCTGTATGTTAATGCATATTTTTTCTATACTTTTCGTTTAAAAATTGCGTGTTTTGACATTAATTTTCAAATATTTCGTCCATTTTGATTGTGTTGTTGTTAATGTCATGTCACTTTTCTACCAATGTTGCCATATTTTCAAAAAATGTTGTTTCTTATAAATTAATCAGGTTATGTTTTGTCATTAAGATATGTTAAGAAGATATGCGCGTTTCATCGAAAAAAGAAAATATTTTGTTTTTCATAATTTATTAACTTGTTTATATGGCAGCTTAGATTGCGTTGAGTTAGTATCTGGTTATGTTTTCTCATTAAGATATGTTAAGAAGATAAGCGCGTTTCATCGAAAAAAGAAAATATTTTGTTTTTCATAAATTAATAACTTGTTTATATGGCAGTTTAGATTGCGTTGAGTTAGGTTTGATCAGGTTATGTTTTCTCATTAAGATATGTTAAGAAGATTTACGCGTTTCATCGCTACTGAGAAAAAAGAATATATTTTGTTTTTCATAAATTATTAATTTGTTTATATGACAGTTTAGATTGCTTTGAGTGAGGTTTGATCAGGTAGGTCTTTTCAATTTTCAGTTTTCAAGCAACTTTTGATTTCCTGTTTGCAGTGCTGTCTACTAATTGATTTTATAAGTATAATGATTTTATTTCGCACTTCATTAAATATTATTTTTATTTCGTATTTCATCATATATATTGTAGCTTGTTTTTTGGTATAAACTATTTAAACTAACTTAATCTAATCAAAAGTTATGCTAGCTTGATTAGATTGGGTTAGTTTAAGTGTTATCAACGAATATAGAGGTATAGTGGTGTTATTTTTTTTACTATTCATTAACGAGAATAAAGTATGTCGAACTTTGGCAACAGTGTGACAATTGCAATAACATATTTTAGGTGTTGTTGCCAAATCAATTTTAAATATGAAAAAATATATTAAAATAGTAGTAGATATTGTCAAGTTTAAATATTTTTATAAATAATATTTATAAAAATATTTAAACTTGACAACATTCTAATCCACCCCCTGGACTATTCCAAAAATTTTAGGTGGGTCTTTATACATAATTTGTTCTTAGTAACGTTGAGTGGTATTTGTTTGTAACAAACAAAATGGCTAGTTGCACCTCATGTGATTTCTTACAATGATAGCGTTCGAATGGACTGTAAAAATGAAATAATTAACTTTTTTATTCACATGGGATGTTAAAAGATACTAGAATATGTCCAGTTTGCGGCAGTGTTTTGAAAGTGGATAGTGAAGGAAAATTTAGGTGTTACAAGCGTATCAGCAAACATAAAAAAGCGCTGAAACGCTGTGGTTTTTCTGCATCGGCAAGTAAAGCTACTTTTTTTGAGTATGCTTAATTGCCGGTAGAAAAAATATTTTTGCTGGTAGGTATTTTGTTACATCTACGTCCTCCTAGATATAACTTTATTCGGAACGAGTTGAAAATTGGTGCTCAAACAATTGTAGACTGGTATTCCTTCTCTCGCGAGGTCTTTATAAGTTTCGCAATGAATAATTCAAAGAAATTGGGTGGGAAGGACATACCGGTTGAAATTGATGAGTGCAAATTTGGCCGGAGAAAATACAATAGAGGTCGGTTGTACACCGGTCAATGGGTTTTTGGTGGTGTTGAACGGAACTCCAAGAAATTCTTTTTAGTACCGGTTGAAAAAAGGGATAAAGACACTTTGCTTGGACTGATTAACGAATGGATTCTTTCTGGGACAACAATTTATAGCGATTGTTGGAAAGCATATGATTGCTTGTCCCATGAAGGATTTATTCATCAAATAGTAAATCATTCGAAGCATTTTGTTGACCCTGAAACTGGTAAGCACACCAACAACGTGGAACGGCTTTGGAGGGAAGTTCGGTCTAACATTCCCAAGTACGGTGTACGAAGCGAGCACTTTGTAGGTTATCTGGCTGAATTTTTAATTTAAGAGAACTTTTTCTTCTCGAAACGAAAGGTAACACCATTTTTTCCTCGCTGCCTCAAATTTGTATCCACCGGCAGATTAAAGGTAAGTAGTAACATAAAGACTATTATCTACTATTATTTTAAATGTTTATATATTCTTATTTCAAATTCTTATATATTCTCATTTCAAATTCTTATATATTCTTATTTCAAATTCATATATATTATTATTTCAAATTTTTACAATTTGTTATTTCAAATATGTTATACATTATTACTCCATACAAAACAATTATAAATGTGGCAACATTGCGAATATATGTCAAATTATAACTATTATGCAGATGCGCAGAGTTCTTTTCATAATTTTAATAAATTACCACTTTTTGTAAAAATTTTTACTTTTTTAACGGTTTAGGCCATAAATATTAATATTTATATTTATTTATTTATTTATATATATATATATATATATTATATATATATATATATATATTTCATATGATGTTGTAGGCAGTTTTATATTTTTACAACATTTTTATAGTAATTTGTTATTTTTTACAATTTTTTTTTCATTATTTTAAGGTTTTTTAGCAATTTCTTTAGTTTTATTCCCTTAAATTACAAAAAATAGCCTTTTTTTTATTTTTTACTTTAAGTCCCAAAAAATTGCAAAAATAGCGTTTCCCCGGTTTACTTGAAATTTACCCTCCTTTTTACAGCTTTTATTACAATTTTATGTTCCTCAAAAATGTTGTTAATAAGAAAACTGCAGGGTTTTAATTTATTTTAAACCTGATATTTTTCTAACTTCAAAGCATGAGATAAATGGCACCATCGTTAAATACGTTATATCTTGGCAGAGAGCGCCACCTTTTTACGGGTTTCTCTTGATATTAATGAAGCAGTAAGAAGTTTAGATTTATGGTGTCACGCCTGTACTGTTTTAACCCCAATTAATTTGTACAAGTGTAAAATTCAAAGCGAATACAGGTTATACGGTAAGAACATCTTTTTAGTGTCAACACTGTTGGTATTTGCTAATCTTATCGCAAATATTTACCGTTGCATCTGTACATCTACATTTTTTGTATTACTGTATAAATATTTGCAATGAAACAATATAAGCCGGACGATTACATTATGGAGTAGCAGAAGAACAAATACACACAGTGCTAACTTTTACTTTTATCTTTAATAGTGCTGAATGAAATAAAACAGAATTTACTGTTAGTGTTTAAAAAGAAGTTTTAAAATAATATGAGTAACATAAAACAGAAGTTCTAAAAAAGAGGGGTTATGAAAAATGTTAGATTATCTGGGTTAAGTTTACTCGTTCCAAAAGGCTGATTTTTTTATAATTCCTGGTTGTATGTCAGTAATCGTACTAACCTACAAAAAATTTTTTGCATCAACTCCATCTCTTATTCAGCCTCACAATAGTCCGGTCTTTACTTTGAATTGACTGCAGTATACCGTGAAAGAGAATGTGATACTTATCGTTTCTTATATCACGTGTTCTTTTTACAGCTGTAAACAATTTTAGTGTTAGTTCAATAGTAGATAGTATCATCCATCCTGTCTAATTCCACGTTCTATTCGGAACTTTTTGGTATCTTCGTAAAATCGAACACGAGCTTTACCAATTTCGTAGATACTCTTAACCAAGGCAATATATCGACATAATCGATGCAGCAGTCAGCCAATGCTCGAAGCATTTTATGATGATCAATAGTTTCAATGCCTTTTTATAGTCTACCAATATAAGGAAGACAGGCTTGTTGTATTCTGTGCACTTTGCTACTAGCGTTTTAATAACTTGTAGATGATCATTTGTAGGTGTATTGTAGATGATCATGAATCGGCCTCTTCACAAGATTGGTAACACTTGAGTTTGTAGCATTTTCGTTTCACCCGTATTTATAGTAAACATTTTTGGAGTCTGTTCATAATAAATAAATTGCTTTTTTTATCGTAGTTTCTACTAGATATTTACGCAGAAAATAAACAAGAATCTTTCTGCTTTTGTTTGCACCGATTTTTGAGGATGATATCACTTCACGATGGGGCTCCGTAAGAGGCGGGCGCTTTCATTGTGAAAGTCCGAATTTAGTCATCGGGACTTCGATGTTGTTCGTTTTCGTGAAGTTTTGAAAGCTGGCAAGAGTTTTCGCTTAACTCCATGAGTTTTGGTGAGAAGGTAATTTGAGCTCAATATACCGTGTGACAATCTTTGTAAAGTGTAAAGTTATAAAGTTAATCACCGGTTTGTTGTAAGCTTCATCCTGTGACAAGAGATTCAATAACAGCATCTGAGGGCTAAGGAAGCCGACATAGTTTGAAGCTGAGTTTGACATATCACATATTGTTACCATCTAGGATTTGTCGAGCCTCAATTTTGTGTCTTCCATGGGTCAGGATTTGATTGTTTGAAGTTAGTGGGACAATGTTTTTGTATTTGAATCTAAGGTAACAAACTTTTTTTATTAATTTCAAAAGAAATAATTAGCTAGTGAAGGGATTAGTTTTGTTAAATTTTTCTAAATAAACATTTTTCGTTAAGTCACTAAGATTTGCTCTTATTTTAATTTAGAAGTTTATAAATAAATATAAGTTTTGTGAATCAGCTAATTGTCATATTTTAGTTTCTTTTAAATAAAATTAACCTCTGATAATTAATTAATAATTCCGAAAAGTTTCATTTCGACATATGATAGTTAGTGCATTTTTTTTGCCATTTGGTACATAACCATAGTTTTAAAGTCTGTTTTGTTAGAAGGTTTAATTTAATGTTTGTTGATAAATATAGATATATTTTGTAATAACTGTTTATGTACTCCTTCTTCTTCTGCCTTCTTGTATGTAGGCTTTAAACACGTTTCTTCTTTAATATTAGCCTCCTAAACTGTTTAAATTATCGGACTATCTTTTACTTGGTCTGCTAATACTTCTTCGTCCATTTGGTGACATGTCTCGTGCTATTTCTACTATCCTATCCTCTGGCATTCTACTAATGTGTTCATTTGACTCTTGTTTTCGTTTTGTCTCCCATTTATTTATGTCTTCTATATTGCATGCTCTTCTTATGTCTTCGCTTCTCTCTCCATCCAACAACTTTTCTCTGATATTCGTCGGAATATTTTCAGCTCTGTTGTTTCTAGTAGTCATCTCGTTTTTGATGTGTCAGGTCTTGTCTCCGCTGTATGTTAATATAGGTCTAACTCTTGCTTTATAGATTCTTGTCTTTGTGTCTTGTCTTAGGTGTTTGTTCTTCTAGATTGTGTCATTAAGAGATCCCGCTGCTTTACTTGCTTTTAAGCTTAGTTGTCTTACTTCTTCTTCAACATATCCGTAACTAGTTATATCTATTCCGAGATATCTAAATCTTGCTTTCTGCTTTATTATTTTCTTATCAATTTCGATTTTACACCGTAGTGGGTATTTAGATGTTGTCATACATTTGGTTTTTGTTGCTGATATTATCATATTGTATTTCTTGGCTATTGTATTAAAGATGTGTCTTATTCTTTGAAACTTGTCTTCTGTCTAGGCGATTATTGTAGCATTGTCTGCATAACATAATATTTGGATCTCTTTGTTCCCAAATCTGTAACCATAACCTTTATGTATTGCTTGTATTATTTCGTCCATTATTTTATTAAAGAGAAGTGGGCTAACAAGTCACCCTGTCTGACTCCGCTTTGTACTGATATACACTGTGCTAGTTTTCCATTTATCTTTGCCTGTATTCGATTATGGAAGTATATGTTTTCGATGGTTTGTATAATATTGATTGGTATGTTTCTTTTATACAGTAGGTGTAAGATCGCAACCTCTTCGACTTTGATGCGATCGAAAGCCTTTGTCAGGTCTATAAAACATGGACATGCTGGCTTATTGTACTCGATGGCATTTTCTGTGATTTGTCTTAGCACAAGTACGGCGTCTAGGCAGGATCTTCCGGATCTGAATCCCTATTGGTTATCTGAAAAAGTTGTTAGTTAGGACTTTTGTGGTTAGCTTAAGTGCGGTGTTCAGTAGATTTACACCTCTATAATTGTTGGGGTCTTCTTTTTCTCCTTTCTTGAACATTGGTATCATTATGCTGTCTGGTATCTTGCAGTGCAATATTAGTTTTTGTATAAGTTTTGTCATCTCAAGGGTTATACTTTCTCCTCCGTGTTTTAAAGCTTGTTGGTTATTCCGTCTGATCCTGATGACTTTCTATTTTGAGTGAATTTATGGCTATCTCTACTTCCTGAAAACTGATTTCTATTTTGTATTTTAACTCTGGTACGTTATCGTGTTGATTATTTTCCTTTCCTTTAAACAGTTTGGTCAGGTATCTTTCCCATTCGTTTGCTGGTATGTTATTGTATTCCTTCAATTCTGTCATTTCTTTCCGTTGGTTTCTTATAAATCTCCATATTTGTTTTTGTGTACCTTAGAAGTCGCTTTCCATCCTTTTCGTAAACTGTTCCCAGTGTTCATTTTTTGTTCTTCTTACCAACTGCTTTGTTTTTTTTTTTCGTATTCTTCTATAGTTGTGTCGGGATGCTGAAGTATTTGATGTTTTGTACTTTGTGTAGACCTCTCGTTTTTCTTTACATTTCTCTTTTAGTTCTTTTCTGAACCATGGTATATTGTTGTTGTTTCTTTTATTCAGCGTGACTTTGCGTTTTCCTAGAGCTTCTGTTGCTGCTTCTTCAATATTGATTTTAATTTTCTCCCAGCTCGCATTTATATCTTCGATGTCGTCGATTTGTTTCAGCTGTATCCTCTGTGCTAGCCTCATTTGGTAAATTTCTTTTGTAGAGTCGTTCCACAGTTATTTACACTAAATTTTTTCTCGGTTATTTCCTGTAGAAAATGTTCTGGTGTTATTTTCATTCTTATGCAATTTTTATGCATTATTTTTCAACGCACAAAGATTTGCCATGTTTATGTACAATAAAAATTAATATGTAATTTTTCTCTTAAACCAGAAGTTTAGAAAATGATTTCTTTTCAAAAATATTCACCCTTAAACATCGTTAAAGATGACATCATAATATAATCCACCATTTCTACTCAGAATTATATAAAACAAAAAAGGAACCACCAGAACAAATTAAAAACCAACTTAAGGTCAAAATAAAAAATGTCAACTCAGAGCTGCAGCCCGAAATAAGCAAATCAGAAATAAAGAAGGCATTGAAAGAAATGAAAAACAACAAATCGCCTGGAAAAGATGGAGTAACTACAGAGATGCTGAAATATGGTGGAAAAGTGGTAATTAATACTCTACATTCCCCTTTTTAACAGGATATTAAAAGAAAAAAGAATCCCAAACAACTGGAAGGAATCAGTAACCATTATCCTACACAGGAAAGGGATAAAGCAAATAATAAAAAACTACCTTCCTATAACACTCCTCAATGTAATGTATAAACTCCTAACAAAATTTTAACCAATAGATTGACGACAAAATTTGATGGATACCAGTCGAAAGAACAAGCTGGTTTAGAAAGGGATTCAGTACAAGTGACCATTTACTAAGTATGAAAATACTTATAGAACGAGCAAATGAATACCACATTCCTCTATATATGGCGTTCATAGATTTCGAAAAGGCTTTCGACAGTGTCGAACATTGGGCAGTGAAAAGTTCTTTGATTAACAGCCGAATTGACCACAGATATACGGAACTAATAACCAATATATATAAGGAAGCCAAAACAACAATTAAAGTATATGAAGGAACAAAATCATCACAAATAAGTAGAGGCGTGAGACAGGATGATACAATATCACCGAAACTTTTCAATCAGACTCTTGAAGATACTTTTTAAAAGATTAGAATTGAAAAAAAAGGTATAAAAATTTGTGGACAACGCTTGAACCATCTAAGGTACGCGGATGACATCGTATTGATAACCGATAAAAAAGAAGAATTATTTGAAATGATGAAAGAACTCGACGTAGAAGCTGGAAAGATAGGCCTTAATATGAATTACAGTAAGACCAAAACTATAACAAACACATATGAAGACATCACAATGAGAATCGGACAAGATGAAATAGAACAAGTTAAAGATTATATATATCTTGGTCAAACTATAAAACTTAACAAAGAGAACCAAACAGCAGAGATCAAGAGACGAGTTAGACTGGCATGGGCGGCATTTGGCAAACTAAGCTACATTCTTCAAAACAAAAAATATCCACAGCATCTTAAGACCAAAGTATATAATCAATGCGTACTCCCTGTTCTTACGTATGGCTCCCAAACGTGGACATTTACAAAAGCAAACATGGACAAAATCATAAAAACCCAAAGAGCAATGGAAAGACAAATGTTGCACATAAGACTAATGGATAAGAAGAGAAACGAGTGGATAAGAGAGAAAACAAAAGTGAGGGATGTTAGACAAGAAGTTGCAAAATTGAAATGAAGATTTGCCGGACACAATATAAGACAAAAAGAAGACCGATGGAACAAAATTCTTATAAGTTGGAGACCGTGGGAATATAAACAAAGCAGAGGAAGGCCCCAGATGAGATGGGCAGATGATATCAAGAAGCACGTGGGCTCTAGATGGATGACCGTAGCGACAGACAGAGAAGAATGGAAAAGGATTGGGGAGGCCTATGTCCAAAGATGGACCGAAGAAGGCTAATTAGATAGATAGATAGAAACATTTTTCAGTACAGAAAAATCCTATACGTTTATTTTAAAGCAGCAAGAAGATATTCTTTAAACGGTATCCTAATTTTAAATTGTTTAGAAATCTTGTTGTTTAGTGTTGCCCAAGACATCTGTGTAAGTATTTCTTTAATTTCTTTTTTGTGGTTAGTTCTATCAGTCCCCTCAAAAAGGAATCCTTATCCATGACCTAGCTCTCCAACCAAAACACAAGTAGCCGTTCGCAAACGTTTTAATTTTTTTGCTTATCCCATCTCCAAGCCCAGTAATTGTTCAGTCCCCCCCTTTAACTCTCCTATAAGCAAATTTTAATTGTTACAAGTTTGTTCACAAGCCGATTTGTTATTATCCTTATGAATAGTTTGTATGTATGGGAGAGCAAACTAATAGGTCTGTAGTTCTTTACGTCTGAAATGTCACCTTTTTTGTGCATTATGGTTATCATTGCATTATGCCATTGGGAGAGGGTTACGCCGTTTGTCAAAAAAACAGTGGACATCTTTTTCAACACATTTATTAACGTTACTTTTCCCTTCTTTTGATTTGTTCTATGACTATCCCATCTTCTCTAGTTTTTTTTTTTTTTTTATTTAATTAATGGCTTTGGATAACTTGATCCATTCAGCCACGATAATGTATTTGACTACTTGAATTTGTTAATGATGTATTGACCTATTGCATTTGTTAACAAAATAGTACTTCGCATAGAGGTAAATTAAAAATATAATGTAAACATTAGTATCACAAGAATCAGTAGCTTGATAAAAAACCATACATTCATTCGTTCCATTCAATGCCCTAACCAACAATATTTAGGACCCACAAGGGATTACATAATTTAGGGATACTTTTCACGCTAAGGTGCCTTTCATAGCGACTTTATAACAACACAAGACAGGCAACGGTTAGAAGGAAACATATAAGATAAGGATAGACAGAGGGAACAAAGCTAGATTTACACATTCACATTACACAATCAATCCTAAATTTTTCTTTTAGTCCTTTTTAAATATTCCCAAAAAATTTGGTTAAACTTAATATTATGACGAGAGATATATAAAATGGAAGATTGACACTGAGGAAGAGGTATTTGTTCTTTTATCAGTTTTTCCAATAGATACTTAATAGCAGCTTCATTATATATGCACCCGAACATCCAATGATTGATATCGTCAGTGTTACCATTACAATCACAAAGTTCGGTTTCACTTAATTTAAATCTATGAAGATAGGCTTTCACAGTAGCATGATTAACAAGGCATCTAACAAACATTGAATATACTCTTCTATTGGGATGACTTCTTGCAGCAAAAGGCGCAGTAGGTAAAACAGGGTGAATTTTTGTGTAAAGGTTGTTACTTCTGTTACAAAAAGCATTCCATTCAATTTCCCAGTTTTCTTTTAATTCTTGTTTACGCAGCGAGACTAAATCACTTCTATTGAGCCAGCTAATTTCTAATCCGTTTGAAGCCGCTTCTTTAGCAAAATAATCTGCTTTGGTGTTACCCGAGATACCAGCATGTCCTTTTACCCAAATGAAAGAGACTGAATTATTTCTTTCAAGTAGCTTTAGTTGATGTTCTAATATTTTGACGATAATACTGTTTTTGTATAAATGCTTATGCGAATTATCTAAAGCAGACAGCGCAGATTTTGAATCCGACATGATTACTATTTGTTGATCAGACATTCTTTTCTCAATAGTCCATTCCAGAGCTTGATATATTGCAAACAGTTCTGCGGAATAAATGGAACATTGTTGGTTTAATTTAAACTTAATGTGTTCTTGATTATTTTGGATATATACCGCACAACCAACTCCCAAAATGGATTTTGACCCATCTGTGAAAATCCTATATGGCTTATCAAATTTGGCAAGTTGTTTCTGAAGTTGAATGGCGTTGTTATCATCAAAAGTAGGAAAATAAACTTTGGTTTGGGAATAAAGAATATTGAAATTAGATTGGAAAAAATTAGTTTCAGCTGGGATTTCTAAATAGGAAGAAACATTAGGAAATGCTATAGCTAAAGTTGGAGAATTTTTGTTATGCCACCATTTGTCAACTAAGTTAGACACAGATATGTCGGATATTTTTTGCAGTAGGTAGGATTGGTTATTACTTTGACATTTAAGGATAAACTTTTCAGCTAAAAAAAGACGTCTTAAATGTAATGGAGGTTCCATACATTCGGCTAAAAGATTTTCAGTAGGTGTAGATTTAAGTGCACCTAAAACCAAACGTAGAGCTTTGTACTGGATTCGGTCTAATTTTTTAAGTCTAGTGTTTGTAGCAGACCCATATAAAAAGCAACCATAGTCAAGAACTGACCTGGTATATGCCCTATAAAACATTAGATTAACCTTAGGATCAGCGCCCCATTGGTGACGGTTAACAACTTTTAAAACATTTAGGCTTTTTTCGCATTTAATTAAACAGTTATTAATATGTTCTTCCCATGTTAATTTAGTATCAAGTGTGACGCCAAGATAAGTATAGTGTTTTTGGACAGGTATACTTAGATTATCAATTATAATGCTGGATATATTCGGTAAGCGATGGCGAGTAAACAACACCACAGCTGATTTATTCGAAGTAAGTTCCAATCCTTGGTTAAGAAAGTATTCTCTTGCACTGTACATAATTCGTTTCATGGATTTAATACATTCCTGATAAGTATTTTTAGAAATGTAAAGACAGAAATCATCGGCGTATTGTAAAATATTACAATTAATTCCCATACCATGTAGATCCATAGTATATAGATTAAACAAGAGAGGACTAAGCACAGATCCCTGCGGCAGACCTTGATAAACTAACCTTGGACCAATCAATTTATTATTGCACCGAATGAATACTTGTCTATTTACAAATAGATTAACCAGTACCTGTGCACATCTAGTTGGGACTCCTATATGTCTTAGTTTCTCGAAAAGTAAGTTTAAAATAACATTATCATATGCTCCCGAAATATCTAGAAAAAGTGCTGCTAAATAATTATTATTTGAGTAGGACAATTGGATGTCAGTAGTTAATTGTGATAGACAATCTATGGTTCCTTTATTTCTCCGAAAGCCTAACTGAGCTACCGGGAATATGCCATTTTTTTCACACCACCACTCCAATCTAGTTTTAAGGATCCGTTCAAGTGTTTTTAATAGACATGACATCAGAGAAATGGGTCTTAAAGAAGTACGATCATTTATTTTAGGTATAGGAATGACCAGACATTGCTTAAGAGAATCACAATTATCTCCTTTTAGTAAAATGTTATTAAATATCTTGCATAGATAATCTATAGCAATTTCGGGAAGATTTATTAACATGAGATAGTTTATACCGTCCATACCTGGAGATGTATTTTTTGAAATTTTAATGTTTGCTGTAAGTTCCCTCGGAGTGATAGGAGTGAGTAAAAAGTGGGCATCGATATGATTCTCTGGTATATTTATTGGTAGATGAACAGAGTCGGGAGCAATTTTAGATAAAAGTTGTTTAACTGCTGATTCATCATTAATGATAATTTTTTTCTGAGACTGAATTTTATTTACCCTTTTCCAGATGTCTGATGAAGGGGTTTGCCTATTAAGAGAAGAGCAATACTGTACCCAGCTAGATTTAGCTTTTAAGCGAAAAGTACGTTTACACATAGCCTGATTTCTTTTATATTCATTAAAATTTAAAAGAGTTAGATTAGATTTAAACTTTTTAAATGAATTTTTCCTTAATATTGAAGCAGCTAGGCACTCCTCATCCCACCACGGTGGAACTTTTACAGGTTTAGTTGAATGTTTAATTGGTGTGCAAGATTTGTTCGCTGCATTTGTAATAGAATCTAATAAGAATAAAATCATCTCGTTAGTATTATTAATAACTGGCTTCAATGTGAGCGCTTCCTCCATGGTAAGCCTGAATTGCTCCCAGTTAGCATCTGTCATCGACCACCTAACTGTAGATATAAACCTCATATTTTCTATTTTAATATCATTGATAGACATTCGAATAGGAAAGTGATCGGATCCATATGTATCTTGTATAACAGTCCAGTCAAAAGTTGAGCATAAATTGGAAGATAAAATGGTGAGATCTACAACAGATTTGGCATGACCTGGAGGAGTAGCCCTAGTAGCTTTTTTCTGTCAAATAATTAGGTATAAATGCAATTAAATTATTTTTTTCAAAAAAAGATTCTTCTACTAGCCTATTTGCAACCAGACCCGAATCTACTTCGATTTTAATTCTATTCCTGCCAACACTAACAATTTCTGTTATATTTTTGTCGTAATCCGCAAGAGAACTTAATTTTTCTCCTATTTTCATAGGATGAAGACGACCTAAGTTTAAATCATTATGTTGTACAAAGATAAAATACGGCCCCGTATCAGTATTGCTAAATCGATTTGTAGTATTTAAAACCTGACTTGATTGTTTATATTGTTGAGTTGTAGACGGCAAGTTTTTATTGCCATCATTAACAATAGATTTAATATTGGAATTATTAATAATAGAATCATCGGAATTCAAAACATTTGGAGTATTATTACAATTATTAATCTCAGAGAAAACAATATCCTCGACATGAATATTACTTAACATGACGTCGTTATCAACTTGATCCTGTAGAGGTGGGTCTTTGCCACCCACACCATTTTTACCCTGGGACATCCCAGGGTTAAGTATTGATCAAAAAAATATAGGAAATATTAATACTTACAGTACAAATTCTAAACTAATAACTTAAAATTACCGTAAACCTAATTAAAACCTAAATAAATTCGATTGAATACGAAACAACCTTGTACACCGGTCCGCACTATACGAAGGTTCGTTCGAAACTGTTCTTCTCTAGTTGATTTATTGTTTTTCGTCTTCGAGAGAGCTCATTTTATTTTTTCGGTTGTGACATTCTTCTGAGCTTACATTTAGGACTTTTGATATTTGACTTTGGTTAGGATCTGGAAGTTCTTATCGTTTTTACAATTTGAAATATTATACCGACACAAATAATTAAAAAAAATTAATTTAATTATCCAGAAGCTTTAGAAATTAAATTAAAAAGCACAAGTGATTTATGGAATAACACAAACTCAATTTATCATCTCAGCTAGAAAATTCTAATAAACATTTTTCAGTTTTGAATTATTTTTACCTTATATATTGTTTAAATATTTGAAAAAGTTGTAGTTTAGTGAAACATGTCATATATTTATAATATTTTCATCTTATATTTATAGCCTTTATTTAAGAGTACACAGGAACACTTAAATATTTCTATAAATACAACAGAACTAAAACGCAAGACATGTAACAACAGACAAAACATCCCCGGTTAAACATCTCCCTGTCAAAAGAGATAATGTTGGTGCAGTAATCCTGCATGTCTTAGTTAATCCGTTTAAAAATACATTTATCACAAGATTAATTTTTCGGACATACGAGATGACAGCACTTAAGCAACAGTGAACAGGTTTGAGATTTATAATAATCCGTGTAGGTATAAATCACGTTCAGAGACAGTATTCTATATAAAGTTAAATAGTAAAGAGCTATGTGTGATTCTCTTCTACTACACAACACAATGTTCGGAAATAGAATATAAGAATGTAGTTGGTATATCTTGATTTATCATTTATATCACCCTCAACTTATTTTATCTATTATATATCTTACCTTGTACTTTAGGCGTATTGAGATGTCGGTAAAGTTAGCATATCCATTTTATAAGGCCGAATTCAGACCAACCAACATATAATTTATTGGTAGTTTATTCCGAAAAGAAATAATTTATTGATGTAGCCGTTTCCAAGAAATAATGAGTATGCTGACTTTATACTAAAGCTAGCATAGCTATCCATAGCTATATCTCGCAAGGAAATTGGGTACAGGGTCCATCTTATCGGCATATTTTATTGCTAATTAATTATTGTATATTAATCAATCCCCAAAAGTTACCCCATTATCCCTAACTTAAAACACATCCTTCGGAAAACCAAGATATCGGCCAAAAAACGATCCGCAAGGAATTACTCTTAAACTGTTGCCGAAATTTTTACGTCAAGAAACAATTTATTGCTGCAACCTCTTTCGAGAAACAATGAATATGTTAACTTTATAGTAAGCTAGCATAGCTATAGCTTATTCTCGTCAAGGAAAAGGGGTACAGACTCATTTTAGCGGCTTATTTTATCGTAGTTAATTGCTGTTGATTGGTATATTAATCAATCTTCAAAAGCTACCCCATCATCCCATAGCTCTTAACACACCCTCTGAAAACCAAAATATCGCCACGAAACGAACCACAGGTAATTAATTGCTAATGTATTGCCAAAATTTTACGCCAAGAAACAATTTAGAGCTGCAACAGTTTCCAATAAAAACAATGATTATGTTAACTTTACAGTAAAGCTAGTATAGGTATAGCTATATCTCAGCGTTACCGAGCCATATTGGCGACATAAAATTTAGTTTAAAGTACTTTCTAACTTCTAAGAGTTTTATAGCTTTGAAAATGGCAAATTTCACGTTTTTCAAAATTTCAAACGCTATTATAAGTTAACAACGACCGACTTTGAGAAAAGTCACTAGAGATCTTTTTTGTTCAGAATTACCCAAAAAACCTTTGTCCTGGGCGAAATAGTTAATTTTTGAAATTTGTATGAAAATATTTTTTAACAAAATCTCGACTAAGGTGGCCCGTGGTTTATTGTGGATTTAATATAAGGGACTCATTTTTGATAAAGTTTTGTAGCATTTTCGTTTCACCCATCATAAAACACCGAAAAAGATTATTGATCTTTTTAAGTCTCTGAGATTAGTAATCTAAACATTTTTTGGAGTCTGTTGATAATAAACAAATTGATTTCTCATTTGATCTCGATTCCGCCTAGATATTTTAAGCAGGAAATAAATAACATTTTCAGTATGTGGGAAAGAGAATGATTTTTGATGTTGATGTCACATCGCGATGGGCGCCGTAAGAGGCGGATGTTTTCACTGTAGAAGGTTCGACTTGCGATGGGGCGCCGTATGATACGGCAGCTTTCATTGTGCAAGTCCAAATTGGTCATCGGGAATTCGATAGTGCAGCAGTCAAAAGAGAACAATTTAGGGTTGACTAGAACCGTTTGTTGGTTTAATAATTAGAATGATAACGAAAAATATACATTTGATTGTGAATAAATTAACAATTAATTGAAAAATCACAGAAATACCTGCGTAATTTATTATTGTTGTCTGTACAAAGAAAGACACTTACCGTTTGAGTATGGTGTATTATAGGTAGGGTAGAAAAGAAACATCTTCGTGTCGCGACGCGAGGGACTGATGCGTGTTGGTCAAACTGAAGATGTTTACATCGCGATGTCTCGTCTCGATCTGTTTTCTCTTGGTATCGGCAGAACCTCTGACTCTTCTTAGGTGGTGCATAAGTTAGGAGGCAAGTGCACTTCCATAAATCAATGCTATTGTATTGCCCTGTTGAAAGGCAATCATTTAAATAAATGGTTCACAGAAATTTGATAATTTGTAGGTTTTTCTGTGCTTTTGAGGCAATTAACTTCTTTTCTTTTTCACTAGCTTTACAACTCGGGTGAGTCTTCGCCGCATCCACTATCGCCCTCCATCCTCTACGATCTTGCGCTTCAATTTCCCATTGTTGTACCCCAATTCTAGATAAATCGGCTTCAACATCATCCTTCCATCTTTTTCTCGGTCGGCCTACTGATCATCTACCATCTGGTCTTTCAAAAAACACTGTCTTTAACACTCTGTCATCCTCTGATCGTACCACGTGACCTGCCCATCTTATTCGGTTTGCCTTGATATGTCTAACTATGTTTTCAGTTCCATACAGAGTCACCAATTCAGCATTGCGGCGTCTTCTCCAATCCCCTGTGAATTCATCTCTTTGAGGGCAAATATTATTCTGAGAACCTTTCTTTCAAATACTAGAAGCTTATTGATTTCCCGCTGGTTGAGAGTCCATTTTCACTGCCATATGTAATAATTGGGCGAATAATCGACTTGTACAGTGTTAATTTAGATTTCTTTTTAGCAGCTTCGATCTTAATAATGTTGAAAGGGAGTATATGCTCTATTTCCCGCAGCTATCCTTGCTGAGACCTCTTTTTCTATGTGGTTTTCAGCTGTGATTATCGCCCCAGGTATTTAAACTCCTTTACTACTTCGAAGTTGTGATCATTAATACTGATGTTCTGCCTAACTCTTGGTCTTGGATTTTTGGTTACTACCATGTATTTCGTCTTTTTCATTTATTCGGAGACCCAGACTACCTGTTTCCTCCTCGAGCTGTGAAAACACCTCTCTCACGTCTCTTGTAGAATGCGTGACTGCATCTATATCATCAGCAAAGGCCAGCAACAGTTTTGATCCTTGATCAGCAAATCCTCCTGTCAGCTCAGACGATATTTTACTTATTGCATATTCTAAAGCAAAATTGAACAGCAACGGTGACAAGGGGTCCCCTGCCTAAGTCCTGAATTTATACCAAATGGCATCGATGTTCTGCTTTCTATTCGCATGAGTCTGTCACGCACATTTGCGTTAATTCAACTAATTTTCTTGGTATTCCCATTTCTAACATTGCTATCCACAATTTGCTTCTTTTTATGGAATCATATGCTTGCTGGAAATCTATGAAAATTTGGTGCACATCGCGGTTGAATTCCCAGTTTTTTCTCTAATATTTGTCGGATGGTAAATATCTGATCTATAGCTGACCTTCCAGCACGAAGCCGCATTGGTAGTCGCCTAGAATATCTTCCGAATATGGTGTGAGTCCCGTACTGATAGGCATTTTCTGTTGCTGCCATACTCTCAGAATGTCATACAATTTTTGGTGTAAAAGGTTTCCTCCTTTTTTTAACAACTCTCCATTTATGCCATCATTTTCTGGTGCTTTATGGTCTTTTAGAGACGCGATCGCATTCTTTACTTCCTCAAGTGTTGGTGCTGGTATTTCGATATCTGCAGAATGAAACGTAATATCTGCTTCCTCCGTCTCACTTTCAATATTTAGTAAATTCCGAAAGTATTCCTTCCATCGTTCGACGATTTCCGTTTCTATCATCATAAGTTCACCTGCTTCATTTCTCATAGGCTGTGTTACTCCAACACTTGCACCTTTTCTGACTGACTTCACTTCACTAAAGAATTTCCTTATTTGATTCCTACTCGCCACTTCTGGCCATTTCCCGGATTTGCTGTTCTAGGTAGCTCCTCTTTTTAGTTCTGAATAGTCGACTTGTTTTGTGCTCTTGTTCTGTTAAAATCTGCTTTGTTCTCATCTGTGGGGTCTTGTAGCATTTTCAATCTTTTTTTCGTTTTTATTTCCAGAATTTCCTCGCATACTTTGTCAAACCATTACCGTTTTAGACGAGTCCTTTTTTTTTCAATGCTGCTGTTCTAAACTGACACCATGCTTGTCTAATCTAGTATGCTCTTCCTCTCCCAGCAATTGGAATCTGTTGCTTATTGCCACTTGATAATCCAGTTCTTTATTTGGTGTTTGTAGGGCTTCTAGGGCTTTGTAGGGTTTCTAGGGAGGCAATTAACAACAAGTGTATTTCTTTTGAACGTGAAAACAGATAACCATGTGTTAGCTAGTTTAAAAATAATTTACTGAATAATATATGTAAACTTTTGAAGTAAATAAGTAATAATATATAATTAAATAAGATCATATAATATACAGTAATAAAAATAGTAAAGCAAAATATGTAAGTAAATAGGTACTAAATACTTTTCCAAAAACTTCTCTAGTGACTTCTAAATTGTAAATAAAGCAATGAGAATTGAAAAAATCCCATAAATTTTTCTTCACTAAGAACATTTTTCATATCAAAAACTCATAGTAAAAAGTATACAAAGTCATACCAATTCATTACATACTCTCCTGTTTTCTTTTTCAAAGTTCGGTTTGAAATTTTAAAGAGGTTATCCTTTACGTACACTGTCACTTTTACAACACGAACACATTTGTACATAAAAGTACGCTTAAGGCGCATATTTGCCACTTGCCATAAATCTAAAAACGTACGAGAACATCCGGCCTTATTTTACTGAATTTTCTACCTCTTATCCACGTCTACATATCTCGCACGGCAAATATTTCTTTGATTACATTTTACGTGGCACACGTGCGTGGTTTACCATTACTTTCTATATGTCATTCTGACGAGAATATATTAGGAAAGGGCATTAATCTTGAGTTAGACCTTAAATTTAAATATGTTACCAAAAGACAATTGAAATTTACAACTTTAATTTGAAATTTTATAAAAAGTAAAATTTTTATATTTAGTTATTTATTTATTTAGCGTATGGATAATTACAATACGATAAAAGTAGTATTTAGATAATAATTATGTTCAAATTGGAATTGTAACCTAAGTTAAATATTAAATATTAATGTCCAAATTGCACAGCCATTCAATTGCACCAGGAGAACACTCTGCAAAATCTTGAAGGTCTCCGCTGTATCTGCGGATTGGGCAATCCGCCATGATGTGTTGGATGGTCTGTCTCGGGGATCCACAATCACATTGTGGGCTTTCTGCATGACCCCATCGGTATAGAGAATCGGCACATTTGCCATGACCCGTGCGTATGCGATTTAATTTTGTCCATATAGGGCGTGGCAGGTTTGATCCAGTGAAGCCGATCGACGTACTTGTTATTTTGATGACGTCTGGCTCTGTTGTTGGCATCCATCTTTTCGTCCACTGCTCTTGCTTATTGTAGCTATCACCCATTCCCTGAACGGATTGGACAGGGGGTCGTCTGGACTTCAGTCTTTGTTGGTCTCGTGCGGCGTGCGGAATATACTGGTGAATTGGCAGACGATTATTTGCCATGATTTTCTGATATTCTCTGACAAGTGCTGCCGTTCGTCGAATATCTGGAGGTGCTATATTGCTCAGAATTGGAAGCCATCTTAGTGGAGTTGATTTAATAGTACCAGATATTACTCTCATAGTGTAATTTAGTTGAACATCAATCTTGTTGACATGAGCGCTATTTAGCCATACCGGTGCGCAGTATTCAGCGACAGAATACACCAGGGCCAGTGAGGAGGTTCGAAGTGTATCCGCAGTGGCACCCCATGTCGTTCCAGCAAGCTTTGTTATTATGTTGTTACGGGTTCTCACTTTGGCAGCTACATTCGTAAGATGGGTTTTGAACGTCAGTGATCTGTCGAGCGTTACACCCAGGTATTTAGGGTTGTTATTATGTTTCAAAGTCTCGCCATTGAAGGTGATGCTAAGGGTGTCATCCGAAAGCTGATTTGTGAGATGGAAGAGGCTTGTCTCAGTTTTGTTTGTATTAGGGCGAAGTCGCCATTGTTTAAAGTAGTCGCAGAGAACCCTTAAGTCTTCGGTAAGCGCCCTTTCTCCAACATCTTTGGCTTGGTTTTGAAATGCGATAGCCAGGTCATCTGCGTAAGCAAATTTTTTTGATTTTGTCTCTGGAAGATCGGCTGTGTAAATGTTAAATAATAGTGGAGCAAGCACTGAACCCTGTGGGAGGCCATTATTTAGCTTTCTGACATTGCTCTTTGTATCGTTTATATATACTTGAAACAGTCTGTTGGTTAGGAGGTTATTGATTAGTTGGCAGGTTTTCAGGCATGGTATGACCTTCATTAGCTTGTAGATCAGGCCTTCTCTCCACACAGTGTCATATGCAGCCGTCAGATCTATAAACGTTACGGCTGTTTTTGCCCGTTTTTCGAAACCGGCTTCAATAAATGTCGTTAAGGACAGTACTTGATCACTACAGCTACGCCCGCTTCTAAATCCGGCCTGTATATTTAGTTATGTGGGATTAACTGCAACAAACTTCATTTTTGCAAATACATTTAAAACTTTATTGAGAGCCACAATACGCGATGTAGTAATTACTTTTCATATAAGCAATAATCATTAACCAATAGAACAATTTAGGATTTACAAGAATACTGCAAAAACTTCCAGTGTATTTTATCCCTTCGCGTTTTAATGCTTTTTAGAAAGAATTTTTTAGTAAACTAAACTAATAATCATAATACAATTAACAGGCCGAGAATTAACATATTACAGATATCTGACATGCTTTTGGTTAAGAATAAGGACGTGATTAAATATCAAAAAATTTACAGAATAATATTGAAAAGAGTTGAGGAAAACCAACAAGATGTGGATGCAATAAAAATTGAAAAATAATTGGGGAACTACATATAAACATCCACCAAAAGATTCGAAAAGTCAATGGTCAATACAAATGGAGACCCACAAGTCTCTTCATAGACAAAGACACAAAACCATCGAGGACAGTTGAGGAGAATATGGCCGCCTGAAAGTGTACATCAAAGAACTTTTCCGAGACTTTCTACCGAGGTAAGTGACTCCAAAGAAGTTATAGTAGGCACGTAATTTCGTTGGAAAATTTACGAGAACAAGAGCGAGTAAGACACTAGCAAATTGGCAACAGTGTTAGAGTAACCATTATGATATTCTACTGGGGTCGTATTTTTGAATGTGGTTCGAATTTACTCGCATGCGATTAGTTCGAACGAAAAAAATCGTGCACGAACGTAAAAGCGTATTTTCGAACGCAATTCGAAAGTTTAATTCGCATACGAGAATCCGTTAACCCAATTCACCGCAACGCCGCAAATTCGCACTAATGATACTGAATTGTGTACTGAATCACATAGAGTAGGTGTCTTTTTTAGTTTGTAAGAAGTATCGTTTCTGTTCCTCATTAGATTTATTACTTAATAATTTTTTTTATATTTTTGTAAAACTTTTTTTTATTATGTAGTTGAAATAAATAAAAACTGAAGATTAATTTTTTTCCATTTATTAATGCAATAACAATAAACACCTTTTTTATATAAATAAAAAAACTTAAAATAAAATTTATTTTTTATTACTTGAAAAGGGTAAATATACTGTTTAAAAAATAATATATTGATCCCCTGTACTTTTTATTACTTTAGTTTCTAAAATGGTTTCGAACAAGTAATTCTTGCAATCTTCTTCCTGCTACAAGATCCCGATTTCTAACTTGTTGCACTTCATTGATATTATTATCAATATAATACATTCCATAATCAATTTCAATGTCATTGTCTTCTTCATCCTCAAGTTCTACATTAGGCACATTATTCATAATGCACATGTTATGTAAAACTGTGCAGGCATTGACTATTTTTGATGCTGTCGTTGGATCATAATGCAGCACCCTATGCTTTAAAAGACAACGAAACCTCGTCTTTAGTACAACATTACATCTTTCTATAATGGACCTAGTTCTCTTTTGATGAATATTGTAGTTGTCTTCCGGAGTCCCTGCCAATGCATTTTGAATTGGGGTCAGCATCCATAGCCTTAGAGCATACCAGAATCACCTAAAAATAATGAAATTGTAAAAAAATATAATTTTTGCTTCACCATACAAATTCATTAGTATGGGAAGCCTCTGTGATTGTTTCAAAACTCAAAAAAAGATGCTCTGATTAAAAAAAAATCTGTTGGTCTGTCTGCAACCAATGTGATCAAATTTGATGGGAAGTTGCCGTTTGGGCTGCAGTTAATCACATTTTAAGGAGGTTTTAAATAATTCTCCAGGGCAAAGAAACTGAGGAAGGGCAAAGGGACTGAATGTTTTTATATAAAATTAAAAATTTAATTTTTTTTTCAGGCGTGCAGTTAAATTTAAGGAGAGGAGCTAAAAATTATTTTTTTAAAATACATCTTGTGTACAAATTTGCATTTTTTTAAATCTAAATTTACAGAAGAACAAAAGAGTTTTAAATTATTTTGAGAGACAGATATATAATGACAATGACTATAGTACAACATTGCTATTGTTTACTTACCCAAGAAAGAAAAAGATCTGTAGCCATTATTATGTATATTTCTTATATACTGGTAAGCTGCACTATTGTTAAAAATGTAGCTATCATGACAGCTGCCTGGATATCGAGGACAGACATTTAGAATTTTTAAATCAGAATCACAAATCTAAAAATGAAAAAAATATAAGGCTACCAATTAAATAAGCTTTCATACCAACAGAAATTTTGGGCAAACTATAAGAGTATCAGTTTTTTTTCTCATTACATTTTAGCTTTTACTTACTAGCTGCACATTTAGTGAATGGTATCCCTTACGGTTGACATAAACTTCTTCAGGGTATTGCTCTCCCTGTTTTGGAGCCCCTATTGCCACATGTGTGCAGTCTACACATCCAATTATTCCTGGGAAGTTGTACTCCCTATAAAATCTAAAAAGCAACATTTAAATTTTATGAATTTATTTATTTATTAAAATAAATAACATTTTACAGAGTTAAAAATTAACAAGTCTAATATTAAACAATATACTAAAAAGTATATTGGAGTAAGAAAATTTTTTGGTAACTTACTATAGAAAAAAGGTCAACAAAAATTTTTCCTTCCTTTACAATGATTTTTGTAAATGTTTTTATAGTTATTTCGACTGGAGCTATAAATATTTTTAACTAGATTTTATGTCAACTAAATAATAGTATATTATATAACTAGTGGAAGAAGCTACATTTCAACGACGATTTGTTAGCTCTTTCACTCGCTGTTGCTCATGAAAGAAGTCACTCGAGCCGTTGAAATGTTTCTTCCACGTGTTGCATATACTATTTTTTCTACGAAGTTATTTAGCACACAAATTAAAAAACACAAATTTATTAGAAACGTATAAAAACGTTTGACCATTTGACGTTTAGTTTAGATTATCTGACAGGATTTGATTCAAATTATTTGGAAGGCGAAATTCCGTTGGCTGTTGCCCGTAGAAAATGTGTAAAATGATATTCGTTGTGGCATTGTTTTACTTTGTCCACAAAATACGAAGTTCCTCCATATTTCGTGGTAAATGTACATACTCATTAAAAATTTCTGGAAGATTAAGAGCTTCTACCACCTCGTGAACTGCCTTTGATACTGTTCCCTGGGAAATAGCATGATTCATACTTTTAGCTATGTCCCACTGATAGCTACCACTAGCAAGAAATCTTAATGTTGTGAAAACCTGCAAAAAATTGTTGTAGGTAAACAATTTTATTACTCTCTATGTAAAATACTTGGCCCGGATGCTTATTCTTAAGGAACAAAGCGGAGGGTGCTTTGGGGAACATTTTCACAATATACCTATGTCGAATTAAAAATATTTGTTATACTTACCTTTCTCGGTATGCTCAATGCAGATGCCCTAGATGGAGGTACCAAGTGGGGCTCCAAAAGTTCTATTAGTTCCTCTGCCAGAGGCTTTGTTAAACGGTATAATTTTACAAATTGTTTGTCTGATAAGCTTCAAGAGGGTTTAAAAATGCATGGTATACTCTATTCTTCCACATTCGCTAACATTTCTGCATCTTCTAAGGCATTTAAAACATTTCTTTCAATTAAAAAATTTAGGCCGGCCATCTCACTTACTGTAAACAATTAAAAACCAAACTAAATGCAAAAGTCAGAAATGTCAAACTCCGTGTGTTTACCGCTATTCGAATGGTGAATACCCACTCGAGCAGTCGTGTACGAAAATCGTCGTATACGATGCGTTCGAAATCAACTCGAAAATACGAATCATCGATTTTCGTTCGAAATTCATCATCTTTCGCATACGACTTCCGTTCGAACGGTTTCGAAAATACGGGCCCTGAACAGTAGTGTCGATATTTAATTTTAAATTAAATAAAAGTTATTATTTTGCAAACATTTGATTTAAGTGTAAATCGAACAGTCGCATGTCTTCAAATTATATGGGTATCAGTATATATCTTATTTTACAAAAAAGTTTCATTCTCTATAAAGTTTAAATAAAAAATATGGGTGTTATCAACTTCTTATATACCTAGGTAGTAATAACACTAATCGATTTGACTGAACAAAACATATTGTAAATAATAACACCTATATAAAAAAATGGTTAATAACAGTAATTATCCCATACAATTTAACAGTATGATCAAATATTTATTAATGAAAATACGTCGATAGCAATTAAAGTAAACTGTATACCCAAGCTTAATCAAGCCATTTAGTGCGATGCTGGTAATAATATTCCACTATGCACTATGCAAATTACCATCATTCTTGTACGTGCGTCGAGTGAGAACGATAACTATATGAAGAAGGTTGCGTTTCGATTTAATTTGAGTCTCTTACCACTCCCTGACACGTGTTTCTGGGTCTACCGTCATCAGAAGGAGTTTGTAAGAAGAATCAAACCAAATCAAAACGCACCGATTACTCTGGCAATTACATGAAAATAACTGCCAGAGTATGCAACTAGAGACCTCTAGTGAGGAAAGATGAAGATACGTCGATAGCAATTAAAGTAAACTGTATACCCAAGCTTAATCAAGCCATTCAGAGCGGTGCTGGGAATAATCTATTCCACTATGCACCAACAATTTACCCATATAAATTACCATCATTCTTGTACTCATTGCGTCGAGTAAGGACGATAAATATACGAAGAAGGTTGCGTTTCGATTTAATTTGAGTCTCTTACCACTCCCTGACACGTGTTTTTGGGTCTACCGGTCATCAGACTCATGTTCATGTAACTGCCAGAGTAATCGGTGCGTTTTGATTTGGTTTGAGTCTTCTTACAAACTCCTTCTGATGACGGGTAGACCCAGAAACACGTGTCAGGGAGTGGTAAGAGACTCAAATTAAATCGAAACGCAACCTTCTTCGTATATTTATCGTCCTTACTCGACGCAATGAGTACAAGAATGATGGTAATTTATATGGGTAAATTGTTGGTGCAGTGGAATATAATTATTCCAGCACCGCTCTGAATGGCTTGATTAAGCTTGGGTATACAGTTTACTTTAATTGCTATCGACGTATCTTCATCTTTCCTCACTAGAGGTCTCTAGTTGCATACTGTGGCAGTTATTTTCATGTAATTGCCAGAGTAAATCGGTGCATTTTGATTGGTTTGAGTCTTCTTACAAACTCCTTCTGATGACGGGTAGACCCAGAAACACGTATCAGGGAGTGGTAAGAGACTCAAATTAAATCGAAACGCAACCTTCTTCGTATAAATATTTATTAATTTTTTATTGAGTGTTTAGTGTAATCAGGAAAAATAGAGAATTCATATTATAATTAAATACAGGGTGTTCTTAAAGAACCACAACTTTGGTTTGGTGTTAGAGAAGACTTAGTACCTCCATAACTTTAAAATGGATAAGAGGTCTAAAACTTTGTTCTATCAAGAAGTGTGTTTATTTACTTAACGCAAAACGAGAATATCTACAATTACAATAAAAATAAAGGTTTCAACTAACACCTAATTAGAACTATGCACTTGCTAATCTACTCAGAGTGACTGTTATCGCTAGTGTCACTCTTCTTCTTTTCTTCTACTTCAGTGCCTTATCCGGTCCGGATGTTGGCGATCATCAAGGCTATCATGGTTTTGTTGACTGCTCTGCGAAACAGCTCGTGTCACTCGTATATTCTAAATTTATAGTTTGGTTAATGCTTGTTAGCTAGTTAGCTATAGTTAACATAGTTATTTTCCACTCCGTATTACATATTTGATTACATTTTTCCAGTTGGTTGCTGTGATCTTTATGAGCTCTTTTCTAGTTAAATGGAAAACAGTAGACGAAAATTTATTAGCCACGTTTCCTCTCCTGATATTTCCTTTAAGTTAAGCCCATATTAACTCTATTGGGTTAAATATACAATAATATGAAGGAGATCTAAACACGGAATGTTCATTACTGCGAACATAGTTATCAATATAAATATTTCTTCTAACACTGTCTACTATGATCAACCTCCAAATATTAGGGCTCAAAATACAAATCTTCCTCAAAAAAAAATTCCTGAATTTGTAATTTGTTACAAGTTATGTTTAAAAATTTCTCATTAATCTTGAATGGTATGATGCGTTGTCCATGACACACACACTATATTTACGAAATTTGGAAGAAGAGATTTCAAACCATGATTGAAAAATTGGACTTTCCATATCCTCCTGATAATCTAGAAACGAGTCTTAAATTTTTTTGCAAATATTAATATTACATCGTTGATCCACCCATGTCCTCTCGAACCAATTAACTTGGAAATCTTTAATAGTTGGAAAAATATGAGCGGCATACATTTTGTATCTTGTTCTGATTATAGGTTCAATTAAGTGCGGTTCTATTTGTCTGAATTTGCTAGAATCCTTTCTCCTCTGTCTGGAAAAAGAAGTTTCTCCTATAATATTGTAGCAGGTTGCTTTGGGCACTCTGGTTAAAAAACATGTTTCTGCATTTACCTCTAATTTATACAATTTAGAACACAGTCCTTCATAAACATGTTTCAGTATACATTTGGCATCATTAGAGAGGTATTGAACATGTCGCCTTCGTTTTACTACACAGCTTTGTAAATCTTTCAATTGAGCTAGGGCCACTAGCTCTTCAGCTGCAAAATTATTATCATACTGCTAATGTAATAATACGGCAAAATACGCTAAGAGATCGAAAGAGAAGTTCAGACATAAGAAGAAAATGTAACGTACATAATAAACGAATGGATCCTAAACAGAAAGAAAGAATGAAATAACCACATAAGCAGAATGCGGTGGACCTGTGTGGTCAAATTACTAAGAAATAAATCACCAATCGGTAAAGGAAGTATCGGACGGCCAAAAGATAGCCGTCCATCTTTTACGCCAATAAACAAGCAGAATTGCTTATAAAGAAGAAGAAAAAGAAAATTTTTGGATCAGATAACAAGGAAACTACAGAGTAACATTCCCTGGTGCTTAGTATATGCCAATCATGTAATATTGGTAAGAAATGTTGAACATGTTTAAGCAAAGACTGGTACAGTGGAGACATGGTCTTAAAAAAACTCAGTAGAAAAAAATTATCCAGAGTGTTAATTAAAAAATAATAACTACTTCAAAGATCATAAGTTTAAATGGTAAAATGGTTGTAAAAATTACACTTTTAAGTAAGCCGTGGTGGCGCAGAGGTAATAGCGTAAGAGTAGGTAATATTGAGCGTAAAAACTCAGATTTCGTGAGTTTGAATTTATTTTAAAAAATATCTCGTCTTTGTCGGATCGGTACTCACTCGAGGTATTGCAGATTTGCTGTAGTACGGCTGGTTTATACCGATATTGTAACGCACAGTGTATAAACGAATGGATACTAAACAGAAAAATGACAATATCCACATAAGCAGAATGAAGGAGACCGGTGTCGTCAAAATAGCAAGGGATAAGTCACCAATCGGCAGAAGACGTATCGAACGACCGCGCCAAAGATGGAGTAATAGAGGTATTAATCCGCCAAAGAATCAGCATAATTGCTTATAAAGAAGAAGAATAATAAGAAGAAAGTTCCTAAAGACAATAGTAAAGATAGACTAAAGAAGGCTTGGTGGGAAAGAGATGCTTAGGCAGAACATATATGTGAAGAGAACTAATATTGACATGGTTGAAGATATAAACTCATGCAAAGATCTAAGAAAGGAAGAGTCTGAATACAAATCAGCACGTAATAACTCGAGAGAGGTAAGGAGGTATTATAGTGGAAGCCAACTCAAGAACTAACTTGGTGATTGGTAATATCCGTAAAAAACTTGTGTCGTGATTGGTGTCGGGCTGGAGCAGGCTGGAGCGGTACGAAAATCAGGATTTTCGAAAATTAGGATTTCCGTTGATTCTTTTTAGTTGGCGGGTAATGTATTTGTAGTTGCAAAAGATATAAGATCATGCGAAAGCTTATCATAACTAATAACTTCCATAAACTTTTTTATTTACTTGAATTTTTCTGGTTACGTTGATACTTTTTATGTAAAAACTAAATCTAAAACATCTTCACAATACACATCTATGTGCTGCATTAAAGAAAAACAAACACCAGTTACGTATAAATACTAAAATTTATAGATTTATTTAACTCATTTTCTTAAATGTTAAAAATAGTTATTTGATCATTAGGATCTTTGACTTTGATTTCGTGTACATACCGACCCTGACCACAGCTGTTCATATTGACATTGTTAACACTAATATGTTACGACTATTGGATACAAACGTTTCATAATATGATCATAAATCATCGGTTGTCATAATAGAAAAGCAATGGATGGCCACCTTATAGAAAGGAATTTTAAAACTTCAAAGGAAATATTGGAATAACAAATCTTAATTTGGAAGGAAATATTATGTTCTGCTATTATGCGGTATTATAAATGCATAAAGCAGAAAAACAAAGAATTTTAGCGACGTCTTGGCAAATGTGTTGTACAAACAGTAAATATTGATAATGATTGTTCACATCGATTGTAGGAATTTGTGAGATATTTATTACAATATTAAGGATTTTAAAAATGAATAAATTTTATTGCTGTTTACTTGATCTCTCACTTTTTTGTCCGGTCTCCATAGCTAGACAGTGTAATTCCGAGGTATTTTATTTCATTACTTGTTCAATACCGATGCTATCAATTTCTATTTTCAATCTGGTTGGTTCTTTACTAACTATATTTGTTTAAGTTTTCTGAGATGAGATTGTCATATTAAATTCTTTTGCTCTTATGTTAAATCTGTGGACCAGTCTTTGCAGACTATCTTCATCTTGGACTATCAATATTGCGTCATGTGCGTAACAGAGAATTTTTATTTCTTTGTTTCCCATTCTGTATCTTCTTCCTTTGATAACGCCTTTGATGATTTTATTAATGATCAAATTGAATAGCATGGGGCTCAATGAATCCCCTTGTCTTATTTCTGTTTCTATATGTTCTGAACATTGTCCATCTATTCTGACTTCCATTTTGTTGTTTTGTTTATTTATTATTTATTTATTTATTTATTTATTTATTTATTTATATACGGCATCCATTTACTTACAATTTTTACAAAGTTCCATCTTAAAAACAATATATTATTAAAATAACAATCACAAGTTTTACAAAGTTACACCTTAGCAACAATAAATTATTAAAATAACAAACACCTCAGAATAATACAAACATACAAGAATAATACAGATATACAACCAACTTATTGTAAGATATTTTTTAGTTGTTTTTTAAACAAACTAATTTTGGAGTGAAAAATAATCTATTTGTCTTGGCAAGCTATTAGCACTCCCGGACCAATCGTGTAGTTGGCTCATTGATACCATAATTAGTGTGGCGAAATGGCACCGAAAAGATTTCTGATTGTCTGTTGCTTCTACTAGGAACTTTAAGACTAACAAGCGATAAGAGTTGAGGACAATCTATAAAAGCATTGATAACTTTGTGTAAGAAACATAAATCTAACAATGTCCTCCTTTACTCAAGTGTTGGTAAGTTGAGACTATCTCTTACCCACTGATAGTCGTATTCCTCTCTCCTGTATCCACTCTTATAGGCTGCTACCCTCAAAAATGTATTCTGGACTCTTTCAATCTGTTGAATGCATCGAGCAAAAAGATAAAAGAGGGAATCTAATCGTTATGAAAAGGAGACCAAAAAGTGGCCTCTGATGGCGAACATATCCGGAAATGCAAAGGCGCTAAATTTAAATTTTCCAACACTTATTAACAATAGCTACAAAATATTTTTCAGACGGAAAAGTTTTAATTAAATATTAACTATAATAGTCTAAAAAGTGACACAATTGGTAAAAAACTTCAATATAAATAAAATTTCATGTGACAGTTCCGACAAACAATAACATAACCAAACTAAATTTGACTTCTCAAACAAGGAAAGAGACTGTCTTTCCTTGTTTAAAGTGGCCTCTCAAGATAGCACTTCCTGTCTAACAATATTTTTGTCCCCACTACCTTTACATTCCCTCTTTTATCTTTTTGCTCGATGGTTGAATGTAACAGTGGTATGATGGGGACCATACAACTGATCCAAACTCAAGAATGGGCCTAACGAGACCACAATAAAGTCTTCTAAATGTAAATAAAGACAGATCCACAGATGTCCGTTGGATAAATCCCAGCACTTTCATCGCTCTGTGTGTTACTTGGTTAATGTGGCTTGAGAATGACAGTTTGGTGTCTAACCAAATTCCCAAATCTAATACTTCATTTTTCGAGGCTAATGGCAAGTTATTTATGTAGTAAACAAATGTAATTGGATTTCTTTGCCTCGAGAATGTCATTTTATGACATTTGTTTATATTGAGTGACATTTTGTTTAAAGTACACCAATCATAAAACAATTTAAGATCTTTCTGTAATACAACAGCATCATTCCAGGATTGAATTTTTCTAAACAGTTTTACATCGTCAGCAAACATAAGAACACTACAATTTTTGATTTGTTGTACTAAATCAACCAGAAACAAGCAAAACAAAACAGGGCCACAATGGGAACCTTGTGGCACGCCTGATCGAACCGTTATTTCAATTGAAGTGTCACTTCCCAAGTTAACTGTCTGCGTAAGGTCACGGTCACGGATCACGGTACGGTTTTGGTAGATGTTTTCGATAGATTTTATAATATTTAGGGAAGTTTTCTATTATACAGAAGATGGATTACATCTTTGAGTCTTACTTTGTCAAGCACTTTTTTAGGTCAATCGGATACAGAAATGCTGGTTATTAAACTGTAGTGATTTCCCAGTAATTTTCTTTATAACGAATATAGCATCTGTACACAATCTTCCACTACGAAAACCCTGTTGTTCATTTGCTAAACTTATCCTCTGATTTATTAGAACTTGTAAAATTTTATTGTAAGTTTTAGCGTAGAATTTAACAAGTTTATACCTCTGTAGTTTTCTGGCTGTTTTTTATCTCCTTTTTTTAATAGGAGAATTAGTTCGCTCGTTGTTCATTCTTCCACTTTTTTATTCTGTTTTATAATTTTAATAATTAATGTTGTTAATTGTTCTGTCAATGTTCAGTAATTCGTTTGGTATTCCGTCTTAACCTGCTGCTTTTCTGTTCTTCAGTTTGTCAAGTATTTTCCGAACTTCCTGTACATTTATATTAAATTCTTCATTTGTGGTAATTTCTGATGTTTCCGGTTCTACCGTCGTTTGTTCTTCTTAATCTTTATATATAAACGTAAAATGCCCTTTTAAAAGTTCTATTATGACACAATATGAAATAGTTCAGCCCACAATATAAAGTCACAACAAAATTTATATAAAGGTAAACTATAAACGATATATGTTAGCAATGTAATGTTGACAACAAATAGTATAGGTTGTACGTTAACATTTTTCTGTGGTTCTTTGTTCACAACATTGTATAAGTCAAGTCTTTATTGTTTGCAACATCGTAACTTCTTCTTCTTAGTCTTTAACCTGATACAGGTATCGTGATATCGATGAAGCTATTAGCTAAATTTCCCAATGTTCCTCCACGTTTTTCTATCTTCTGCCATTCTAGCACATTCTGACAATGGAGCGCCAATGGTAGCAACAATATGGTCCGTGTATCGTGTGGAGATCTACCTCTATTTCTTTTGCCTTCTACTTTTCCCTGGATGGTAAGTTTTTCAAGACCATTTCTTCGAAGCACATGTCCAAAATAGCTTATTATTTGTTCTGATATTTGTGTTCTTAGTCTTTTCTTTATGTTTAGCTGGTCCAGTATGGATTCATTTGTTCTTCGGGCCACCCATGGTATTCTCAGCATTCGTCTCCAGCAGTACATCTCAAATACATCTATGTTCTTTTTGTCTTTCTCAGTAAGGTCCAGCATTCCGATGCATAAGTAAAAACTGGAAAAACTAGACTTCTTACTAGTCTCATTTTTGTATCGGTAGTTATTTCATGGCTTTTCCAAATTTTTGTTAATTTTGCCATAGCGCTTTTTGCGATTGCTGACCGCCGCTTTATTTCTTCAGTACAGCCTCCTTTGTTGGTTATTAATGAGCCCAGATACACAAATTTATCTACAACAGCGATATTGTTTATCATGACCAGATGATTTTGATTGTTGTTAGCTCTGTCAATTATCATGATTCTCGTTTTATCTCTGTTTATTTTAAGGCCCATCGTTAAGCTTACGTCTTCTATCCGTTGTAGCAGGTGAATCAATTCAGCTTCAGAACTAGCGAGGATAGTAGTATCATCTGCATATCTCAAGTTGCAAATCTTCTTCGCCAATGGTGATGCCACCGTTCCAGTCCTCAGTAGCTTTCCGCATTATCCATTCACCATAGATATTAAATAGAATTGGGCTTAGTATGCAGCCTTGTCTCACGCCCTTTGTGACCCTGAAACTATCGGTTAGTTCCCCATTTATTCTAACTCTGGCATAATTGTTATTGTACAGGCTTTTAATTAGCAGTATCAGATGATTGGGACTCCCATTTCAGACAAAATCTGCCACATTTTACTCCAGTTGACCAAATCGAAAGCTTTACTATAATCTATGAAGCACAAATATGGTGTGATGTTGAATTTTCTGGATTTTTCTACAATCTGCCGTACGTTTAAAATTTGTTCTCTAGTACCACGTCCGGGACGAAACCTGCATGTTCCTCCGCAATGTTAGGTAGTAAAAAGGGCTTTATCCTCTCGAGAATTATGTGTAAGAGTATCTTACTGCAATGCGCAATTAGAGCAATTGTGCGATAGTTGCTACATAAATCTTTCGCTCCCTTTTTATGTATGGGAATATAGTGATTGTGTCCAGTCCTCAGGCCATTTACCTGTCTCCCACACTCTTTGACAAATTTGATGTATTATATCCACTCCAACGTCATCTAGGGCCCAAATCATTTCAATAGGTATGTTATCTGGACCGGCAGCTTTCTGACTTTTTTGCCTCATAATTGCTGCTTCAACTTCACTTTTGAGTACGTCAGGTTCCGTCGCAAAACTGGCATCTTCTTGTTGTGATGGGGCGTCTGTGCTTTCCTCCATCATCAGTCGTCCACAGTATTCTTTCCATCTGTGTAAAATATCTTTTTTAGAAGTGAATAGAGTTCCGTTATCATCTTTGATAGCAATGTAGTTTGGTGTAAAGGAACGTGTTATCTGCTTTATTTTTTTAAACATGTCTCTGGTCTCAGTTTTGGTTTTATGCCCTTCTATTTCCATGCAGATTTTGTTCAAGTGTGTGTTCTTGTCCTTTTTGCAGAGTCGTTTTATTTGACCGTTCAGCGCTTTATAGGCCTCTTTATCACTTTCACTGTTCAGCTCCTGTGGCTTTTAAGCACTTCCTCTCCTGTATTTTAGTCCACTGTGGAGTCTGTTATCCTTGTTTCCTTCTTTCTTCTCTATCACTCCTAATGTTTTTCGCAGCATTATGCAATATGGATTTTGTTTTTGTCCATATGCTATTTGAGGACTCTTCTGGATTTAATGGTTGTTTGGCATAGTCACATAGCTTTTGCATTGCGGCTTTTTTGTATATCTTAACATCGTAACAACCATCGTTTATTGTTCAATAATGTCTAGGTTTTTGTAAGCGAAGTCTCGGCTAACTATTCGTCGGAAAATAAAACTACCAAAAAGTCTGTCGATATTTCAACAATATTTATATCTTCTAGTACTGACTCCAATAATGAAGGTTGGCTATAACCTACGCAAATTCGTCTTCTGCTTTTCTTAAAATCGTATGTATGTTTAGCCCGGTCTAGTCGCGAATGTTTTTTAGCCATGATATTTGTCGTTTTTTTTTGTCGTTTTTCGACAAAACAAAACAACTGGACTTCTCATTTCGTACAATATTTATATAAAATTTCGAAATTGCAGAGTTCAAAGAAAAATGAATGTTCGGGACTGTATGTATTCTGGTAGTGAAAAAAGAAACTGTTTTAAAACTAATCATTTAATGTACCAAATAGACTGCGACTTGTTGCAGTACTGACAACATTAATATTCATCTACACGTACAAATAATTCATCTCCTCCTAGAAACAGGATTGAAAGAAAAAAGTAGCCTGAGCTCTTTACGATTTAAAATTATTATGGATATAAATAATAAAGAATATGAGATTAAAAACGAGGACCTTTTAAACTACAATTGTATACAATAGACCCTTAATAAATTGAAATATAAATATTATTGAATATCAGTGCTATTTTGAAATTCTCTTTGTCCTTCACGTTGGATAGTTTTTTCTGCTACTTTCTGGCAGACCAAAGCTTTTTGTTTATAATATTGTTTTTATTACATTTTATATATTATACAAAACTCAGTGTATTCTTGTAGAGGTTGTGTAGAACACTGATATGCATTTTCTGTAGGTCATTTACTGTCAAAATGTTTAATAGAGATTGTAGAGTACTGTGTCATAGGGTTTTCAAGATGGGTAGCAAGTTATCTAGCAACGCGTTTCTTTATTATATGTTGTAGAGTAATAATATTATCCATACAGGACTGCCCTGCCCGTTCTTCAATTCCTTGGTACTCTGCCTCTGTTTGTTGTTTATAGATTCCAGTGTAACACATACCAGTGTAACACGGTTATGTTCCGTCAGTCTGCCGAGTTCGTGTCGACATTCCCACACAAGCCTAGAGTCCACCTTAGGGCTTATTAGAGTCCAAATAGCTGCTTAGCTATCTGCGCATATATTGATACGCTTCAGTTCGAAAGCCCTCGAAAGTTATTTTCTCTTGCACATTGCAAGATTGCAAAAAATCTTCCAGAAATACAGAGGTATATTCTCCTAGTGGAATAGAAATGTTAAAATTTGCACCACTACCGAGTATTCCTGCATACCAAGTATTCCTGCAGTGTTAGACCCGTCCGTATACCAGGTATAAGCCACAGTCTTGGTCGAGAGATTCCTCTGTCCTATTACTCTCGTGGGCAAATGTCCACTCTGATCCACTTTGTATATACAAAACTAAACATTATATTACTGATCTTCTCCAATTTTTGTTTACAAATGTTGCATTACGTTATTTTTATAATTACATAATTTACCTGTAATATAAAATTATTATTTAGGGTAGATATAATAAATGAAAAAACAAATCACAAATTCATACCAGGTGACATGTGCAACATTGTCTATATTTGCCTCCCTCACTTTTTAAATATTGTCGTTTCCAACGTTTTAAATTATTTATAATTTCTTGATCAATTTAGTTAATTTATTCATTTGCAGAAAGTAATTTATTCTATTAGCACTCGGCAGGTGGCCAATTTGATTTCCCTCTCATTTATAGCTACATCCACTCTATTTATGTACTACATATAAGTATTATGAAATTTTGTTTATGTCTTATATAATTTGTTAGTTGTTTTTTGTTGCTTGTTTATTCTGTTAAAAAACTCAGAACAATGGAAACTTTCTGATCTCTTTCGTATTAGCTTTATATTCTAATTTTTTATAGTGGACAACGACACGGTACTGATTGCTTTCAATCAAAATAGGGTGACCGAAAAATGTGATGTATATGGGCTAAAAATTGATAGTTATAAGAAAAATCGATGGTTTTTAGCAAAACTGAGTTACAGCCAATGGATAATAAAGATCCACTAGGAAACTAAGTTCCTGTAGCTGGCTGTATACCATATATCACAAAAAATTTATTTCAAATCCTTTATAAAAGGTATATAATAGTGACACCTCAAACGATGGCTCTCCACCTTCCATTACCTGCCCATAAGTCGCCTCTTACGACAGGCAGGGTCTTCTTACCTCGACCGTATTCTTATCTCTGCAAGCCGGACGGAGTCGTCAAAATAGCATCAGCAAAAGTCACCAATCGGCAGAAGAAGTATCGGGCGACCGTGCAAAAGATGGAGTGACAACCTACCATAGAGGTATTAATCCGCCAATGAACAAGCAGAATTGCTTTTAAATAGGAAGAAGAAGAAGAAGAAATGTTAATAATAATATAAATAATGTTAATATAACATACACTGCTTTGAGTACTTTACCACACGAAAACGCTTGGTAAACTAAAGGAAAAACATGTTATGACATTCCAAAACAGAAACCCAGCTTTCAACTAGAAACATCAATTTGTTATTAAGTGTCAACATATGCTCAACTTGCTTCACTTTTCGACAAATTAGTGGAGGGCATAGCTGCATTATATTATCGTTCTATAAACCGTTGCCTGACTTAGCAATTCCACTATTGGGCAACTGTCCAAACACAGTGATACATACTTTAGCAAATTTAAGTTTGAATATCTTGAACCGATTTATTGAAAAGTTTCATAATTAGAAGAAAAGTAAAACACGATTTCTTTATTATTGTTATGGTCACTAAATATCAAAATCGGGTGGAAAATTCAATACGAATTTTTTCTTAACACTTATGTCCAATATCTTACTATTATTGGAGTGTGTTACTACACACATTACGGAAATATACTACAATGTTTTACCTTACTTAAAAATATTTTTTGTTGACGTCGTACAAAAACTTTAAAAAACTTACAAACAATGAAAACCCATTTCAAATTAATTCTCCATCAGGTTAAAGTTAATAAATTCATACCTAGAAGCCAAATCACGAATATCTTTCAAGATTTTCCACGGCTTTGCCCTTTCATTACCATAATTCCTGGTTACGTGTTGCAAGAGAACGACCGTGCACTACGGTAATTATTTTCGATGCAATTTATAATTTTCCTGCTTTTTCTTTTTAATTTGCAGCATCCTTTGCATAAATCATCCGTTTCTACTTTAAAACAAAGGATTTACGAAAAAAATAAGATATGCTTAAGGGGTTTTCTCGGTGTATTTACGGCTGTTAGGACTACATTCAAGATCCGTTGTTTACTGCATATTAAAGAGGAGAAAGAACTTGAAAATGTTAAGAGAAAAAGCTTCTTTTTGCTCGTATTTTTGATTGAATAATTTAAACTTCAAAGTGTATAAGTATCTCGTTATTGCCATCAGTTTAGAATAGTTTTTGTAACAGGTGTAGTAATGTAGCACAAAAAAGAAGTTGTACTCATTGCGTTTCCTATATGCTTTACTTTTAAAGGAGGATACTGGATATTGTGTATAGAAAACCAACACACACTAACAGATATATAAATTAAAATTGAAATGACCACATAAATATTAAAAAAAGAATATTATTAAATCAATATATATCTTTGACCGTTGTGAGAAAGCATATAAGTCATTTTGCCTAGTTTTGCAGTAGAACTGATTTAAAATTTGCCGTGTTACTTACTTTATTTGGTTTTAATTATTGTTTTTATAATTATTCATGTCACATACTAATGTAGAACATCCTTCAAATTTTCCACCACCAATGAAATAAAAACCGTGTCAAAAATTAATTTCGAGACTTATGTTATTTGACCTCAAGTGTCTCCATGACTTATGTGTTATTGCACTTACAGACAAAGGGTTATGAAAATAATATTAGTACTTAAATAAGATCAACTGCTTAATATTCCCAATACTAACCTACGGATGTGAATTTTGGAGCTCTGAGACAATCGGAAGAGAAGAAAGATAGACGCCACTGAAATGTTCTGTTGGAGACGAATGTTATGAATTCCTTGGACCGACCGCAGAACAAATAATTCAATTTTAAGAGAGCTAAAAAGTTAGCCAACGACTGTCTAGTAATGTCCATCTCCAACAATTAAAATATTTTGGGCAATGTTATGAGAGCAAAGACAGAAAACATGGAAAGACTCATAATACAAGGAAAGGTAGAAGGCCGAAGATCACGAGGAAGATCCCAACAAGATGGATAGATCAAATTACAGGAATATGCCAACGACCTATGCATGAATTTAAAAGAATGACCAGAGACAGAGATCTCTGGAGACGGACAATACACGACATCACGTCAACCACTACACTCCCCCTGGGGGGTCAGGATTGAAGAGAGAGATTAGTAAATAAAGTATCTTTTGTTTGTTATAAAAAAGGAATTTTGATAAAAAAATAAACCTAAAATAAGAAAAAACACTTATTACGCAACATATTTGTTGCGTTCTGCACATACGATGACCTCAATATAACAATTGGGATCATCAGAAAGAGGGAGAGAATGTATTCTGTTCAATCCAGAACACGCTGGTTTCTCCCTTTCGCATTGGGTATGTATATTAAAATAAAAAAAAAAGAAATGAAAGCCAGCGGACTATATAAACCTCTATTTTAAAAACAGGTGAAATTAAACATAAATATACATAACCAAATATACAATTATAACTAAAGAAGAATATATACAAACTTAAACATTAGTCAATATGAAACGACACATCAAAAGACAACCATAAACAAAACAAAACAAAAAAATCGATTCTAAAAAAAACTACTGACCGAAAGCAGTAAAATAATATCGTTATATACCACGTTATAAACATAAAAATATATTAAACATAAAAATATGGATATATATGTTAATGCTATAAAAAACAAAGTAATAAACTCAATTCAAAAATATACTTGGTAATAAAATACACATTAAATTAATAATAAAATTAATGCAATAAGTAAAGTCATCACGTAAACGCTGTGATATACATACAAAAAAAAAGAATAGTGAAATTATTAAAATCTAATAAATATACGAAATCTACGGTAAGTATATATATAATATATATATATATATATATATATATATAATATAAATATTATAATATAAATATATGAGGGTCGTACTCCTTTTTCCCCGTAATAATATAAATATATAATATATATATATATATATAATATATATATATATAATATATAATATATATATATAAAGAAGTTAGGTATATTGACTGACACGTTATGTAAAACAAAAGTTTTATTATGAGGAAGCAGTCCATTTAAGTAGGGCAGGATAAGTAAAACACTCTTTTGTTCTTAAACATCAAGCTTTCCGCAAAATTTATTTGCTTCATCAGGATATGCTAAAATATGTAATGGTAAATACAATGAAATTAGAATTAAGAAAAACATTGTATAAAAACTATATAAAAGCTATACAACATGAGGTTAAACCATTAAATTATTAAATTCACAAAACATTATTAATTTTTCCTAAATTATATTTTTATGCAAGTACAATATTTTAATTTTGAATATATTATGACATTGATTAATAATGATGTTTGATATATGTCAGAAAGACACTCGTGTCTGTTATCAATAATAAAAACTGACACGAGTGTCTTTCTGACATATATCAAACATCATTATTAATCAATGTCATAATATATTCAAAATAAAAATATTGTACTTGCATAAAAATATAATTTAGGAAAAATTAATAATGTTTTGTGAATTTAATAATTTAATGGTTTAACCTCATGTTGTAAGTTTTTATATAGTTTTATACAATGTTTTTTCTTAATTCTAATTTCATTGTATTTACCATAACATATTTTAGCATATCCTGATGAAGCAAATAAATTTTGCGAAAGCTTGATTTAAGAACAAAGAGTTTTACTTATCCTGCCCTACTTAAATGACTGCATCCTCAAAATAAAACTTTAGTTTAAATATATATATATATAAATATATATATATATAAATATATAGTCTGAATTGTCAATATAAATAAGTCAGCTAAAATCAAAAAAAATTATTTAAAATCCTTTATAAAAGGTATATAATAAAATGCCCAAACGGGCTATCACAAATATATTACAAAACGTTTTCGGATTGTTAAATCCATCATCAGTGTAAACCTGAAAGTAAATAACCACTTTAATTAAAAAGAACGTTGAATTTAAAATGTTGACTAAGGTTAAAGAACATTGTGGTTAATACTTACGAGGTATACATGCTATGAGCCACCAAAATATATGGGTCAAAACCCTTTAAATGATATAAATTTACAGTTGCTTTACATTATATGTGGTTACAAATTATGATGTTTAAGTTACCGTTGGAATTGGTAACATGGCGACGTATGACCCTACATAGGTAAAATGGTCCTGAGACGAAGTGTCTTCGAGGACCTGTTGATAACAACTGATCAAAATGACATTGTTGACATGTTAGAACGGATGTTGTGTCAGAGCAGTCAGTGTAACTTACGGTAGTTGTCTAAAAATGACAGATGTCAGCATTATTTAAAATTGAAAAAATTAAAATTATAATAATGTAACAGTATCAACCATCAATGTTGTAGTCTGTAATGTGAATTAATCATATGGCTATATTGGAAACATTGAAAAAATTGGTTTTTTAAAAATTAATGTGGGTAAACTGGAGTTTATGAAATTTTGTAGGATCAGTAGGCAACCAACTATACATGTGTATGGATTTATTTGTTCTAAGCTAAAAAATTTTATCAAAAGGCCCTGTATGTTGTGTAACATTTGGTACCTAGAAAATGGTAAAAAAGGCACATGTAGGAAGATGGGTCCTATAAGATTTATTAATGAGGAATGTTGTAGTAAAAAGTGTGTTTAGATCTGTTGTTGAGCTGAAATTTAAATATGACAAGAATGTGATTATGGTGTGATGTTGATGTAGTACTTAACTTAAAACTTAAGCAAGGAGGGCCCTCTATGTCAAAAAACAACATTTGGCACCTGATAAAAATAAAAGATTTTTCAAGTTATAAGTACATGAACATGAATTGCTGGTTATGTGTGAAAATTAAAGATGGTAGATTGTTTTTTTGTGTGTAGGACACGTATGTCAGAACAACAGAAAACTGATGTGCATGAAATTAATAACTCAAGAAAAAACAAAAGGCCCTATATGTTAAAAGGAACATTTGGTGCCTGAGAATATAATTTATAATTTGAGCAATGTATTAACAATACCATACCAAACCACCTTTCAGCCATCAGTTTTCTGTTGTTCTGGCATACGTGTCCACACACAAAAACAATCTACCATCTTTAATTTTCACACATAACCAGCATTTCATGTTCATATACTTATAACTTGAAAAATCTTTTATTTTTAACAGGTGCCAAATGTTGTTTTTTGACATAGAGGGCCCTCCTTGCTTAAGTTTTAAGTTAAGTACTACATCAACATCACACCATAATCACATTCTTGTCATATTTAAATAACCACATATAAATGTAAAGCAACTATTTTAAACTTCCATTGTGGCATATTCCCATTAAAATAGTAATTACTTTAAGATGGCACAAGAAAATAAAAGAAAAAGAAAATATAAAGCAATATTAGATATTAAACAATATAAGCAAAAGCATTCAATACTGAGGAGCGCTTAATTTATTTTTTCTCTCTCTGCCTTTTTTTTATTCTCTTAAAATAACACAAATTCAGCTAATTTGTGTTATTTTGATGTATTTTTGCTATTGGTATTAATTAAATTATTAACCTGTATTTGTTTTAGTAGATCATCGGTCGAAGTTTTTTGTTCGGAAGTGCTTCTGAAAATTATTTTCTCTGTTTCTTTGTATTATTAAATGGATTATTGGAATTTTTTTAAGAACCGCAGTCGTACAATTTAGAGAAAATGTTGCCTTCTTTGAAAAGACATTTTTATTGTGAGTAAATAGTGCAGGTGAAGGTAGACGTATAAAGCTTTTGTGTTTTTTTTTGTCCTACAATTTTACAGAGATAATCCCTTAAAGCTTCGAAGAATTTGGCGGCCCTTTGATGGATTTTTACCTACACGAGCAAGGAGATGACAGGTATAACTTTATAAAGTTCACACACAAGATATTATTAAAAACTCAGGATTATTTCACATGGCTTGGTTAATAATATTAAAAGAAAAGACTTTTATCCGTTATAAGATTTTGTTAGAAAAGATCACGTATAAATATATAGATATGTTTCAGTGGATATCTATGAACGAAAATAATTAGAAGAAAAATGGACAAATAGACAATGTTAGTCAGTTGTTAAATACTGCTGTGGATTAAGAAATTGCTAACTTAAAATTTGTTCTGAATAAAAATGAATAAAAACGTCTCATTGTGAAGGTAATTAGTCCAGTCATCAGAGATTTGACCACTAAAAAGCATACCAACAAGCTGAATTTTATCAAGAATTTCAATTTTAGGAATCCAAAAAGATGCAGAATGCAAAAAAAAGTTTGCCACTTTAACACTCACGGGCTTCCCCCCAAATCCCTACTCGAAGGAGGAGGGGTGGGGGTAAATGCAAAACAATCTATTTTCCAAAAATCTGTACGTCGTAGAAAAAAATGTTTTTAATAAACAATATAGCTGAGGTCTATCTGAAACCACTGGAAGGATAAAGGACATTTTACGTCAAAAAATGGCAATGATATTTATTTCTCCGGCAATGATAACGAATCTCTGAATGGCGTCGCAGTGATAAGTAAATAATGCCTTTAAAACCTCCGTAAAAGAATACATAACCGTCAGCGATCGGATAATTGTTGTCAGAATGAATGCAGTCCAGTAATCTTAATGTGGTACAAACATATGCCCCAACAAGCGAAGCTCACGATGAAGAAATCGAAACATTTTATAGTACGTTGGAGCAGACGCTTAGGAAGCTTCCAAATAGAGAAATCACAGCAGTCGTAGGCGATTTCAACGCTAAATTGGTGTAACTACAGAAGATCATTACTTGCGAGAGACCGTCGGATTATATGGACTTGGCCAAAGAAATGACAGAGGAGAACGCTTGCTACACTTTTGTATAGACAACAACCTGTTTGTTACTAATACAGGCTTTCAACATCACCCAAGACGACTATACACTTGGATATCACCAGCAAATAGATACAGAAATCAGATAGATTTTATACTGGTAAAAACCCGTTGGAGGAGCGCTGTTAAGGATGTTAAGACCTATCCAGGAAAAGATTGTAATAGCGACCATCAATTTTTATCAGCTGAATTCCGCATGAAGTTAAGAAACAGTCCAAAAATAGGAAATACAACAACTAAATGGCATCTAAGATATAACGATCCGTACAAAAAAGCCGCAATGCAAAAGCTATGTGACCTCAAACAATCATTAAATCCAGACGAGTCCTCAAACTAGCATATGGACAAAAACAAAATCCATATTGCATAATGCTGCGAAAAATATTAAGAGTGATAGAGAAGAAAGAAGGAAACAATGGATAACGGACTCCACGTGGACTAAAATACAGGAGAGGAAGTGCTTAAAAGCCACAGGACTGAACAGTGAAAGTGATAAAGAGGCCTATAAAGCGCTGAACGGTCAAATAAAACGACTCTGCAAAAAGGACAAGAACACACACTTGAACAAAATCTGCATGGAAATAGAAGGGCATAAAACCAAAACTGAGACCAGAGACATGTTTAAAAAATAAAGCAGATAACACGTTCTTTACACCAAACTACCTGCTATCAAAGATGATAACGGAACTCTACTCACTTCTAAAAAAGATATTTTACACAGATGGAAAGAATACTGTGGACGACTGATGATGGAGGAAAGCACAGACGCCCCATCACAACAAGAAGATGCCAGTTTTGCGACGGAACCTGACGTACTCAAAAGTGAAGTTGAAGCAGCAATTATGAGGCAAAAAAGTCAAAAAGCTGCCGGTCCAGATAACATACCTATTGAAATGATTTGGGCCCTAGATGACGTTGGAGTGGATATAATACATCAAATTTGTCAAAGAGTGTGGGAGACAGGTAAATGGCCTGAGGACTGGACACAATCACTATATATTCCCATACATAAAAAGGGAGCGAAAGATTTATGTAGCAACTATCGCACAATTGCTCTAATTGCGCATTGCAGTAAGATACTCTTACACATAATTCTCGAGAGGATAAAGCCCTTTTTACTACCTAACATTGCGGAGGAACAAGCAGGTTTCGTCCCAGGACGTGGTACTAGAGAACAAATTTTAAACGTACGGCAGATTGTAGAAAAATCCAGAGAATTCAACATCACAACATATTTGTGCTTCATAGATTATAGTAAAGCTTTCGATTTGGTCAACTGGAGTAAAATGTGGCAGGTTTTGTCTGAAATTGGAGTCCCTAATTATCTGATACTGCTAATTAAAAGCCTGTACAATAACAATTATGCCAGAGTTAGAATAAATGGGGAACTAACTGACAGTTTCAGGGTCACAAAGGGCGTGAGACAAGGCTGCATACTAAGGCCAATTCTATTTAACATCTATGGTGAATGGATAATGCGGAAAGCTACTGAGGACTGGAACGGTGGCATCACCATTGGCGGGAAGAAGATTTGCAACTTGAGATATGCAGATGATACTACTATCCTCGCTAGTTCTGAAACTGAATTGATTCACCTGCTACAACGGATAGAAGACGTAAGCTTAACGATGGGCCTTAAAATAAACAGGGATAAAAACGAGAATCATGATAATTGACAGAGCTAACAACAATCAAAATCATCTGGTTAGGATAAACAATATCGCTGTTGTAGATAAATTTGTGTATCTGGGCTCATTAATAACCAACAAAGGAGGCTGTATGAAGAAATAAAGCGGCGGTCAGCAATCGCAAAAAGCGCTATGGCAAAATTAACAAAAATTTGGAAAAAGCCATGAAATTACTACCGATACAAAAATGAGACTAGTAAGAAGTCTAGTTTTTCCAGTTTTTACTTATGCATCGGAATGCTGGTCCCTTACTGAGAAAGACAAAAAGAACATAGATGTATTTGAGATGTACTGCTGGAGACGAATGCTGAGAATACCATGGGTGGCCCGAAGAACAAATGAATCCATACTGGTCCAGCTAAACATAAAGAAAAGACTAAGAACACAAATAACAGAACAGATAATAAGCTATTTTGGACATGTGCTTCGAAGAAATGGTCTTGAAAAACTTACCATCCAGGGAAAAGTAGAAGGCAAAAGAAGTAGAGGTAGATCTCCTACACGATACACGGACCATATTGTTGCTACCATTGGCGCTCCATTGTCAGAATGTGCTAGATTGGCAGAAGATAGAAAAACGTGGAGGAACATTGGAAAATTACCTAACAGCTTCATGATATCACGATACCTGCATCAGGTTAACGACTAAGAAGAATAGCTGAGATAATTTTGAACAAAAATGTATATTAGCACTTTTTGCGTAGAATAAACCGTTCTCTTAGAAACAACGCTTAATATCGAATTGTTACCGTCGAGTTGATACAAATGTTATTGAACATTGGTGTTTCTAAGAGAACGTTTTATTCTACACAAAAAGTGCTTATAAACTTTTTTGGTTAAAATTAGACACAGACACTTCGATTTTTAAAATTGTTCTTACATTTAACGGTATCAGAGTTTCGGTATTCGATGAACGTTCATCAGGTGACAGTCACACTCAATTTTTTTAATTGCAAAAGGATCCCCAGCGACACCAATTGAAGGGTTATCAAAATCTGATTAAATTACACTAATAATTTTTGCTTCTAGATTAATTGGTTAAATAGTAAAAATTATCCTGTTTTTTGTTTCTTTTCACTAAGGATAATAATCCTTTAAAAAATATTTTTTTGACATTTTTACCTCTAATATTTTACCTTATGTTTTTTTGGCTACTATTTGTTTATTAACGAACTGCCAACAAATAAAACGACTGTCAAAAACTTAATTAATAAATATTTCTTGTATTTTCTTTGTACTTCAGTCGTTAGACTGAACAAGCTAAATTTTACTGAGAATATTAGTTTTTTGGACCCCAAAAAAGATGCAGAAAACTTTGCCACTCCTAGGCTTCCCCCTAAAAACCGCTCGTTCGGAGAGAAAATGGAAAACATCGATTTACCAAGAATCTGTGCGCCGTAGCAACAAATGGTTTTAACAAGAAAAGTAGCTGAGATAATTTTGAACAAAAATGGTAATTAGTACTTTTTGTATAGAATAAACCGTTCTTTCAGAAACAACGGTTGAAGCCACCGCGATTAAGAAAGGCAGTTAGGCGTGCGAAATTAATCTTTTAAATAAAATTTGTATCAACTCAACGGTAAAAATTCGACATCTTTTGATCAGAGTATTTTATCAACAAAAATCACAAATTCGTTTTAAAAATGAAGAGTGCATCTTTTGCATGCAATTTTTTTTTGGTCGCAATTAAAGTCAGCTTTTATAAACCTATTAAATAAATAAACGTTGCGCGATTTTTGCCATTTTTCACGATTCTCATGAGATCAATAAAATTTATTCAGCAAGTACACCCGAACCAGCGTCTAACCAAATGTTTCCTTCCGTTATCCACAAAAACAAACACTGTCTCCAAACCTCACAAGAAAAAAAAACAAAAACTACAAAATCAGACGAACATAATCTAACAGCTAGTTCACTACAATCCGTAGCGGCCATTTATAAAAATAATCCATCTGGTCAAACTTTGACCGAGACACAGTTTATTGCTTTCCTAGAAAATACACATGGTAATCCTAGTCCACTTAATGAAGCTTTTGTTTTCACTTCAAATATTGAAGGACTCTTACACGACATAACAGTTCTCCATTCAGAAACTAAGGAAAGATCCCTTAAAAATCGACTTACGAGACTTCAAAAGAAAATCAAAAGACAGCTAAACTCAGATGACTCTGATAATATCAGCTTCTCATCTGAACTTCTAACCGATGATGAAACCAATACCCTGCTCTCCCAACAGCCAGAACAACCATCTCACTTGCCCCTTACCTCTTCAACTCAAGCTTCACCTTCAATTTAATCCAATGGAATTGCGATGGGTTCTTTCCCCGTATTGAAAGAATCCAACAACTAGTGACAGAAAAACAACCTGATATCATATGTCTACAAGAAACAAACTCAAAAATATCTAAGCTTCCCACACTAAAAAAGTTCGAAGGATACCATTATATCAGAAATAATTGTAACAGAGCCAGTGGTGGGACATCTATTTTTATTTCCAGTGAAATATATTCATCTTATCTCCTTATCACCACAGAACTCGAGGCTATCGCCGTAACTACTTGGTGTCCAAATAAACTTACGATATGCAGTGTATACATTCCTCCTAACTACCCTCTTAAAGAAATCGAAATTTTAAATCTTATCTATCAGCTCCCCGCTCCATATATTCTAGTAGGTGACTTCAATGCTTCATAACTATGTGGGGGTCAAACCACACTAATGGCAAAGGTAAAACTATAGAAAATGTTATCAATTGCACAGGCTCCTGTCTACTAAATACCGGCTCTAATACGCATTTGAACTTTTCCTCTGGCACATTTTCGGCTATAGATCTTAGTTTTAGCGACCCAAAAACATATACTTCACTATCTTGAACAACTTCCGATGATCTATATGACAGCAACCACTTTCCAATATTTGTATCATCTGATATCTCCAACCATGAACAAACTATAACCAGAAATTTCTGGTGGCTAAAAAATGCCAACTGGAATGACTATACTTCACAAACAGATAACACCTTACCTTCTCTATCCCTATCTGACAATATTAACAATAATCTATTATTAATCACAGATTCCATACTTAAAGCAGCAAATTTGCACATAGGCAAAAATATTATTTCACATAAAAAAAAGGCAGTACCTTGGTGGAATACATCGTACCAAACCGCAACAGAACAACAAAAATTGGCTCTTAAAAATTACCGTAAAAACAAAAATCTGGAGAATCTCATTGAACTAAAGAAAACCAGAGCCAAAGCCCGATTTATTATAAAACAAAGTAAAAAATCATCTTGGAGAGAATATGTAACTTCCATTAATTCAAGAACCAATCCAGCGGATCTTTGGAAAAAGATTAGGCAAATCCAAGGAAACAACACCAACCTCAAAATCTCTAGCATTGCTGTAAATAACACTACAATCACTGACAATCAAGAAATCGGCGAAACCCTAGCAAAACACTTCGACACTAAATTCAAAAGTAAAATAGATACCTCCTTACCTAAACCATTACCTAATGCCCCACCCTGTTCCTCACCCGATACAATAATGGACATCACACATCTTAATTCTCCCTTTCTTTTTGAAGAACTAGTATCAGTTATTCAAACCTGTAAAAACAATGCCGCTGGTCCTGACGACATTCCTTACATATTTATCAAAAAGCTCTCCAACTGTAGCCTTCTCAAAATACTTGAGATGTATAATTTAATCTGGTCATCTAATCAATTTCCCAAACAATGGCAAACCTCTATCGTAATACCCATTAAAAACCTAACCTAGATAGTTCCTTGGCCAACTCTTATAGGCCTATATCACTAAACTTGTACGATGTGCAGAATATTTGAAAAAATGATTAATAAAAGACTTCTATGGTTCATTGAAAAACATAAGATATTTGCTAGTGAACAGTCAGGATTTCGTCGAAACCGTTCAACCCAAGACAACCTTGTAATCCTCCAAACTCATATATCAGAAGCATTAAACAAAAAACAAGAAGTCATAGCTGCCACATTTGATATTGAAGGTGCTTTTGATACTATAAGTAGGCAATATTTATTAAACAAACTTATCCTTCTTAATATTAATGGTAATATATTTAACTTTATACGAAATTTTCTATCTTCTAGATCGTTCAGAGTCTCTGTCAACGGTATTTTATCTTCTACTCATACTCAAACTGATGGCGTACCTCAGGGATCGGTACTAAGTCCTACACTTTTTAATCTAGCAATAAGTGATTTATGCTCTCATCTCATGAGGGTTATCTTTATCCTATGTAAAATCTAAAATTATAAACTTTAGTAGACGTCCCGCTTCTCCATCTCCACTTATTTTGATTAACAATGTCCCACTTCCTGTTGTTAAACAATGCAAAATTCTCGGAGTAACGTTTGACTCACGACTAACTTGGAAGCAACATATATTTGCAATAAAAGGAGAAACGTGCAAAAGACTTAACATAATAAAAACTCTATCACATTATTATTGGGGATCTGACGAAAACTCACTTCTTAAAATATACAGATCGCTAATACGTTCCAAGCTAGATTACGGTTGTCACATATATATATATATATTATATATATATATATATATAATATATATATATATATATTATATATATATATATATATATCCGCCTCCAAAACATATGTTAACGTTCTAAACTCAATTCACAACACAGCCCTTCGCCTTTGTATTGGCCCTTTTCGATCTAGTACTGTAGATAATGTTTATTGCGAAGCTAACGAACCTCCTCTTTGTATAAGACGAAAACAACTGCTACTCTCTTATGCAGTATCGGTATCAGCTAACCCCTCTAATCCAGTGCCATCCCTTATTTTTAATGTCCACGTATAATTTACACAATACCAATTCCTTACCACCAATAAAACCTATTCCACTAATTTTAGCACAGACACTTAATGATATCTCTCTTACACATACCCTTCCTCTTTATCCCCCTATATCTCCTCCTTGGATCATCTCCACGCCCAAATTTAACACCTCGCTCACCAACTTCGATAAAAATAAACATCCGAAAGAGATCATTATAAATGCATTTAAAGACATTATAAATACAAATAGTTACGACCTAATATTATACACGGATGCCTCAAAAAATGACACAGGAGTAGGCTGCTCTGTTACAACCTCTCATTCACTAATTAAGTCATCACTTATACCATCCGTCAGCAGCGTTCATACTGGGAATTATTTAATATATTGCAAGCTTTTAACCATATATATCCACCTAATAAGCAGGTTGCCATATGCACAGACTCTTTAGCATCAATCCATTCTATCAAAAATATATTTACCGATCATCCAATCGTCCAAAAGATCCTAGACTCTTACCAAATTATCTTGTCCCAAAACATAACAGTTACCATAATTTGGCTGCCATCTCACATTGGTATAGAAGGCAACGAAACTGCAGATCACTATGCTAAACTTGCTACAGCATCACCTGAAATCACCGATAAAATTCAAATTTGTAAGGACCTAAAATCATATACTAAAAGAAGAACCAGACTCCTTTGGCAGCAGCATTGGAACTCTAACCGTTCGATCTTACACGAAATACAACCGTCGATAATCAGTCAGCCTACATTTGACTATTCTGCCCTGTCAAGACGAGATCCCATTGTGATAAGACGACTACGGATAGGACATTCAAAACTCACACACGGCTACCTAATGTCCTCTAGCATCCGTCCCTCCTGTCAAAGCTGCCAATCATATTTGACAATCAAACATATCCTCACTGAATGCCATCAATATTCGGCCAGAAGATTACAATACAAACTCAAAAGTGAAGTACGAGATATCCTAAACGACCCTGACCAAATAAAAGCTGTGCTACATTTCCTTAGAGATGAACACCTATATCAAAAAATATAATTAGATTTTAATTTAGACATTGTGTAACATACTATTATCATTCAAAATTAGAACATAATCTTCAAAACCTATTTCTCGAATGGTTGCAGAATTTCTAATTTTGTTCGATCACTTTTTGTACTGCTTAATTTGATATTTGGTTTATCTTTTTAACTAATAATACACAACTTCAAATTACGTTATTTTCCATACTTTCATTAAGATCATCCAAATTATTTTCTAAATTTATGTTCTTAACATATGAAAAGTAGTCACTTGTGCGTATTTCGACATTTAACCTCTACGGCTTGAGCCATACGTGCACCCCCTTCACGCTTATAAATATTTGATCTCGATACGCGGATAACTCTTATAGTTATACGATTATTTTTGTTTGGCGTATAACGGTACTGCTTTATGACATTAAAAAATTTATTTAAACATACCTATAATACATGAAATTCTTCGTCTTGGATCTGTGTAATTTATCTGTGGATCTTGGCGATATGTAACGTCTTAATCTTATTAAGACCAGTGCGTTAAGCAACACCACATTGCTGGAAGAAACGAGGGGGGAAATTCTTCGAATATCCCTAAGGATATTCAAAAGAAAAAGGCCCACCGTTACATCCATCGTATACCGTCTGGTAGTGGCTAGAAAATTCATACAAAGGTCAGTTTTTTCCCAAAAGAAAAACGCGATCGAAAATAAAACTTAGTATTCAGAGAAAACGATCTCAGCAAAATCTCTGTTCACAGCGTGTCATTAATAAAAATAAATTTATAGGAAAAGATCTTATTAATAAGATATTAAAGAAATAAGGTAATATAGGTACATACTTATATACAAAAAAAAACAAGTAAAAAACAGAGGCCTAAATCTAGAAAAAGATACTTACCCGTGTATACGGCTAAGAGACTAACAAATTTGTGTCACTAAAATTTCATTGTAGAATGATTGTAGTGATAGGATTGAAAATAGAGCGAATAAAAATTTGTATCGGCTTATATAGGATAGAACGGCAACTAAAAATATTTATAATTTAGTGAGGTCTCTTTGGAATAATAGAGTACGGAGGACAAGTACCAAGCGGAGTCACGTTAAACTAGTTGATTGAAACGTTACATGTGTAACTTGGTTCGCTATAATCTAAAGCTTTAGTACTTAAAGAACCTTATAAACAAATTATATGCCTTTTTAAATAAAAAAAAATATCCGTTTATAATTGTTATAACTTTGTTATAAATAATATTTCGATTATAATATAATTAAAGTTTAGTTTTAAATTTGCTAGTTTTTCCTTTAATTTGAGCTATTATAAAAATTTTTTACTCAAAATGCAGCTGACTTACGGGTAAAAAATCGGGTAAACGCCGTATTTTTGCAATGTTTTGCATTAATTTTGCATTATTTTTGTACTATTTGTGCAATATCTCTGATTATAATTATTCGGTCAAAATTTACCAAACATATTTTGTAGGTTTTTTTGTAAGAAAAAAATTGCATTTTGTAAAAATGATTTATATTTGTTGTTTTACGAATTATAATATTTAAACAGTTATATTGTTTACACCTTTACAACAAATTGCCGTCACTTCCTCCTTTAGGTACTTCATTTTTTTCCTCCTACCCCACGCCTAAATTTTATTTTTGAAATAACCTCGAAGATAATTGAGATAAAAGTAATATACAGTCTTCAAATTTCGTACTTGCTTCCTACTAATGTTTCTGATAATGTAAGTGGTACTAAGAGTAACTAATAAATAGGTGGCAGCGAACGTGTTAAAATTGTATTCCAAATTCAAGAATAATAAATATATTTATTTATTTAACAACTGTATGAGTGTGTTGCTGAGTTGACATTTCTTATAATTTCGCTGCCTATAAATTAATTTAATTTAAGTTTTTATACGCTGTTAAGGAGTCCGTGTCCTATAATTGCACGAAAGTAAGAAAATAATTTATTCTTGGTAAAATGTATTAACAGCTCTAACAAATAAACATATTTAACCCGATCCTGACCTACTTCCAACCTGCTTCATCTAAATTTAGTCATGACTTAAAAAGATTTTTTATTAATTTTACGAGAATAGGAAATGACTCCACTACGAAGTTTAAGTTAAATTGCCTCATAAAACTTCACCCTATTTACTGATAATTTACGAGATAAACCTGTCGGTCCACAAATTCGATTGTAATAAAAAATCTTTATATAGGATATAAAATTGTCATAATGCAACAATAAAATTCTGATAAAATACCAACTGCAAGCTACATTTTTAATAGCTATCTATTTTGGAATACAGGACTGGTATACTAGAATCACATAAAGCAAGGAACATACATCAGAAGATCTTTTATTGATAGTCACGGCCAGGTAATAAACAGAATCGTGATTATATTACTTAATATATACTACATTTCTAAATATACACCAGTCTATCTCGGAAAAGTCATAGATTTCACGTAAAAATCTTGTAATGAAAAATCCGTAAAAACATATTTGATTTTGCTTTGTTTTTTAACAATCTTCAAAAGTGAAAAAATCATTTTTTGCCTCATAAAACGTTTCATAGGCATTTTAGAGAAACATGGAGCATTAAAAATTGTAGATCTTGAAAAGTTCTTCAATTTGCGATTTTCTAAATTAAAATATACAAACACCATCAAGTCGCATAAAACCTTATTTTTGGAGTAATTTATAAATGCTAATAAGTTTGTTTCTTTTTTACATAATGACATGTAATATAACTACCCAAAATTGTGGCAAATAATGAGTTAATAAGGTGTGTTAAATTTCAAACAGATCGGCCAAATATTTTATAAGTTATTCAATTTGTTTATCCCTTCTTCTTCTTCTTGTGTTTAAGTTTTATGGTTGTCTTTTTCTTATTACAAGGGTTTCGCAGGTTTACGACCGAGGAAGCCTTGTACTTATCTATGTGTCTTCCTCTGCCGGATCTTGTTATGCGATGTCCATGATCAGTACTTCTCCTTTGCATATCTGCCATGATGATTGTTACTAGGGGTATTCTATGAGTCTTTATTGCAGTGGTTCCCAGTTGCCTTCTACATTCTGTAGGGTTCATCCGCCTTCGAGACCGATTTCTCAGTCTCAGGACAAAAGAGTGCCCTACTACTTACCAATTCCTATGCTCGAAGCTGTTGGTCATAAGTGGGGGACTGCTTATACCGGCAATCACTCGGTGAAATTTTCTCCATATCTGGCTACCGTCACTTAGTTTAGCCTGCAGACCAATGCAGTTGCCCGGGGTGTGGCACATGGAGCCATAAGTGAGAGTTAGATGTCTTATGAGGACCAGTTATCAAGAACCATCTCCCGATGACAGGTCGATGTGGTCGTTCCAATAAAAGGTACTACCTCTATACCTCTACAACACAACCCTACACCTCTTGTTTATCCCAGAGAGCATTGTTTCGCCATATAATGTTATGAAGAGAGCATTTATTTCGTCAAATGTTGTTGCCCACACAGTTACTCTAGAGGTATTCTGTAAATTGCAATCGATTCTTTAAATATTTATTTTTAAGGTATATTAAAAAAAACTGCAATATCTTATTAAATAAATTTGTTAGTATAAAAGAGTTTGAAAAAGGGCTGATTGTTTAGCTTATAAACACTTATAATAGCTTTGACATAGTTCGTAAAAAAACACACCATGACCAATAGGAAACAAGATAGCATTTTTTTTCATAAAATCATATTTCCATTGCTTATTAATATTAAGAGCTGAATACTGGATCAATTATAAAATTCGTCTTCTTTTTCCTCCTCTTTATAAGCACTTCTGCTTGTTCATTGGCGGATTAATATCTCTATGGAAGGTTGTTACACCATTTTTTGCGCGGTCTTCCGATACTTCTTGTGTCAATTGGTGACTTATCTCTTGCTATTTTGACGATACTGGTCCTCTCCATTCAGCTTCTGTGAAGATTCCATTCTTTTTGAACTATTTTTTGTCTATTCATTTATACACTGTAGGTACGTTACACTTTCTTCCAATGTCTCCACTTATCTTTCGATCTCTTAGCGTATTTTCTTTCTTCTCAGTACTCTCACGTCTACAATTTTCAGTAGCCTTCCAGTAGCCTTTGCGTTGTGGCTGTGTCGGGTCTTGTTTCTAAACCATATGTCATTATTGGTCTTACACTGGCGTTATATATTCTTGACTTTATCTCAGTGTTAGTGTATCTATTTCGCCATATAATGTTATTAAGACATCCCGCCAGTCTATTTGCTTTTTATATTTGATCTCTCACTTCTTTGTCCAGGTCTCCATAGCTGAACAATGTTATTCCAGAGTATTTTATTTCCATTACTTGTTTAATACTGATGTTATCAATTTCTATTTTTACCAGTGGTTGGTTCCTTGCTGACTACTATTGTTTTAGTTTTCTAAGATGAGATTGTCATATTAATGTTTTTGCTCCTATGTTAGATCTGTGGACCAGTTTTTGCAGACCATCTTCATCTTGGGCTATCAATAGGTTGTCTTCCTACTTTGACTTCCAATTTTAAACGAAGATAAAAAATTTATGAACAATTGTCTAGGGGTATATATATCTCCCTCCAATAACGCTACAGCCCAAATAGGGACTTGGCCTCCTCCAAACTATGTCTCCCACCTTGTCGGTCCAGCGCCGATCTTCTCCAGGTTTTCACGTCTAGCAAATTTTGCGCGTCCGTTCCCACTTCATCCTCCCATCTGTTCTGTGGCCTTTCTTTTGGTCTTGCGCCCTGTATTTTACCATCTAGGGTTCTTTTCGGCAATCTTTCTGTCTTCATTCTTACTACATGACCAGCCCAGCAAAGTCTCGAAAGTTTAACGAATTCTGAGATCGGTGTCTCTTTGAACAGTTGGTAGAGTTCATGTTTGTACCTGGATCTTCATATTCCGTTTCGTTAATAGGTCCAAATATATTTCTTAGGACTTTTCTTTCGAAGACTGCCAGTTTTCTTTTTGTCGCTTCTGTCATTACCCACTTCTCGCATGCATAACATACTATTGTTCTAATAATAGTTTTGTAGATCCTGATTTTCGATCTCCGGTGTGTTTTTGGAGCGGAACACATGATCGAGTGAAAAATAAGCTTTGTTTTTCCTTTACTATTCTTCTTTGGATTTCTGGTTCTGTTCCATCCATGTTTAATGCAACTCCTAAATATGTGAAACTTTCTACCTTTTCAATATCGTCCTCTAATTCAACTGTGCGTCTGTTTCTCCTAGCTGTTGCCTGTGTTGACTTTTTTGTCTTTTGAATATTTATTTCTAGTCCGGTCTCTTTTGCCTTTGCTTTTAATTGTGAATATATTTCTGCCGAATCTTGTGTTCTGCTAGACATGATGCTGATATCATCGGCATAGGCGGCAATCTGTATTGATTTATTTGTTAGGAGATTACCTCTTCCTATATTCAGCTGTCTTATCACATATTCCAAGGTCAGGTAGAATAGTGTCGGCGCCAGCCCGTCTCCTTGCTTTAATCCTTGGACTATTGTAAAGTTTTCAGTGAGCTCATTTTGGACTCTGAAAGTTGCTATAGCAACTGTCAGGGGGTATATACCGAGAAGAAGTAAAAAGTTATAATCCGTTAAAGCGATGGTACTCGTGAAATACCACCACCACAGAAAAGTGGTGAGGTGAACTATAAAAGTATTATTTATACTTATTAGCCAATTTACACATTAGATATAAGTAAGCTACATTAAATATAATAAAATGATGATTAAGTCATCTTGCTAGAATGGCGTACGAAAAGTGGGTAAAGGACTCGCAGCTGAGAGGGGAAGGAAAGAAGACAAGAGGACGACCACGAAAAAAGTGACTAGAAGCATTTAAGGAAGACCTACAAACAATCGAGATAACAAGTTTGTGAATTGTTTATTTAGCCCAGTAATTTGTACAATTTAACATAAATACTTATTTTGCAAAATTTGTGTTTTCTTTTATTATTATTTAAGTTACTTATCTGTTCATATCTTTCAATACTAACGGGAGATATTACGACTTTTATAAATTTGAATGTATAAATTCAGTATTTGAAATACCAAAACCAAGAAATAAAAAAGGGCTGACTCAGGTTTTAAGTGTCGTAGGGCATTGTATTTTTATTTTAAATTTGTTTAACCTTTCAGTAGACGTAGTTAAATTTTGTGTATCAGTAGTTGCACACGATCTCCTACACCGGTTATAAAAATAATCTTCTAGATGCATTTTGTTTAAATTTCAATAAAATAATATATTTTTTGAATTTTTTTTTAATTATTATTATTATTGGCATATTTTATTTATTTAAAATATTTATTTACGTAGCCCACTTTTATATTTGTCCACTTGTTCGATGTTGGTTCCGTTTATTAGAAGATTCTCGTCATTTCTTTGAGTTTTCGATATTCTCGTAAATTTCGTCTTCTTGACATTCATTGTTAGACCGCGCTATTCTGGTCACCATTTTCTGAAGATCTTCAATATTTTCGCCTAAGATCACAGTGTCTTCCGCATATCTAATGTTCTTCTTCTTCTTACGGTGCCTATCCGTTCCGGATGTTGGCGATCAACATGGCTATCCTAACTTTGCTTGCTGCTATTCTGAATAGTCCGGTTGTCGATGTATTAAACCACTTTCTCAGGTTTTGAAGCCAAGATATTCTTCTTCTCCCTGGTCCTCTCTTTCCAAATACCTTGCCCTGAAGAATGAGTTGCAACAAGCCGTATCTCTGTTCATTCCTCATAACATGGCCAAGATATTCTAGTTTGCGCTCTTTGATGGTGTTAATAATCTCGCATTCCTTGCCTATTCTACGTAGGACCTCAACATTAGTCACACGATCCACCCATGAAATTCTTAAGATACGTCTGTAACACCACATCTCGAATGCCTCGAGTTTTCTTAAGGAAGCTTCGGAAAGTGTCCAGGCCTCTACTCCGTATAATAAGGTAGAAAATACATAGCATCTAATGAGAGAGATTTTGGTAGCAAGTGGTAAATCATGACTTCTGAAAAGAGACTTTATCATTATGAACGCTGATCTCGCTTTTCCTATGCGTTGTTTTATTTCACTGGAGTGATCCCATTGGCTGTTAATGTTGGTACCAAGGTATGTGTAGCTGTCCACTCTGTCAATTGGATGTTGGTTAACCAAAAGCTGTGTATTTAATATTTCGCGCTTACTGACTACCATGTACTTTGTTTTCTTCGTATTAAGATCAAGTCCGTGTTCTCTACTTATATGTGATATATGCGAATTATTCTTTGCAAACCGTCCAGACTATCTGCAAAAACTACTGCGTCGTCGGCATATCTAATGTTGTTTAGACGCATTCCGTTGACTAATACGCCTTCTTGTAGTTCTCCCAGCGCTTGCTCGAAGATATATTCAGAGTATATATTAAATAACACCGGGGACAGAATGCATCCTTGCCTCACTCCTCTATCTATGGAGACTGCCTCTGTCAATTGATCATCCACTTTAATATTGGCTGTTTGGTTGTAATATAAATTATAGATGATTCTCAAGTCCCTATCATCTAACCCCACTTCTTTCAAGATGTTTATAAGTTTATCATGTTTTACTCTATCAAATGCCTTTTTGTAGTCGATAAATCAAATAAACACATCGCAGTTAACATCCCTGCATCTTTGCATAAGCACTTGGACAGCGAATAGAGCCTCTCGGGTGCCTAAGGAATCGCGGAATCCAAACTGCGTCCATGATACTTGTTCTTCGCATTTTTTATATATTCTGCCGTGTATCACTTTCAAGAACGTTTTAAGTAAGTGGCTCATTAGGCTAAGTGTTCTGTAGTCTTCGCATGTCTTGGCATTTACTTTTTTTGGTATGGTCACGAAGGTCGACTTTAACCAGCTTTGGGGTATTTTTCCAGTTACGTATATGTTGTTGAATACAGTTGTTATATTTTATTCCCTGTTCATCCATAAGTTTAAGGAATTCTGCACAAAACTCGCCAGGCCCTACCGCTTTACCATCTTTAGTTCTTTTAATATCTAACGTGACTTCTTCAATGGTAGTCTGCCTTTCATCTGCAAAAGTTACTTCCACATAATTCTTCCAAGTGTCTAGTTTTTCTTCCACGGTTAACAGTTGTTTGCCTTGGTTATCTGCCAAACACCCAACTCTTCTAGGTTTGTATAAGCCTGCGGCTTCTTTAACTTTTTTGTGCATATTAAATGTATCGTGTTTATGCTGCAATTGCTGTATTTCCGAACACTGTTTTCTTATATGTGTATCCTTAGCTATTCTAATAGCTTTTTTGATCTTTTTATCGATTCTTTTGTATAATGACATGTCTTGATCTTTGAACTTTCGCCTCTCTTCCATCATATCTAGAATCTCATTTGTCATCTACGATTTCTTCTTAATTTTTGGTGGTTTGAGAAATTTTTCTCGTATGTCTTTTGAAACTGTATGTAACTTTTCTAGTTCTGGGTCCATTACATCCGATTAAATAACAGTATTCAAATTGTTCTGTATATACCGTTTTACACTATGTTCTGTGTGTTGGTCTTTTAATAGGTTGATGTCGAATTTTGGATTGACACTACGTCTAACCTTCTTTAGTCTGAGCCTAATTTTGCCAATCAGTGGGTTATGGTCTGATTTGATATCAGCTCCTTGGTATGCTGCCTTGACTGATGTTATGCTGTTCCGGAATCTTTTATTAATCAGAATGTAATCTATTTGATTTCTCACTATGCGGCCTGGAGTATCTTGAGGTGATTTCCATGTGTATAATCTTCTGTGTGGGAGTTTGAAGTAAGTGTTAGTAATCACAAACTCTTCTTCTGCTACAAATTCACCCAGACGGTCTCCTCGCTCATTTCTTTCTCCAAGTCCTATGTTGTTAACGGGATTTACATTTACCTTTATTTCAGCTGTTTCACCCTTAAGAGCGTTTTTCAGGATCTCTTCGGAGTAGGCGGCATTAAAAAGAATTGGCGACAATATGCATCCCTGTCTCACTCCACATCTAATTTCAATTTCTTCTGACAGTTGTTCGGTAACACCTACTCTTAAGAACCTCTCTACTCTATTCGTAAGAATCTCTATTGCATAAATGATATTAAGAACCTCTCAGAATAGATCAGGTGCGGTTGACTTTTTATGATATCTTTATATTCCTTAAAGTAGATTAAATTTTAATATTTTAGTTATACTGTCCAGCTTCTTTATATTGTTTCTCCATTTATTTTTCTGACTGCTTCCAAAAGTATTTTTTAATCGTTCTTTTGAAATTATTATTTTAAAAAAATTGAGAAGTAAAATTGATTATGAACAGTATTGTTGCTATTATGTACGTTTGATAGAAACCAAACCTACAATAAATTCACCAAACAGTACAATACATTTAATTTCAAGTAGATATTGCATACCGTTATTTGAATTTATAACAAACCAAACATACTCATGGAAAATTCCTCTTCATGAATACATGCACTACAATTGATGCTAATTCGACATTTTTATTATTTTTTTAAAGAATCCTCTCTTTAATCATACGTAATAAGCGTAAATCTGTTAGCGATGTTGTGACAGACGTGTCGTGTACGAGACATTTAAATTGATTGATGAATTGATGGGTTGGGGACAGTAGCATTGAAACCAGGACTGGTTTTAAGCCCTTGTACTCGCGGTGTGACAATAATGATTTATACCACAAAATAATTTTATGTAATTCCAAATTCTTAGCAAAGGGTAAAAAGAGTTTGAGAATTTAAAAACAAACGTTTCTATTTTTAATTTCTAAAACCCTTACCATCAAATTGCATCAATTTACTAACACTACTTATTCTTTGTATTATATGGTGGACCCTTGGACATATAGCTAGTTATGTATGATATACAGTTAGCTTCCTATATCTGAAAGACTGTAAGCAGGCGCTTTGTAGTGAATATGTTAAGGCTGTTTTATCGGTGCACCAAAACCTAGGAACTGTTATTTACCGACAAAATGTCTCGAAATTTGGACACAATATTAACTATGTTGCTTTTAAAATGATGATTTTACTTTTTTTGTTTTTTTGAAACTTCTGTTGAAAAATTTTATTACACTGTTTAACGTTCTATTATAACCAAACTTTTTACGCCCATCACTTGAAAGAGTTTTTTTTCTGTACTTAATTGTTGATTTTTTTTTCACCTTTCTGTGTCCAGTAATAATCGAGAAAAGCGTGTTCAAACTTTGAAGAAAATTGCTAAAAAATACTAAAATCTAATAGTGAAACGTGTTACTCATCATTGTCGCTTAGTTTCATGGTTATCGCATTCGTGACGTCAAATCTCATGAGCGTACGGTCAGTTAGTTCGTGTTAAAACTAATTTGAATGGAGAGTAATGCATTTGTTGCCCGTTGTCCGACGCCACTGAGTAAAGATAGTCTCGCGTAAGCGATGTAGAAATGTAAGTGATACGCCCATTTCAAATCGCAGTGTGCTTGAACTGCTAAAACAGCCTTAAGTAAACAAGTGAACGCCTTGTTAATAAGTAAAGTTAGCTTCCTATATCTGAAGGACTGTAAGCAGGCGTTTTGTATTCTTCTTAATGTTCCTTTACCGAATGAATCGTGGAAAATATTATGGCAATTTTTAATCAACTTATTTCTAACGAGCTAAGTAAAACTGTAACGTTCCATTCCTTTCGATTTATTTTTACGCTGAGCCGCAAAAGTAACTGAACACGACGTTTATTTTAAGTAAAATAAAAAGTATTAGAACAAAAATAATTTATTTTTATTGTATATTCAATAACAAACCAGAAAATGAAAAACAAATTCCAAAATATTGACTAATGTAAGAACAAATAAAAATTTACAACTTTTTTATTCCCGAGTAAGATATTTTTCAAATTAAAATCATACAATATTTCTAAATTATATATACTAAAATCGAGCATTTCCTCCTAGAGCTCAAATAACTGCTCTCATTCTTTTTAGCATAGATTAGATCCAAATAGAAATCTTGTTATGCGGTATTTGTTTCCACTACCACAGTTTGAAACTCGCCATAATTTTTGTCTCACAAATGCTTTATCAGGTTAAGGTCTGGACTTCCAGGTGGCCAATCTAGTAATTGAATACCAACATTTGTAGTGTATTGTATTGTTATCCTAGCTATGTCCGGCCAAAAATTATCCTGCATTAGGAGAAAATTTTCACCTACAAAATACATATAAGGTAACACATTGTATGATAGATGAATGTATATGATAGTTGCTATCAAGTCCTCACAGACACTTCGTCTAAGAACTGTTAGGATGATTCCAAATGATTCCGAAAACGTTCTGTGGTAGCCCGATTTAGGACATTTATAGACGTGTTCATACATATTCTTTATAGCGTTGATGTATGTCATACTTAATGCCTTTGTCAATATATTAAAAATATCTTTTAAGGCCATAATAGGCCTTCTCTAAATGTAGGAATACTAAACAAGTTAATAAATCTCTGACTGTTCATTTTGCGTTCATTTGTTGTATTACGAATGTATTCTCAACACAAGATCTGCCAACACGGAATCAATCATGGTCTTCTAGTTACGTATTTTTCACACTCGTTTTTTTTTCTGTTTTCTGAAATAAGATTAGTATCGTCAATCTTCAATCTTTTGGAATGTCTTGTTGTTGTATCAATCATTTATTTAAGATCCGAGGCAGAAGTTCCAGTAAAATTTTCGATCCATTTTTTCCAATTCTATAATAAATCGTTGTACAAAAAGGGTGTAAATATGTGAAATTATGAGGATAACTTCAGTGTATGATGACTGCATTACTTGGGGCTGGTTCAAATACATTAGGATATGTAGTAAAGGGTTATACAGACAATAGCAAATTAAGTTTATACAAAGTCTTACCAATATTTGTGCTCCACACAATCGCGGTATTGACCGGCTTTCACTCGCGGTTGTTGTTCATACTTGAAATCTGTTCCAAGTTTCGGTTTCTGAACACGTGTTTCGCGGTACTAACACTGAGATCACGAGATAGAGCACATTTGCATCTGTACGCGATTTAAAATAGTATTTGCGGTATTTTTCGCGTAACTACTAATGATAAAAAACCTGATAGAGAGGTCTGCAGAATACAATAAACCATTGGCACTGATATTTGTCGACTACCAGAAAGCGTTCGATACCACAAGCCATTAGAAAATGTTAAAAACATTGACAAAATGCCGAAGATGCAAATAATGACTAATCTGATGCTAAATTAAAATATTGCTATTGATGGAAGGGATACTCTGCAGACTACATCTTATTAGTACTTTAGGTACTTAGGAAATAAATTTCCGTTGGGCAGAGATAACCAGACATGCCAGCTTCCATGTCGAATAGGATTAGCCTGGGCAGCGTTTAATAAATTCAACTATGTATTTAAATCGGATCTATTCATATGCCATAAGGAAAATCTTTGACCAATGGGTGTTACCTGTACTAACTTATGGAGGGGAAACATTAACACTTACAGAAAAGATGTCTCTCTGAGAGACCAAATCCCAAACGAGAAAATAATAGAACAAAAACAGACGCCATCGAAAAAATCGTGTCGTTAAATTGGAATTTGGTAGGAAACGTCGCCAGATTATCAGACAACCAATGAACAAAATTTATTTTAGAGTAGAGACCAAGATAAGGAGCAGTACGAAGCAGAGAACGCCCACTAACTAGATAGACGACCTGAAGCGTGTTAGCAATAACTGGATGCAAACCGCACAAGACAGAGACAGATGGAAAGGGCTGAGGGAGTCTATGTTCAATGGCGGACGCATACAGATTGATGATCATGATGATAATGATGATGAATGGAATGGAATCTTGGACCTGAATGCGACATCAATGAAAAAACTGGAATCATTCGAGCTGTGGGCGTACAGAAGAATACTGAAAATATCGTGCACAGAACGCGTCACAAACAAAGAGGTTCTGGGAAGGATGAATAAAGAAATGTAAATTCTAAATACAATAAAAACAAGAAAATTAGAATCTCTCGGACGTGGAGAGAAATACACCTTACTCCAACTGATTATACAGGGAAAGATCCCAGGAAAGAGAAGCATAGGAAGACGAAGAATGTCATGGCTGTGCAACCTGAGAGAGTAGTACGGATGTACAGTTGCGGTCACGGAATAGTTTACAGGTTCACGTATCTAGGAGCCCATTTTTTAAATTTTTACTTCGTTTAAACGCACCTTTTACGTCAAAGTGACGTTGCCAGTGGTGTACTAGCTAGAATAGGTAGATTAAAATTAAAATATCAAAATATTTTACAAAATGAAAAATATAGAAAACAGTTGTTTGAATAAAATGGATTATGATCTTAATAACGAAAATAAAGAAGTCTTTTTTTTTTAATATGCATTTTATTTTAAATCTATTTTATATTAAATAACGATAAACAATGATAAATAATAATTAATATTTGGTGGAAGCCCCATTCTTGTCAATACAATTTTGCAGTCTTCTGTTCATAGATAGCACCAATCCCCTCATGTTATAGTTAACAAGCTCTTCCCATGCCTGCTCAATTGCTTCCCATAATTCAATTCTATTCCGTGGTCTAAGGTTTCTTTCATTTAGTTTCTTTGTTAACTCTGCCCACACATTTTCGACGGGGTTAAAGTCTGCACTACGGGAAGGCCACGGAAGAACATTAACATCAGTTTCTTCTAGCCATTCTCGAACAATTCTACTCGTATGCACCGGGCAATTGTCATGTTGGAAAATAAAGTCGTTGTTGGGGAATCTCTGGATCACCGATGGCAACATTGTGTGCTCAATAATATGTTTGTAATATAATCCTGTTAACTTCTCCTCTACATGATAACAAACGCCCGGGCCTTCGGCACTTATCCATCCCCATACGTTGACAGAGAATCCTCCACTATTTCTTAAATGATGCGTATACTGTTCATCATACCTATGATTTCTCGGCCTATAAACTCTTATTCGACCATTATTATACGACTGAAATACTTTTTCATCGGAAAATACAACCCTAGACCAAAAATTCTCATCGCGGTTTATAAATTCATTACAAAATTCAACTCGTCTCCTCTTGTGATTCAAAAAGGTCTCGTCTCAGTCAAAAAAGGTTTCCGTGCAGCTACACAATTTAGCAGTCCACTTGCTTTAATTCTTCGACGTGCAGTGCGAATACTGCCTGGAAACGCTGCCTCTTCTCTTGCCTTTTGAGCTGTGGCAAAAGGAGATTCTCTCAAATAATCTACTAACATCTCATCCTGTTGATCTGTGGAAATCTTCTGCCCTCCTGAACCGCCCAACCGTGCTATAGAGTGAAAATTATCCCATCTTTGTTTAATCTTCCATATGCACATATGACTCACGTTCAAATCAGCAGCAACTTGCCTTAGTGACCAACCTTCTTCGAGTTTGGCAATTGCTCTTGCTTTTTGCGCATAATTCAAATGTATTCTAACCATTTTGGAAGAGTTTAATATACTTTTATTTTATTGTTGAACACTCGCGAAAGCATTGACGTTTTGAAATTTTTTGACTTTGACATTTATCAAATCCGTACGACACTGCAATTTTACAGTATTACAATATAAAAAGTAAGGTGTAAACTATTCCGTGACCGCAACTGTACATCAATTGAACTTTTCAGAGCAGCCGTCTCAAAAGTCCGAATAGCTATGATGATTGCCTACCTCCGCCGCGGGGAGATGGCACTTGCAGAAGAAGATGTTAAAAATAATAAAAGTAATAAAAAAGTAAAATACTTAAATAAACACTAAATACTTTTCCATAAATTCATCATTCTCGTCTTTGAAAATTCGTCTATATACTTTATTTACCTGTTGAGTTTATGTCTATGATTTGTTTTTTATCTGAATCATTCGGTACACATTGTTTTAGTTTGTTTAATTTATTTTAAAATTCGGTGGTTCTTGAAGTTGTTTAATATTATTTTTTATTCTTCAATTTCTTTACATTATTTATAATTTAACTTAAAATTTGGTGTTTGTTGAAGCTGTTTTATTATATTTGGTATTATTCAGATTCTTTAAATGTCTCTGTATAAGACACTGCAAAAAGCGGTGAATCTGCGGTAATTTACTTCATGATAATATGGAAATGGCTTACTCAGAGCGCAGCAATAGGTATCTGAGATAATTAAATTTTCCCTTAGAAGAAGTGAGGTAAATTTGTTAAAAATATAATTATTTGAATCTCGACTGATACAATTTTGGCTTATATTAAAGTAAAATTTATTTAAATAAATTTTAAATTTACTACTTCATTATTTTTATCTATCAGTAAGAATATGAATTGTAAATGTTAATCTTGACGAAAGCAATTACTTTATATGATTAGGGTAGTATCGTGGTAGGGTACATTTATGAACATAAATGCATATTTATGTCTGATAATGCCATGTTAATTTAACATGTTGTAATTTACATTTATTTAAAAAAAAACTATGTGAATAACTTGATACCTGTTCGTAACTACATAAATGGTAACGGACAATAATTGATACCGTCTTCAATACGTAACGGCGGCACTTCATAACAATGACAGTTCATAACTATACCTATTCGTAGCGGTACAATTCGTACACCAATCTTTAGTTTTTTGGCAAATTTAGCATCACTGGATAAATACTTTTTGCATATTTTTCTGCACTATAATTAGTGGTACTTTCTTTTTGAATATACTTCCCGCTTTTTAAATATAATTCACTCATTTTTTATTAGAATCATCATGAAATATATTACACACAGGAAAGCGACGCTATCACAAACAAAAATCAGAGTCGAAGGACTATATGCGTAACATTATAAATTCTCATTTATATAACTAATTCTAATAAATATAATTTATTATGATTTGTTTTGCCATAAATTAAATAATAGGAAATTGAATTCAACTAACCCAGTTCCAGGTCTCATTCTTTTACACTCCAAATATTTATAACAAGCAGAAATCTGTTGTTATTTTATTCCTGATTTCTGGCTCTCGAATCTCACCTTTCTTTTGTCTCTCAAGCTTACTTAGTAGGTGCTCTACTCTATTCTTCTTTCTTAATGACTGGGTTATATCAGGTGGCTTCCAAAAAAGGTAAAAGTAAATTTTAAGAATATGACTTAAATACATAACATAGTATAAATATAGTATGAAGCTTAGCGAAAGTCTCCTGTATCGCCTACTGCACTATCTTTTTTTTTTCCTCTTCTGATTCATCTTCTTTAGCTGCGTCCTCTCTATGTCTATTATCATATTTATTATATCCATTGAAATTTTCGAATTGAAATAATAAAATAATTGACCAGAGCTGTAGTCGAACCACCTTCATAAGATTTGCAGGAATTTACAAAACCAACACACACACAGTTTGTATAAATCTCAGCTCCGAGTGACATGTGTGTTCTAATGAATCAGTGGGACCCACATGTCCGAAGATCAAACCGGTCACACCCCTTAATGGAGCCGTACCTATCTGACCACCAAGGCATAACCAATTACCCCTCCCCATCGCAGGACATAACGAATGAGAAAGCTTTTGTACTCAGCGTTACTTTGGATGCCCTGGGTAATGGGACCTCTTCTGTTTTACTTTGTGTGGTAAGGCCAACTAATTTAAGGGGTAGCTAGACGAGCTTTTCTTTCTATGACTGATTGAATTTATTATTTGATTTGACCTTGGACTTGTGTCCCAAAAGTGTGTTCTGGACAGATATCCGGATTTTTGTATGCTTGGTCAGTTAACCGTCGAATCGGTAAAATAAATTTTGTTCACATCGCCCGCTGAGTGCCCTAAAGGTCTGGCTACCGAGGTCACGCTTGTCGCACGTGACCTCGATGCTCAGGCAGGTCCTTTGACCTGGGCCATCTATGTACCATCATTACGTTTTCGTCATAGTCTGTCAACCCTCTTAATATTCTTCTTAGGTGATTCCTGAGGTTGTTGAATATCTCGTGTACTCTTTCGTCCATTGTTCTCAAGATTCACTTTTATGGAGAAATCCTACTTCGGAATATTTAGAGCCTCTTTGATCATGAAGTTCTGGACGGTTTGTACTATTTTTTTGTTGGTTTTACACTTATGTCCTCATTCTGCTGAGGCATATGTTACTTGTTGGCAAAATTATGCAGCTTGCCATCCTAATCTTTGTTTTAAATTTTAGTTTACTCTTTCGACCTATTGAGCGTTTACTCCTGAGTGCTTTAGCTTTATTGTCCGTTTGTTTTACGTGCTCTGTGAAGGTCAACTTTTTATCCAACGTTATTCCTAGATATTTGGCTTGGTTTGACCATTCGATTTTGGTATCAAATAGGGATAGTACCCCATTTGGCCTGGCTTGTCTTTTTTGGTACGCTCTGTGTTTTGTCAGGGCTGGCGGATATTTTCCACTGCACACACCATGCCCCAAGTTCGTTTACTGCTCTTTGTATTTGTCTCGTAGCTAGATCTGGGTTAATACTCCTAGGAGCTATCGCTGTATCTTCAGCTTACAGGCTTAGCATCGAACTAGGTTGAGATGATATTTCTGCCGTATATATGGGATATAGATATGAGATGTATATATCTGCCGTATATATGAGATATAGAACACCGCCCGCTGTGGCACGCCAGCTTCCATAGTCCCGACTTCGGACAGAGTTGGCCCTATCAGAACTCTGAACCTTCTGCCTTTGTGTCATACTTAATCGAAAGCTTAACTGTTTAAAAAGCCACATACTTATGTTCATACTTCATCCTAGTTAACTGATTTTGAGATTTGATTTAAATCGTAAGACATGGGTGATATTAACTAGAATCCGTCTTCTTCTTCACGTGCCATCTCCGCTACGAAGGTTGGCTATCATCATGGCAATTTTGACCCTGGAGGCTGCCGCTTGGAACAATTGTATGGAAGTGCAAGCAAACCACTCCCTGAGGTTTCTCAACCATGACAGTCTTCTCCTACCTATGCTGCGCCTACCTTTAATCTTTCCTTGCATAATTAGTTGTAACAGTTGATATTTATTCCCACGTGTAATATGTCCCAGGTATTGTAGTTTCCTTATTTTAACACTCAATACGACCTCCTTTTGTTTGTTCATCCTGTCTAATACAACTTGGTTAGTTATCTTATCCTTCCAGGAGATTTTTAACATTCTTCGGTACGCCCACATCTCAAATGTCTCCAGCTTACCCATACATTGCTTATTTAGTGTCCACGCCTCCACCCCATATAACAGGACCGAGAAAACATAACATTTAAGCATTCGTATTTTCAGCTTTAGGCTTAGGTTTCGGCTACACAACATTTGTTTCATGTTGTTAAAGGCACTGCGAGCTTTATCTATTCTTATTCTTATTTCTCTGGTGTATTCGTTTGACTCGTTAATATTTGTTCCGAGGTAATTGTAATTTTGTACTCGTTCAATGAGATTCTGTCCTACATGTAAGTTGATATTATTGATACGTTTCTTTGTAATTATCATGAATTTGGTCTTCTTTGTATTCAGTTACAGACCAAATTCTTCTCTTACTTCTACCACTTTGTTTAGTAATCTCTGTAGGTCTTCAATATTTTATGCTATGAGCGCGGTATCATCAGCATATCGGATATTGCAAATGGGGTGACCGTTGATCTTTACTCCGGCTTTTTCATTCATAAGAGCTTTTTTAATAACTTAAGCTAGGAACTAACTTAATAGGGCTAACTTAATAAGCTAGGAAATACACAAATATGTCCTGATTTACATCTAAACATTGTTGTGTTAGAACATTAAAAGCAAACAGTGCCTCTCTAGTTCCTAGTCCGTCTCTAAAGCCAAATTGAGAGGGTCCGATGTCAACTTCCAATTTTTTATATATTCTCCGATGAATGATTTTTAAGAAGACCTTTAATATATGACACATGAAACTGATGGTGCGATGTTCTGAGCATTGTCTCGCATTAGACTTTTTGGGTATGGCTATTATTGTTGTTACTAGCCATTCATTAGGTATGATACCAGATTTGAAAATGCTGTTAAATAGTTCCACGATCTTTATTAAGTTGTTGCCTTTGATGAGTTTAATTATGTCTATTGGTAGTTCATCTGGGCCTGTAGCCTTCCCCGACCTCATGTCTTTAATCGTGTATTCCACTTCATCTCTTGTTGTTTCTGGTCCTGTGTCACTGTTTATGTATTCGTTATCTACATTGTCTCTTTGATCTTTAAACAGTTGTTCTATGTACTGTTTCCAGACTCTTAATTTTTCTTCTGTGTCCATAATAATGTTTCCACTCTCGTCTACTAATATGTTGTGTCTGTTACTTTGTCTCCTCGTCAACTCTTTGATCTTCCGATGTGCATTAAAGCTGTCGTGTTTATTTTGTAGTTGTTCGATTTCTTCGCATTTTTCCCCGTAGAATCCGTACAGAATGTTAAAGACGTACTGACATCCTAGTAAAATGTACTAAGATTCAATCTTCACAACATATCTTCCGAATTTCCTCCCTTTAACTTCTTTGAAGCAATAAAGTCTTTTTTATAATAAAGTTTTTTTAAAAATTATTTTCCGTTCCACGTGTGGGTTTGTTTAATAATAATTAAAAAGGAGATTAATAAAAGCTGGAGAGGTGCTTAGTTGTAGTTTGTAGTGATACGATAAGAAATCATTTTAAAACCTGATCTGTGTAACTGAATCTTATTTTGCAGAGATATCATTGCTCTCAGACAAAATATACGCGCAGACTAATAAGAAAAGATATGCATATGAATAGCTAAAGTTATGATAGCAAATCAACGACCTCGTTAGGAATGTTTGTAAATTATAAATCATGACTTTAATAACAAGCCATGAGTCAGGTGGCAGGTAAACACAGATTATATGGTAGACCGGAAAGTGAGTAAGTAGATGTTTGGTAATAATGGGCGATTATGTTATTATTATTTAACGTTTTTGATATACTTGCACCAGACAGTTGAGTGTTAATTATTATGATAAACTAAACATGTTAAAAGCAAACTGACAAATATTGATATATTTAATAAATGACTGCGGTGTTTAAAACAAACAATTTTGTTGATAATTGACACTTTTAAAAATAAAACAATTACAATAAATTTCATAAAAATTACATCACAAAAAAAATGTTCATATGGAACAAAATAACATAGTCATTGTCGTCATTGCGATATTATCGAGGGTGATATTTGTAAGTATTTGTGCAGGTTATAACGTTTTTGATATAATTGCACCAGACAGTTGATATTATGATAAACTAACATGTTAAAAGCAAACTGATAAATATTGATATATTTAATAAATGACTGCGGTGCTTAAAACAAACAATTTTGTTGATAATTGACACTGTAAAAATAAAACAATTACAATAAATTTCATAAAAATTACATCACACAAAAAAACAATGTTCATATGGAACAAAATAATATAGTCATTGGTGTCATTGCGGTATATTATCGATGGTAATATTTGTAAGTATTCGTTCAGGCTATGCTTTTAGCGACAGTTTGTGTAAACCTGACATTAATTCATGATTTATGTTTAACAGTGATACGATCTTTCGATTCGATTGGAATATCGATTCTATAAAATCGATTCCATTCGATTTGATAATTCAATTCGATAATCGATTCGATTTGATCCGATAATCGATTCGATATTTGATTCGATTCGATTCGGCAATCGGTTCGATTCGATAATCGATTCGTTTCGATAATCGATTCGATTTGATAATAACGGATTTTCTTTGATAATCGATTCATTAATCGATTTTGTTTGATAAGATAATAGATTAGATTCGATTCGCTTCGATAATTGATTCGATTAGATTTGATATTTGATTCGATTCGTTTAGTTATTAACAATTTGGCTTCAAGACTAATGGCTACTGATTCGTTCATTGTGATGGAATAATCAGAATCTAGTTGCGGCTATTTTCTCAGGGACAGACAGATATCCTTAAGTAATGAGATTAGGAAACCGCAAAAAACCAATTTCTCCCTGTCCGGGGTAAGGAAAAAGATTGGAGGTTACAGGTGGGTTCTGTAGGCTATTGGAGTGGCCTCAGGATATCAGAGTATTCTTCCGGAAGTTCGTCGATGCAAGCCTTCATCAAGATGGACGAGATGTGAAGTTTTTTGTTTTTGGGCTTTCGGGAAGATACGTGACCACGGAAAGAGCAGGAACTTTTTAGTGTTTCGTGTATATTAGAAGGAGGACCGTTGATAGTTCTGAGGGTAAAGTTCCTGTTGAGAGTTTTTATTTTTTCCATAATTGGTGTGATGTTTGCCGTTTGATGGATTTCACGGGATTGGAAGTACCAACGTTTTCTGCACGCACTACTCAGAATTCTATGTTCCACAGCGATCAGCCTTCTCCTTTGATAATCTTTAAAATAATGCAATATAATTTAGCCTTATACTGAATAACGGGTCGAATGAATGTTTTATAAATGTGGATGAGAGTTTTGTATGAGTTTTCCCAAAAGTCCCTGTAAGTGGTACTAAGAGTCGGACTCGGTTTCTGACCCTATCTAAGGGATCCTTTAGATCAGGTTCCCAGTTAAGTGTTCTAGTGAATAATACACCTAAATAGTAAGCTGTCAGGCTAGTAGCGAGCCTATCTCCCATCAGATACAGGGGAATTGATCACCGCTATTACGAATGATTTCGGAAGAAGATTTAGGGCTGCGGCACACATTTTTTTTGTGTCTTTGCAGCGTTTAAAGTAACTCTCCACTTATTACACCATTCTTCGATACCGTTTAAATGAGTTTGTGCTCTTCTAAAGATTCTCTCAGGATAATAGCCGTTCGCTGTTGTGAGGAGGGCAGTGTCATCTGCATAGAGGTACAGTTGGGTGTGCGGTATGTTTTGGTTTGAGATGTTACTATTGTATGTGATATACAACAAGGGTGCTAGCATTGAGCCGTGTGGTACTCCCGCTCGTGGTGTGAATGGGGTTGATAATTGATCGCTTATTCTCACTCTAACCGATTTATCAGGTAAGAATGTATGATTTTTATTAAGTGCAGGGGTAGCCTGATGTCAATTAGCCTCCGAATAAGTCCGTCGTGCCAGACGTCGAAAGTCCTTTTATAGGCCATCGAGAAAAGTGGCGATGGTATTGGCATTGTTGTTTAACGACTGAGTTAATTTTAAAATAACATCTATTATTGCATTTTGTGTTGATCTTTTGGGTTGGAATCCATACTGAAATTTGGGGATGATGTTGTGTGTTTCGAGATAGTCACGGAGCCTCTCCTTGAGGATTAGCTCGAGGACTTTCCCTAGTAAATTGATTAAGGAGATAGGTCTGTATGATTCCACATTTGTACGAGGTTTACCCGGTTTGGGTATCATGATGGTTTTAGCTATTTTCCAATGAGTAGGAAAATAGCTGTTTTTGAGACATGCATTAATAGTTTTTGTTAGAAGCGGTGGCTGACCTGAAAATCGCCTATTTTTATAGTGCGTTTTGAGCGATATTTAGGGATTTCTAGGTCGATCAGCTAATAGGAAGCATTAGAGGGGGGCGATGCGCATCGGAGTGGGCACTAGTCCACAGACTATTGCACTCGATGACACAAGTAGATACTAGAGACAAACTATGCAATAGTTTTACCATAGGTTTATGGCGCCATCTATTAACGAAGGGCTAAAATATTTTTTTAGTAGCTTGTCATACTATTAGGTACTTTAACCGAGCATAGCATCAGTACTAAGTTCATAAAATAGCATCAGTTTTTGAACTCATGTGTGGCTTGTCATTGTTTCACATTAAGCCCTTCAATTATAAAATCAGGACATTCTAGACTTTTATTTTAAAAGAATCACTACCGCACCAGCTTTTTAATGACTACTATCAAATAAAACATCGTTACATTAGTAATTTAAAACGAAATTCTTTTGGTTTTTTTTTATTACGTTAAGTTATAAAAATCCACATAATTCACTGAAGATCCGCTTTTATTCCAAACTTTCTTTTATCCTCAAGACCGTAATTTTTTTTCGATGATTCAACAATTTCATTGCCAAATTTGAGGATATACCATAATCTCTCTTGATTGCTTTGCCCTAGAAAAGTAGCGGGTCACTATTGATCTGACAAAATATGTTTGCGATTGTACACTAAAATCGAAACATCGAATTTCATATTATCACTGACTCAGATGAGGCTTAATTATAATTCTTTTTATAAAATAACAGGATAATAATTATTATAATTAATAACTTATTAATTATTATAATAAATATTTACAAATAATATTATTTAACACTACATACTAAAGATATTTTTAATAATGATGATGACTGAGTTTAGCTGCTCAAGTACTTTGTATTACTTTCTTCTTTATAGTAGGTAAGTAAGTAAGTTCATTAACTCGAAAACTGACAAAGCCCCTGGGTCAGATAAAGATTCACATCGAGCTGATTAAACTTATGACAATTTAAACGCAATAATTATAATCTTTAACAACATATAAAAATCTAGCGATATACCTCCATAATGACTACTATCGAGTTTTTTCCACTACCAAATCCAAGGACCCCAATCTATAGGATGGATTCCCGGAGTTACCCGACCACTCTATTGTAATGACAATAGAGTGATCAGTTTAATAAGACAATAATTGTTAAAAACATTAATTAAGACAACACTTATAAGAGTATTCAGATGGTATGAAGCGGGTATGACTAATAGACAGCTCAGATTTCTTAATGGTTTCGAAACAAGATAAGCTCTATAAAGTTTCACAACTCCCGCTCAATATAAAAATAACCCGAATGCGCAACAGGTAAGCCGAAGAGTGAGGCAAGGCTCTGTACTTTCACCATTGCTATTTAGTATATATATTCCGAAGAGTTATTTTAACAAGCACTTGAAAATTGTACAGAGGGGATCAAGATAAATGGTGAAACTATATAAAACATTCGTTACGCTGATACAGTCATTATCGGAGATAATGAGAAAGACAAAATGTGGACAAAATGAACTACTTGGAGTTTCTATTGCTGAAGATTTAAAGCCGGAAACAAAAGTTCGAACAAGAGTACCTTTCTCATGCAATCAAGAGCAGAATTTTTGAAGATGAGAAAATTTCTGATTGATAACCAAAGACTCAATCTGCAATTTCGATATCGGATGGTAAAATTTTATAGCCACTATATTCTTCCTGATGATGCCGACGCTTAGAGTGTTAATGCTGACTTAATGAAAAAGGTGTAATCTTTTAAAATGTGGTTTGTACATGACTTCTAAAATACCATGGACAGATCATATTACAAAAGAAATGGTGTAGCACAGAATGGAAAGGGACAGACACAGACAGGCACTATTAAGAAAAGTCGAGTATATAGATAAATTGGCAATGGTAAGAGCCAACCTTCATTAGTGGAAGTAGAAGATATCTCTGCTGTCGAAATGTATGTTCTGGATTAATGTTAACCTGAAATTATGCTGTTTGTACTAAAGAAGTTTTTGCAAGACAGGTCTTTGTCTTCTTGGTTCAGGCGAGACAGTTTAATCTGTGGCACCTTGTTGTTTGTACTCATACCTATATACCAAAACACAAGTTTATGGGTGTATATACTTTTATATAGATAGTATATACTTTTGTATACTATCTATATAAAAGGCTAGGACATCAACTCACACTGTTTGTTCACTAGGATGACTCCTAACACCACTTATGAAAGAAATCTAATCTACCAACTGATATTTTAATCTACTGGGTCAATCATATTTTGATCTTGAAACGATACGTTTAATTAATAATAATAATAATATGAAAGCTGTGCTGCTTTCGACGTCCAGATGCGTGCGAAAATTTTTAGGAGATACACCGATGTACCAAGTCACCTAGGACTCGATAACATGGAAAGAGTCCCACCAGAGCTCAATCCTTTTGATACCGTAGGTATCTGGGATGAGTGAATTTTCCCCTTAGAGAGATTATGAGCCGTATGGCTAAATCTGGGATAATAATAATATTAATTGGTCACATCCTGTGTGGCCCAGCGTATCTACCAACACTGTGCTCTGAACAATATCATAGAGCCGCAACAGAAAGGATGCGCTAAGGGCTCCATGGGCTGCAAATAACAACTTATTATCGACTCAGTCATTTCTAACCAGGCATACACCAAAAAAAGAAACCTTTTTGCTGCTTTCATTGACTATAAGAAGGCTTTTGATTCAGTGTCGCATGAATGGCTTATAGATATATTACAAATATATAAAGTCGATGATAATCTCGTGACCTTTTTGAAGCATATAATGACAAAGTGGAAGACCAAAATTCACCTTCAAATATCTGGTGAAATTAATATCGAAACTGAAGATATCGCTATTAACCGGGGCCATTTCCAGCGGGACTCATTGAGTCCACTTTGGTTCTGCCTAGCGATGAACCCACTATCTCAGCTGCTGAACTCTACTAACTCAGGATTTAGCATCAAAAATAACAACACTGTTGTAGCGAAGCTTAATCATCTGTTGTATATGGATGATTTAAAATTAATGGCTTCCACTCGAGTTTAGATGAGATGCTAAAAACTAAGAAGACTAAAATTCACCTTCAAATACCTGGTGAAATTAATATCGAAACTGAAGATATCGCTATTAACCGGGGCCTTTTCCAGGGGGACTCGTTGAGTCCACTTTGGTTCTGCCTAGCGATGAACCCACTATCTCAGCTGCTGAACTCTACTGACTCAGGATTTAGCATCAAAAATAACAACACTGTTGTAACGAAGCTTAATCATCTGTTCTATATGGATGATTTAAAATTAATGGCTTCCACTCGAGTTTAGATGAGATGCTAAAAACTGTAGAAATTTTCTCAAATGATATCAGTATGCATTTTGGACTAGACAAGTGCCGTATACTAAATATAGTCAGAGGAAAGATTCAGCACGGAGGTTTCGATCTGCAAGATGGCGAAAACATCGAGGCAATGGGTGAAAATGATATGTACAAATATATCGGAGTAAAACAAGCGCGGAAAATTGACCATAAACAAATGAAAACTGAACTCACTTCGGAGTTCGTGCGAACAGTAAGACAACTAAATCGATCATATCTTAATAGTAAAAATTTGTTTAAGGCATTAAATACATACGCCTGTTTCGCGCTGAGCTACTCATTTGGTATTATAAAGTGGTCAAAAACGGATATAGAGGGTCTTCAGCGGAAAGTAAAAACACTTCTCACAAATTCGCAAAAACATCATCCACGGAGTGCAGTAGAGAGAACAATATTACCGCGGTATCAAAGGGGAAGAGGACTTATGGATATAGGTGAGCAATTGGATAAAACAAATTGCTAATTTAAGAACTTATTTTCAGGTACAGGCTGAGACATCTACTTTACATCGAGCAATTTGCGCAGTAGATGATACGACGCCGCTTAAACTGAGGGAACAAGAATTGTGCATAAACCACCTGACTCGCAAGAAAAAATGCGCACCTGGATGAGTAAACCTCTGCATTTGCGACATCTCAATGAGATGAACCAAGAATATGTCGACAATACATCGTCGAACTATTGGTTGACATCAGGAAAGATGTTTCCCGAGATTGAGGGTTTCCTATTTGCCATTCAGGATCAGGTAATTCCAACTAAAAATTACCTAAAATATATTGTTAAAGGTCCTCAGGTCCAAGATGACAAATGCCGATATGGATGCCAAGCCCAAGAAACCATCCAACATCTTACCGGTGGCTGCCAGGCATTTGTCGGTACCGATTATAAAGAACGCCATGACTTAGTAGGAAAGATTATCCACCAAGAACTAGCTGGCAAACTGGAACTTCTCCAAACCGACCATCTTCGTTATTATCAATACGTTCCTGATAGAATGCTTGAAAATGACAACTACAAGCTATACTGGGTCCGCACTGTGCTCACAGACCAACCAGTGGCCCATAATAGACCGGATTTCATACTAGTGAATAAAATTACCAGGCAAACAACACTTATTGATGTGGCGATACCTAACACTAACAATTTGTGTGTTAAATACAACGAAAAGATCGCCAAGTATAGAGATCTAGAAATACAAATCAAGAGACAATGGAGAATGGAAAGTACCCAGACAGTACCCATTGTTCTATCTACTACTGGTGTTATTCCCAAAAACCTCCTAGCGAACATAAAACAGCTGGGTCTAAATGAACATCTTTATAAGGCCATGCAGAAAGCTGTACTCCTCGCGACGTCCAGATGTGTACGAAAATTTTTGGGAGATACTCCAACATACCAAGTCACCTAGGGCTCGATAACACGGAAAGAGTCCCACCAGTGCTACGGATAATTTTGTCGCAAAATTGACAAAAATATTTTGCTGTATATACATGACTCCATCTGTTTTTCAATGTTCTTCCAGTAAGTTGTCATTCCATCATTTTTGTGGTCTTCCAACTGATTATCTTCTTATTGGAGCACCGTCTCTTGCCGTGTTTACTACTCCATTTCTTGTCATTCAGCTTATATGATCGTTCTATTCTACTCTTCTATTTCTTACCCAGTTCTTGATGTTCTTCACCTTGCACCTACGTCGTATATCTGTACTTCTAGCTCCGTCCCATAGTGTCTTGCCATTAATTTTTCATCTCAAATACAACATCTCATTTCAAAACACATGTGTTTTCATCTCTGCTGTTTCTAACATCCTTTTTGTCCTGTCTGTATCAGGTCGTCTTTCTGCCGCGTATATCATTATTGGTCTGATGACTGTTTGGTAAATTCTGCCTTTCATTTTTTCTCGATATTTTTTTTTCTCCATATTGTTTCATTGTAAGTTTTTCGCCTTGTCTATTAGTTAAATTTATGATGGTCACTAGTACCAACTGCAACTGCATCTAATTATAAAAAACTATGTCATCTTATATAAAGCGCCAAATAATCAAACATTTTATATAGCCCTATTGATATTTACATAATACAGAAGGTAAACAAAATATACAAAGATGCGAAAACGGTGATAAGTTTTACGTGACGACACGTACTGTCCAAATACCTCGTTCCAACGTTATCGTTGGAAGATCTCCGCCTACGTGAATCACGTCCACTGTCACTTTGAAATTTAAATTACCCTCCAGCCATTACTAAAAATAACACGGCGACAGCGCTACAACGAGGAGTAGTGATATATAGCCGATGTAAAGAATTTGGGGAAGGAAATTGAAGGTATGAAAAAAGTAATTACCAATTTCTTATTGCCAAGTATTTAAAATCCTAAAAAATAAAGAAAATGGTTTCTTTGATCTATCAAAAATGCGTTTATGAATATCGTACGATCAGTTTAGTTTTTTCCTTAGTTATTTATAATGAATTCATCAAAAAATGCGTACACGTAAACAATAATTATTTTAAGTAATGTAACGAGGTCTTTTTATTGTCAATGTTTAATCATTTAATTTAATAATGTTTTTATTGTTTTCCCAACATTTTTTTCTAAAATATTCTTACATGCTTCACTCCTTCTTGATATGTACGTATGATATGATATGTATGTATGTACGATATGATATGTACAATCTCTGATTTTCATCTTCCGTCACTATATATCTCCACTTCTTTCTTGGTCTCCTACTCTTTTTTTGCCTTCAGGTACTCTTCAAACAATATTCTTGACTAGTCTATTATCTTGCATTCTTTCTAGATGTCCGAGCCATTCTAGTCTACATTTTTTAATCACTTCTGTTATTTTAGTTACCACACAATTGTTACACTTCTGCATTAGTTCGTCTTCTCTATTCTCTCTCTACTACTTTCCCACCAAACATTCTGCGACGTATTTTCTTTCCCATGCTTCTAATCTGTGCTGTATAGTTTTATTCATAGTCCATGTCTCGGCAGCATATAGCATTGTGGGCCTAATTAGAGTTTTGGATACTCTAATTTTTGTATTACAAGATATACCTTTGGTCTTAATTATTTTGCTTATGGCTCCAGCACATCTGTTGCCCTAGGTCAGTTTTAGGTTGATTTCAGTTTCTTCCTTACACGTCTGATCAATAAGAGTACCTAAGTACATAAATTCATCCACCTTCTCGAATTCTACACCTGATCCATATTCCATCTCCAATTTAAAAGAACCCCTGATGTTTATTCCTTTTTTACTCGAGATTCCATGTACTTGGATTTATTAATATTAACTTTCAGTCCCATTCTAGAGCTTTCCTGAATCAGTCTTTTTGCTATACTTGCTAGTTCTTTTCCATTTCTTGCAATGAAAACCACATCACCAACATATGCTAAGCATTGGTGCTCTTTGTATAAAATAGTGCCGGACCTATTTATCCCACTAACCCTTACAATTTTTTCTAGAACTATGGTGAGTAGCAAGGTAGACAATGGGTCTCCTTGGCAAACACCTTTTTTTACTTGGAATTCTTCTGAGATTGTACCGTTTCATTACACAAACTCAAATGGTTTGACTAATTGTCATTTTTACTAATCTTAATATTTTTCTGGCAATTAGACTTTTTTAGCGATTCTATTAATTTGTTTCTGTCTATTATACCGTAGGCGGTTTTGTAATCAATGAATAATACTTGTGCTGAAATTTTGTTTGCATAGCAATTGATCAGGATTTGTTTTAGCATAAAAATTTGAACGGTTGTTGATCGTCCCTTTCAAAATTCTCCCTGGCATTCTCCTAGATTATTCTCTACGTATCTTTCCCATCGTTTCTTAATTAGTATGGCGAGTACTTTATATATTACCTCTTACAAGGATATTCCTCTATAGTTTACGGGTTCAGTTATATCTCCCTTTTTGTGTATAGGAATTATAATGGATTTGTTCCATTCTTGAGGCATTTGTTCTGCATCCCACACTTCTGGTATTAGCTCACTAATCAGGTGTATATTTATCAGCGATATCATGTTCTCTTTTCCTTTAATTCAAATTGCACAGTCCATCAGATTTTGTTACAAATCGTTTCACCTGCTCCACGTCTTTTTGTACCAGAAAACCTACTACAAAATTCCTATTATCGCCTCCACTTGTGTAAAACGTTTATGGACTAATCTTTTAAATGTTGTTTCCAGTTAAATGTGTTTCTTGTATTGCTATGATGTGTATTTTATATTTTTTAAATTCTTCTATTAGGTTAATTAATGCTCTTTATACTCCTCGTACATTCCATGTCGCAATATTTAGGTACGTCCTCTTATTTTTAATTTTGCTATTTATTATGTTCAAATTTGTTGGGTCCAATTTTTTCGTTTGAAACATTTCCTGTACGACATCCTCTTTTGGGTGCTTTTGTATGAAAGCTTTACGTTATTTTTTAAGAGTGTTTCATCTGTTGCGACTATTGGTAGACCCGTAATTACTATTATTATTATTTCTTCCCTCTACCTATAATGTTAACAAATCGTAAATTATTTTCGCTACTAATCGCGATATTGGGGATTTTACTAGGAAAACAATAAATTTACTTTTCCCTATTTGATATACTTCAGTTTAAGCCCCTTCTTGTTTAATCTTCTCATGGGCAAAATTATCAACAAAGTAACATCTCTTAATCTCGGATATAGAATGGGCAACAAAAGAATTGGTATGGTGTGTTACGCAGACGATGCAGCAATTATTGCCGAATCAGAAGATGATCTCCAAAGGCAGCTCTTTCAGTTCTTTCAAACAAGCCGACTACTAAATATGAACATCTCTACCAACAAAACTAAATGTATGACAATAGCAAAAGATCCGCTCAGATGTAAGTTAGTGCTTGAGGACAACCCCATAGAACAGGTGATGCAATTCAGATATCTGGGCATAGATATATCAAGCACCCACGACCCAGTAAAGGACCTGAGGAGTCAAATCAACAAAGCATCTGCACTATCAGGATGTCTGCGGGAGATAGTCTGGTCAAATCCGTATATGCGCACAGATAGTAAAATTAGAATCTATAAGACTTGCATACGACCGATCATGACATATGGTATAGAAGTGCGCGAAGATACCAACAAAACGAAACAGATGCTAAGGGTTGCCGAAATGAAAACCCTAAGAACAATAATGGGGAAAACAAGAAGAGACAGAGTGAGAAATACAAACATTAGAGAGCAGTGCAAAATTCAAGATATTGTAAGATGGGGAAGGCAGCGCAAGAGGATGTGGTACAACCATGTAAGACGAATGGATGAGAATAGACTCCCAAAAATTGCCCTAGAAAACAATCCGCCCGGTTCAAGACCCCCGGAAGACCACCTAAAAGATGGAGGGATAGTTGGCAATCTACCTCCCAAGAAATTAACCAGAGGCAGCTTCAGAATTAAACAGATCGAAAGATCTACAAAAAGTAGAAGAAGAAGAAGATATACTTCAACAAAAAAGGAACGGAACCCGGGTACATCACAACCAGAAGTTTTAATCTTGAATTTCTACAGTAATAGCAAATGGCAGGATTATAATATCCTTTATTAAAATAGGTAGGTTAAGATGGACAGGCCACCTGTCAACAGAGAATGAAAATTACCTTCCAGGCGAATTATGCGGAAATAGTAGTGAAGCTTAAACGCTACTGAGGTGAAAGCATGGTCTACAAGAGGACACAAGAAAGATTGGTGTGGTAAATTGTAGGGATGTGTAGTTCACCATCGAAATAGTTCTAATGAACGATTCTTTCAACTGAACTAATTGAACTAGTTCATTAATTTTCATAGAACTAGTTCACTGCGAACGATTTGCATTATAAATTATGTCTCGACTTTTAAAGAAGAAAATAATGAATGAATGAATTAGAACATATATTTATTATTTTGTGAATCTATGGACTAACTAGTTTAAAAAGAATGCCGATTAGCCTCAGATAACAGATTCATAATTCTAATGAATGTGACAATAACATAAAGTCTTATCTTAATGTCATAATGGTTCGGATCTTATGCCCATGTATTGGCTTGGATGTTGTCATGCTGTGTTGTTTCTTGTATTGTAATTTTAATAACTTAATTATAAATACCTATTAGTTTAAATATACGTAAATATAAAAATAAATCATACTTGAACCATATTTATATTTAAAACGGTTAATAAAAAACAAATCTTAATAATTTTTTGCAAATAAAAACTAACTAATCATATAATAATTTAAACCGTTTAAACCTAAACATACGATGGAAAGAAATAGTTCCGAACTACTTGTACGGTAGTGAACTAGTGAAAAACTGAATGAAAGAAAGAAATAGTTCCGGGCTACTTGTACGGTAGTGAACTTGTGAAAGACTGACTGAAAACCGAAGTAAACGGGCGGCCAGCTCCGAGCTTGTGTGATGATTGAGACGAGACATCTGGCAACCAGTTCTGTTAGGGTTGGATTTCGATGTCGGTCCTACAAATAGTTCTTTCGCGAACTAGTTCACTGAACTAGTTCATTTTTGTGAAATAGTTCTGTTGAATTAGTTCGTCTAAAAGAACTAATAAGCACACCTCTAGTAAATTGCCAATGGTTGGCAATTGATGGCAACTACTGGCGAAAGAGACTGGGATAGGCGTAGGCTTACAATAATAACTATAATAGATAATAATAACTATAACTATTATAGAGCTGTAGAAGCACAGTTGATAATATAATAAAATATATAATTTATATATAATTTAAACTTTAAATAGTTCTTTAGAACTTTGATAATTTGATAAAGCATTTTACAGACACAAATCAGACACTTATTTGACGAAGTCTATCTACATTTCGATTTTTAAGCTTATACGCTCGTAGAGATTTATGGGGTGATTCACCCACCCAGCGTGATGTGAAGCAAACGTGGTTTAACTAACTTTATTTTAACTCACCCAACTACAAAAGTTCGCTAAGATTCTTCATTGAAGGCCTACTCAGCGCCTTAAATAATAAAACATCTGTTCTAGAAATAGCTAGCAGGTAACGATGTGCGATAACACGAAGTACCAGAAAGATGCCGATAAAAAGATTCTCGAACGTTGCTGATAAAGAAGTTAATTCGGCTTCTCGAATTATTCTTACGCCAGGGCCACAATTAGGCCGTTGTACTAGAACAAGGAAATTAGGGAAAAAGGGTTGTAGACTTGTCAGTTTATCAATGATGAAGTAAAATTATTAAACGACAGAAATACAAAATCACAATTAACATAGAAACATATAGAAAAACATTCAATATTTTTCTATGTTTTTTATGTGTCTCTATATACAACACTAGAAATCCGAAGATTTCCTACTTGGCTAAACTAAATTCAATTTTTACCACTGCGCTTTCTACTACTTGCAAAGCAGACATATTGATAAATTAGTCGACAAGGGACTCTATAATATGCATTAGTCCCTTGTCGACTAATTTATCAATCTGTCTGCTTTGCAAGTTGTAGAAAGCGCAGTGGTAAAAATTTGAATTTAGTTTCGCTAAGTAAGAAATCCTAGGATTTCTAATGTTGGTAATAGATGACGTTGTAATGTCTGTAAATAATTATTTTTATAATTATTGTACTATGACGGAAGGGATTTAATTTCGATCCAGAGCATCTGCATATGCTGTTCTGATGATACCTAATGAGGTTAAAATACGTATAAGCGGATGACAGATGCCCTGCATTAAAAGTAAATCTAAGACCGTCTTTGTGTTCTTCTATATTTGTAGATCGAAGACATTCAAAATAAATATGATCTGTTTAACCTACACAAGAAAGTTAAAGAACTGGCAGGACTAAGAAAACAAAATCCCACTCGTGCGATTCTGTATAGACACTATAATACATACGGACGAGAAAGTACAAAAATGGGCAGAATATGTCGACGAATTGTTCGATGATGAAAGAGGAGATCTGGAGCACATAGATCAGTAGAAATAGGTCCATATATTACAAAAGAAGAAATATTACACGCATTAAAAACAATGAAGAGTGGGAAAAGCCCTGGACCTGACATACTTCGTATAGAAATCCTAAAATATATAGATGAAAAGCACATTGATGTTTTAGTGACACTCTTGATCCAAATTTATAGTTCAGGCATATTACCCAAAGAGTGGTTAACATCGATTTTTATTGGTCTCCCTAAAAAGAAAAACGCAAGAGAATGCAGCGATTACCGCACCATTAGCTTGAGGTCTCATATGCTAAAGTTACTACTTAAAGTCATCCATAACCGAATATATCACAAACTGAACATAGACGTCAATGATAGATAATTTGGTTTTCGCAAAGGCCTAGGAACGCGTGAAGCTCTTTTTTCACTTAATATACTGATATAAAGATGCCTGGACGTCAATCGCATTTTTTATTGACTATAATAAAGCATTCGATAAAGTACGACCTAAGCAATTAATAAATGTCCTGAAATTAAAGAAGATTGACTTCAACGACCTCAGGTAATATCAAATTTATACTATAAACAGCGAGCAAAAGTACGTGTTAACGAAGCCGTCAGAAGAAATTGAAATTAGATGTGGAGTGATACAGAGATGCGTATTGTCGCAGATTGTTTTTAATGCCTACTCCGAAGAGATCCTGAAAAAAGCTCGTGAGGGTGAAAGAGCTGGAATAAAGGTAAAGGAAGTTCCCATTAACAACATTAGATATGCGGACGACACTATGATCTTGTAACATTTTTTTTATTATTAATATATTAAAATATTTTTAGTTCCTTTTACCCCCGTGCGATACGCCGATGATTAGGAATCCCCGTGTTTACGATAGGAAAATATTATTGTAGACACCAAGCTGAAATGGAATTCCCTAATTAAGAAAGGTTTTTAATCCTTCCGTCTTAATACTCTGTATGAAAAGAACAAATGCTTTCCTGTATGCAGTTTCTTTTTCATAAATTGGTAATTTTCGCCGAAGGCCCGTACTATTTGACAAAAATATAATCCTAAGGATTTTAATATTCTCAGGTCCAATTGTTAATACCGATTATTTTACCTCAAACTTTCCAATAGTCGTTAAGACCTAACCTTCTGAGAAACACGTACAACTGTCCTATCATTCTTGAGTGGGGGAATATTTTCTTCTTCCTTTTTCAGGGACAGTTGGTGAAATTTTGAGGGAACCAATTCACTTGTTGGTGGGCAGTTGTTGAGTGAGGTAATATCTCGTGAGACTTTTTGGTGGGCCGTTGTTGAGTTAAGGCCAATATCTCGTGTTACGCTTTGCTCACTTTATTTCTTATCGTGTCGTCTTTGTGAATTATTTTCTAAGTGTGAATACACTTTATATTTGAGTTTTCTTTCCTTAGACTATAATAAAATATATATAGTTCTACACTACCTTTAATGGTACCTAATAATTCAGTGTTGAATACCATTTAGTATCTTAAATTCAGTGAATTAAGCTGCCTTCGTCAAGATCTACTGTAAGTAATCTTTATCTACAATTATCTGGGCGAGTAATATGGTATGGTACCATATCACCTGCCATTATCTGGACGTATCATCTATATCTTCACCTGTAGATTGCCGATTTTTAAATGTACTTGAACCATTCAAGAAATTTCTATAAATATTACCTATGAACATACAAGTCTCAGTTTTTTATTAAATAATAGTGCGAGATAGTTAATTGCCTTAACCAAGTGCGGTTTGGTTTATGTTTTTATTTCTGTAACCTTTTTGTATTTTTGTAAATTTAGAGTTAAGTAATTTTTGCTATCTTTTGTATTTCCTATAATTTTTGTTCATTATCTTTCTTATGATATCTCGAGATACGCCAAACTATATTTGTATATGATTGCCTTATATATCTTGGTAAAGGTATTTTTTTTATTACATTATTGCTTAATTTTATACATATATATAACACCATTTCATAGTTGTGTAGTTGTATTACTTGTGTTGCATTTAGCAGCATCATAATTTTGTGTTTAATATATTGTTATTGTTTTATGCATGTATTTTATTTGTCGGCTCCTAACAAGTTCCCTGATAAAATAATAGCTCTGAACAATTACTATCTTTTTCTACTCTCCTACTAGTAAATTGTATATTACCTACTATTTGGATGCTAAGTAAATGCATCATAACAGATACTGACACGTAATGACTAGCACGTAATAAAAAAAATTACGCTTCAGTTCTATAAAAATGTGTAATATCACATACGCCTTGTAAGTCAGTTGGTCGAGTTACCATGGAAACGAATTAACAGGCGTTGTTTTGACAGGTTAAAAATTATTAATCTGTCAGTGTAAATATAGTGGTAATTTAATTTTTATTTTATAAACAAAAATAATGGTAGAAAAAGTATAGTACACAACTTGAGTTGTAAGCTTATTACATGCTTGTAAAATTACTGCGCTCGCCGCTACGCGGCTCGCGCGCAACTTTTTTACTCGCATGTAATAAGCTTCTTACAACTCTCGTTATGTAATATACTATTAAATATTACTATGCTTTTGAACTGTAGAAAGATCAGGCTGATTAAGTTTCGTAGGTAAGTAAGTGTAATACTTAATATATTTATTATTTGTTTATATATTGCGTTGACCAGATTTATTTGATAATTTACTGTTGGTATTTTTCCTTGGGTTTGATCTCTGAACCTAAATATCTTTTCTTATCTCTTTTCTTTTCTAAGGTGTTCTTTAATTTTCTCCTTAACCCCAAAAAATTGAGTGGCGCCCTGTTTCTATCTTCTCTTATCTTTGGTAATTTTACCCATCTATCTTTTTGTTTATTTCTGTATCTTTCCTAATATCCGCAGTGTCTGAATTGGTTATCTTTCTAGCACCACCCAAAAAAGATTTCCGAGGTTACAATCTTAGCCGAGAACATTGAAGATCTTCAGAGAGTGGTGACCAGAATAGCAAAGTATGGAAAATAGCATGGTCTAACAATGAATGTCAAGAAGACGAAAATGAGAATGAATTGAAAAAGACTGTAAGACTTGTACACACTTCTAAATAGGTCTAACTGGTAAGCTGGTTTTGTATGTTTTCAATAAAATAGATAGTGTGTAAAATCATTTAATAATTAAGCTAAGTATACTTTCGACATAATAAATGTCATTACTTCAAAAATGTAAGTCAAAGACAGCTGTTGTCGTTACTGTATGTGGTAACCATGTTTTTATAAAAAACTTTTTAAATGTGAATTATACATATGTATAAGGGTTAGACCCAAGATCTGTGGCCTACAGAGCCCGATCTTTGAATTTTAATATGTCGTTTGTGCACAATTGTCCTTCTATGAAGTAATTTATTGCCTAATTGACCGATAGCTCTGATGATGACATTTATTATGTCAAAAGTATACTTAGCTTAATTATTAAATGATTTTACACACTATCAATTTTATTGAAAACATACAAAACCAGCTTACCAGTTAGACCTTTATGAGAATATCGAAAACTCAAAGAAATAACGAGAATCTGCTAATAAACGGCACCAGCGTCGAACAAGTGGACAAATATGCATATCTGGGAACAATGATTAACTCCACAAATGATTACAATCAGGAGATCAAAATAAGAACAGAAAAGACTAGAGCAATTTCAATAAAATGAGAAGAGTGATATGTACCAGGGATTTTAAAACTATAAATAAGAGCTAGGTTGGCGAGGTGCTATGTTTTTTCGACTTTATTTTATGGAATGGAATCTTGGACCTTGAATGCGACATCAATGAAAAAACTGGAATCGTTCGAGCTGTGGGCGTACAGAATACTGAAAATATTGTGGACAGAACACGTCCCAAACAAAGAGGTTCTGGGAAGGATGAATAAAGAAATAGAAATTTTAATTACAATAAAAACAAATAAATTAGAATCTCTCGGACATATTTCACGTGGCGAGAAATACACCTTGCTCCAACTGATTATGCAGGGAAAGATCCAAGGAAAGAGAAGCATAGGAAGGCGTAGAATGTCATGGCTGCGCAACCTGAGAGAGTAGTACGGATGTATATCAAATGAACTTTTCAGAGCAGCCGTCTCAAAAGTCCGAATAGCTATGATGATTGTCGACCTCAGCCGCGGAGATGGCACTTGAAGAAGAAGATATGTTTTTTATGTGTTTTTATGTTTCCATGTTAATTTTTGTTTTGTGTTAATTGTATTTCATCATTGACGAATTCACAAGTCTACAACTCTTTTTCCCAATTTCTACCGAAATTACATCAAGAATTAGCTTTTCATTTACTTATTTAATGTTCAGAAAACCACCTTGGTAAAATTTCCAGGTCCCAAACACATCTAGTACAAGAGCCATATTTCTCTAAAAATCATTCACCAATAGGTTTTCAATACGTCAATAAATAAACAAATAACACCTATTTTCGTAAATATACCTCTAAAATAAGTGTAAATAGCTTCATCAATACAACAGCACTAATACGGTTACAAACAATAACTTCTATTTAATTTTGAATCAACCGCAACAACACAAGGTAGCTTAGACTGTCTCCTTAAGGTAAATCAACAATAGGTATATGTATAATGAGCTGAACACCCATATACTAAATTTTGACATAAATGAACGTCCTATACACGCCATGTTAACAACAGATCTTGTATCGAAATGTAAGTACTATTTATTTAGTAGTATTTACTATTTATTTAGTAGTAGTATTGGCTATACCGTTCTGAGGAGACCTAAAGAGGTCGAAATACCTATAAGCGGCTTGTCGCTGCTCTGTACCGAATCAAAATCTAGTACCGTCATTATGTTTTACTATTTATTTTATTTTAGTTTACTATTCGTTAAAAATTTCCCCCGTTAAGAAACATAAATAATATTGGCACTTTTCTATGCTGAAACAATCAGAATGTGTAATCGTTTCAACATTTTAAATTGTACTTTACCCGTGACATGATGATGACCAGAAAACTCTGAACGGAATTTGTCTGTTACGCCACTGGATGGTCCTTCTTCGCTTTTACCTTCTTGCCTAATTAAATGCGTGTCTTATCGTCTTTTCTAGTTAACAAGACAACATACGCAAACGTGTTATACTTTAGGTTATTTAAAGTAGCTGCCGAGGATCCGCATCTACTGATCCGTGTGGGTGGGCCGAGAAGTTAGCCTAAAGAGCATGAAAAACAAATACCGGTGATGTCAGCGATGGTGACTTTCGTTTTGTTTTTGAATTAAGTCACATTTTTGTGTCATTCCTTTCGATTACTGTCAGTGATGTAAGATGAATCTGGCTTTAAATATATTCCGAGAATTATGGGATGTTTATGCTTGTGGAATTGAAAAAGGTCTGAAGAAAATGTTTTTTTACAAATAAAATTCTATAAATATTTAAGGAAACCGATGTCCTTATATTAACAAATCATAGTTATGGTTCTTGTCACAGGATTTTTGAAAGATATATATCAGTATATATCATATGTATAAGTTACGAGCAGTGCCCGAAAATCGACAATCCTAGCATTGTACGGAAAGTTTTGTCCACTCCTAGCATTGTACCCCTTTACTGTACAATCTCCAAAATAGACACGATCATCGGACTTTGTATAAAAGAATTACTGTACATGGTTCGAATTTCAATAAGTAGCAATGCGTCGTAAGTGTGAGAGAATATAACAGATATCGATTATTATTTTTTTAAAGGCAAACAAAAATTAAGAAGGTTATAAATCCATACAGGTTTCTGACTTCTGGATTGTAGGATTAAATTATTTTTTGAAGAATCTACCAATCAGTTTAAAGTGACCCAGGAAAATATTTTTAATTTACACACAGCATTTTATCACATTGTCGATTCGAAAAAGAACAAATCTATATTATATAAATAGAAAATATAAAAATATATTTACCACTAATGTTAGATTTTTGATTTGGTGTGTCTCTTGTCAATAATAATCGATGAGCGTTTCGATAATCATTTTTAATTTTGACCATTTCGGACGTTGTACGGTGTGGAGGTACAATGCTAGAAGTTGGCAACATTCTCTGTACAATTTTAGGATTGTCCAATTTCGGCATATATTATATATATATATATATATATATATATATATAGTATATATATATATATATATATATATATATATATATAAATATATATATATATATATATATATATATACAGGGTGTTTTAGGGGACAAAAATAAGTTGATTGAATCCAACTTACCTTAGTACAAAAGTGTAAACAAAAAAAAGTTACAGCCCTTTGAAGTTGCAAAATGAAAATTGTTTTTTTGCAATATCTCCTAAACTACTTGACATTTTGTAATAAAAATGAACACGTTACTTTTTTGTCGTCAAAGCCGTTTTTATAAGAAAAGAAACAGCAAAATCTAAGGGCACAGAAAAATTTTAAGGGGAGTGTGCAGCCCTAAATCCCCCCAAACTTTGAGTGCGTTTAAATGAAATGAATTTTGTGGCATCGTTAGTTTAACACATTATTTTTAATTTTTTTTTGCCTCTTATCACTGTTTTCAAAAAACAGTTTTTATTGAGTTACGGCCCTTTTCATTACCCTTTAAAAAATTGCGTGTAACTAAAAAGATGGCTTAAATGAATTAATAGAAAAAATGTCTATAACCTCTATAAATATGTTCAATATAAATAAATGTTCAAAATGACCCCCATTTTCTGGGTGACCAAGAAACAGGTGCGTCACGACTCCTTCCAATCCACCGACCAGGATAAGTCCTGCAAATGTATTGCCGGACTTTATTATTGTAATGCGGTGGAGCAGTATCTTGTAGAAACCACATATTTTGCCTTATTGCAATATTCGCTTCTTCCCAATACTCCTGTAAATCGTTTTCCAAGAACTGCAAATAATTATCACCATTTAAATTGTTGGGAAGAAGTACTGAGCCTATTAGATTGTTATCCACAATTCCTGCTCAAACATTAACTTTGAAAGTCCTTTGGTGATAAGTCGTTTTTTTGGCGTAAGGATTTTCGTCGGCCCAAATGTGGTCGTTATGATGGTTTGTTATTCTATTTCTACTGAAGGTAGCCCCGTCGGTTAACAAAATATTTCTAATAAAATTAACATTTCGAGTGTATTCCATTCCATTTCCAACAACCAATCGCAAAATCCAATCCTTTTAGGATAATCTTCAACCAACTCTTGAACCGTTGTTAAGTGAAAGGGTTTAAGCAGCTGATCCTTCAAACGCCTCCAAACCCTTACGGGAGGAACTTTTAATTAAGCAGCTATTACCGTTGTACTTGTTCTAGGGACTTCTTCAATGATTTCTAAAATGTCTTCATCAGTTGCATCCATTATTGGACGACCACTATTGCCAGCAACTTGCGGTTGGAATGTACCCTTTCCCGTAAACGACGATCAGTGGTCAGAAATAATCGTCTATTGGGTGTATTTCGATTGGGGTATTTTACTGCATAACGCCTTGCGGCTGCTGCACTATTTCCTTGACATTCACCTACGATATTCCCGATATATTATTAAAATCATAATTTAATCTGATCCAACTTACCCAAAGTTAAATGCATATCTGTCATTTCCTGAAATGTGTAGACCATTGTATATCAAAATTTTTAATATTAATATTATTTACACAATAAATGATAGCTTCAAATTATTGACTATTATTCATGGAACTGTTTTTAATTATTTCAGAACTTTCATCTATTGATGAAATTGAACAAATTAGAACATGATTTCTTTCCTGATCATTCTGGAACAATGAAAAGATACAAATACGACGTAATTTGGAGGAAGGATTCATTATTAAGTCAGTCAAGTCAAAAAACTTACTTGATGTATATTTATTTTTTCACTGTAATGAAAGGTAAAAAATGTGACTGTCACGAACTATAAATGATTAGCTGTTAGACAGGCCATTCACGTTCCGACTTGTGGTCCCACTTAGTAGGACTACTAGTTGGATGTTCGTCTCTACTCACGCTCCGACTTCCTATCCAACTAGCGGTCCAACTTCAGTTCTAGGTTGTTTTCACGATGGTGTACATCGCTTAACCAAAAATGTTTCGAATAAACACTACGCAAAATATAATTAGGAGGAGGAAAATGGCAGCATTGTTCTTGTTATCCTTATATGTATGTTATGATATGTATGTTTAAAAATTAGGTTTCGTTTCTCTAGTTATTTGTCTAGGGCTGAACTAATTAATTTTTTCAATCCTTGATTTTTATGACTTTTTAAGATGTAGGAAAAAATTATAGTTTTTAAAGATTTGTGTAGGTATAAAATCTATATTTTATTTGTTTTAAACTGGAGTTGAGATTTATTTTGTTGTGCGTGTGTGTCGTATATTTTTAATAGGAATAATTTTTCGTGCAATTGAAAGTTATTTTCTATTATTTTTTTGCGAACTAGGGATCTTTTGCTACAACTATGATTTAATGTTCATTGTTTGTTGATAATTCTTCCGTAGCATCGGAGTATCGGAAATGGCCTGCATAAAAATGCAGGCCATTCACGTTCCGACTTGTGGTACGACTAGTGGTCCAACTTCTGCAGTTGGATCTGAAATCGGACCGTGAGTGGGCTAGTTGGATTAGTTGGACAACTATAATAGTGGTACGACTCGGAACATCTAGTGGGACGACTTGAGTATCCGACTTCCGACTGGCGACGAAGTCGGAGCGTGAATGGTGAAGTTGGAAGTCGGATCACAGGTTGGATCGAAATTTCCTCAGTCAGTTGACCTTCGGCACCTGTTACGTATGAGATTTCTATGAATATTTTACGCAAAGATCTCTAGTTTGCGAATATTTAATAGAAAATAAACTTTCAATTGCACGAAAATTACCTTTTTGTTAGGGCAAATCATTTTCCTTTCTGTAGATCTATTTCGGACATTCCCATACAGGTACAATTTCCGATACTCCGGATTGGCTACGGAAGAATTATCAAGAAACAATGAAAATTAAATAATAGTTGTAGCAAAAGATCCCTAGTTCGCAAAAAATAATAGAAAATAACTTTCAATTGCACGAAAAATTATTCCTATTAAAAAATATACGACACACACACAACAAAATAAATCCCAGCTCCAGTTTAAAACCAATAAAATATAGATTTTATACCTACACAAATCTTTAAAAACTATAATTTTTTCCTACATTTTAAAAGTCATAAAATCAAGAGTTGAAAAAATTAATTAGTTCAGCCTAGACAAATAACTAGAGAAACGAAACCTAATTTTAAACATACATATCATAATATATATTATATTTTGCGTAGTGTTTATTCGATACATTTTTTGGTTAAGCGATGTAAACCATCGTGAAAACAACCTAGAACTGAAGTTGGAGTAGTTGGATAGAAAGTCGGAGCGTGAGTGGAGACGAACATCCAACTAGTAGTCCTACTACTAAGTGGGACCACAAGTCGGAAACGTGAATGGCCTGTCTTTTAGAAACTCGTAGTTATTTTTTTATTCTGTGACAATATTTTGAGTTTCTTTACTGTGTTCAATTGCAAATACACACAGCTTTTAGAATACTATTAAATATATTAAAAAAGTTTGTAAGTTTAGTTCTTATCCCTCTCCTACATTGTAGTCTGTCAGACAGCATGTCTCTCTGTGTGTATTAAAATAGAGTCTCTCCAGTTAAGGGTTAATAATGTTGTCATAATGTAGGGAGAACATATAAAAACAGTTTTGCTTATTAATTAGGAATACACTAAATGAAATAAAAAAAAATACATCATAAAAAGGTAATGTTTGTTGTTTTTGGACTTCGACAATTAAAGTTAAATTTCTTATGAAACTTTTTTTAATAAAGAAAAAATCTTAAATTTAATTGCTCTGTCTATACAAAACCATGCATTAAATAATAAACAATCCTAAATATCTATTGAAATAATTTAAATATTGATTCATGAGAATGATAATGATAGTTATTTGAACAAAAAATATATACTACTAATTATTTGTTTTTTTAATTTAAATTCAAATAATTTATTAAATAATTAAAACCTGATTTCTTATATTTATGCAATTTTCAAGTTTTATATTAGTTTTCAACATGATTTCTTGTGATAATCATCATAAAGCAGGGGATAACGATGTTTTATTCAGTAATAAATATTCCATAATATCCATTTCCAACCTAACCAGTTTGATATAAATATTTTCTTTTCTCAATCTCCATTTAGGCTAACAACTCTGGTACTTTATATTTTTCATGATAGTGAGGGATTTTTATAGCTTCGTTTATTACGCTGTGGTGTCATATTTATGTATATTATGGTGTACAAAGTTGGAAGCAATTTAGAACGTACCTTAAGAGCTAATAGTTACGGCATGAACTGTTTACTTTCTAAACCTCTTATGCAGACTACTGATGACAAATATGTATATGTATAGCTGTTACCGTTTGAAAATCAGTAGCGGCTAGAGAATCATTTTATACACTCGCGAATATTGTTTGCCTAAACCCGAAAACTATAAAGTTTTTTAGTTAAGAGAGTAAACCTAATTAAAAGTTTCTATCAACTGTCTTTATAATGTTTATAACGAAATTATATAAAAAAAAATCTGGTAAGAAAGCGAAACACTTTGTCGTCAACAAGAAGGTAAGAAATATTATTCTATACGAGAATGGTACATTATTCTGGATAATAACAGACGATTTGCATTTTGCAACGATTACTTGAAGATATGAATGTTCTTCTTCTTTCAGTATCCTGTCCGATTATCGAACGTTGGCGATCATACTGGCAATAATAACTTTGTTTTTGTATACCTCTCTGTTATACCTCTCTGTATGTCCCGTTACATGATCGAAGTCTCTATAGAAGTGAATGGCGTAATCATAAAAAACATCTACAAACCACCATTAACTCAATGGCCAGGAGATGTAATAAAAGCTGTAGACAACCAACCTACAGTTTACATTGGGTGACTTTAACAGTCACCCACAACAATATGGGGATATGAAAACAATGATGAAAAATGGAGAGAAACTACTGGAGTGGGCCGAAGAAAATAATATTCACCTTATCCATAGTCTAAAAGATAAAACTACCTTCTTTTCTAGAAGATGGCGCAAAGGCTACAACCCTGATCTATGCTGGGTTTCACTAACTCACAGATGCAACCACTCCCAAGCTCTCGAACTGTACTTCCCAGTTTCCCTCACAGCCAACATTGACCTGTAATAATCGAACTAGGCATTACAAATTCCTATCCTTGAGTCTACGCCGAGACCCGTTGGAATTTTAACAAAGGAAATTGGCCCGAATTCACCAAAGAGTGGACACCTGCATTCGCTTCATTGACCCAAAGGCCAACAATTATCACCGTTTTTTTAGGAATGGTTATCTCTATCGCTAACAAACATATCCCCGAGGTTTCCGAAAGGAGTACATCCAGGCTGGACGGAAGAAAGAAAAAAACTATATGACGAATTTTTGAAATCAGAAGATCCGAAATCGGTGACAACTTACTGAAGCCACTGGACTCAACAAGACTTAATAAATGGAAGTCTACCGTAGAACATATTGATTTCTCACGTTCCAGTCGAAAGGCATGAGGACTAATCCGCAAACTGGGCGAAGCAAGCAGAGCGCAACACTTAAACAAATCAACAATTGAGCCAAATAAAATAGCAAATAGAATAATTGAGAACTCCCGAGCTCCATCTGAGAAAACTCATACATCTACCGTAAAAAGAGCTCTTAAACAACTTAAAGCAAATACTCCCGCAACTGACATTGTGAATACAGCTGTGCTACCCCAGAATTCAAAAGAACAAAAATTATCGCAATCCAGAAGCCTGGCAAAGACAACAAGCTGCCTCAAAGCTACCGGCCTATTGCCTTACTCAGTTGCTGTTATAAATTACTAGAACGACTTTTATATAACCGATATGTAACACCATTGAGGATGCTGTACCAATTGAACAAGCTGTTTTAGAAGAGGACGAAGTTGCTGTGACAAGTGCTGTCCTTAACTACATTTATTGAAGCTGGCTTTGAAAGACGCAAAAAATCTACCATAACATTTATAGATCTCACGGCTGCCTATGACACTGTGTGGAGAGAGGGCCTTATTTATAAGCTGATGAAAATCATACCCTGCCTCAAAACTTGTCAGCTATAAACAATCTACTGACTAACAGACTGTTTCAGGTATATGTTTCAGGTATATATGAATGATGCACAGAGTAACGTTAGAAAACTTAACAACGGCTTACCCGAAGGATCAGTGCTAGCTCCTTTATTATTTAGCCTTTATACAACAGATATACCTGAAACAAAATCGAGAAAATTTGCTTATGCTGACGACCTGGCCATTGGCTTCCAAGATAATAGTAAAGAAGCAGGAGGACGAGCTCTAAACGAGGACTTAAATACACTAAGTAACTATTTTAAGAACTGGCGCTTACGTCCTAACACAAGCAAAACTGAAACCTGTCTCTTTCACCTGTCGAATGATACAGCTATCAAACATAACAACAACCCCAAATATCTAGGCGTCACACTTGATAGAACACTCACCTTCAAAAGTCATCTTACAAACGCAGCCGGTAAACTAAGAACAAGAAATAACTTAATATCAAAACTTGCTGGAACAACTTGGGGTGCTTCTGCAGATACCCTTCGGACCTCTGCTCTAGCTTTGGTTTTTTTCAGTGTCAGAATATTGTGCACCAGTATGGCTAAATAGTGCACATACAAGCAAAATCGATGTCCAACTTAACCAAACCATAAGAATAATCACTGGAACAATAAAACCAACGCTAGTGAGATTGCTGCCTACTCTGAGCAATATTGCTCCACCAGTTCTACGCCGTACAGCAGCATTAGTGAAAGAGTACCAGAAAATTGTAGCCAACGTACAATTACCAATACATCAAGATATCTCAGACATCTCAAAAGAGCACCAGCGACTGAGATCTAGAAATCCTCCAATACGATCTGCCCGAAAAATTGGTAATTCCTATTATATACATAGGCAATGGACAACAAGATGGATGCCAACAGTAGAATCGGACTATATTAAGATATCCACCCCAACTCAGGGTTTCATCGGATCAAATCTGCCCCGGTCCACTTGGGTAAGGCTTAATCGTATACGTACCAGACATGGTAAATGTGCTGATTTGCTGTTCAGGTAGGGTCCTGCAGAAAGTCCACAGTGCGATTGCAGACAATCTAGACAGACCATAAGCCATTGTGTTTCAGACTGCTTGAATCGTGCCTACCGTGGAAACCTCCAGGACTTTGCGGAATGTTCCCAGAAGCAATTGAACTGGAATATACTTATTAAAACACAGAAAAAATCTTATCATAAAAGTTATTTAAAGTTTATTAACGTCATGAGAAGTATCCAGAGAATTCCAATCTGTTTCATACAGTTCTCGATATAAAGCAGGAAAATTTGCTTTTTTAAAGTTGTAAGTTAATTGCTTCAAACCAAACTTAAATTTAGGCTCTTTTACAAATATACCCGTAAATGTTATTAGAAGAGCTGGGTGATAAGAGTCTTCATAGACCAAAGGTAAGTCATCATGCTTCAATTCACAACTGAAATGCGATAAGACCAAATCTAGCAATCTACCCAAATGATTAACAAAATTGTTAAATTGTCTAAGGCCAGTAGAGCCCGCAAAACTTAAAACTACAGAAGTTTTGAAATCAGACATATCCTTACCTATAAACCTTGAAACATTAAAATCGCCTATATAGAACTATACAGTCGTTATTTCAGTAATCAAATTGTCCTAAGCAATCGAGAAAATATTCAAAGTCTACCAAACTTAATCTATCAGGTAAATAAACAACAACTATATAAGAATATTTGTAACCAATCCGGCACTTGACAATAATAAGATCAATTAGTGGAAATTGTGCGTCGAGAGCCGTAATGTCCAATATTTCAGATGTTATGAAATCTTTTAAACGCGAGCACTACACTACCACCCTTCACTTTGTCCACCTGATGGAATTTTCGGTCTTTTCTGTATACGACATAATTCTTCGGAAAGAGTTCCATACTCGAAACATCACTGCGTAACCACGTTTCACTTAATGCTATGATGTCGAATTCACAATCACTAAGTAACGTTTGCATTAAATAATGAAATTTTGCTATTAAGGCCACGTACATTTTGGTAATAACATGTAATTTCAACGTGTTGCGATTTACTTGATCTGGATGGAAACTGCTGGACACATTTAGTTTAAAGAGCTCTCAGTTTTACTGACTATGATAGGTCTACCCTTTACATACTTAATGATCAGATTTTGTTCAACATAATATACAAATGAGTTATTTTTTTTATAAAAATAGTTTGAAATTGTCTTCATCCCAAGTTTATGAAAGGATTTCTAGAAGCATTACATAATATATCTAAATAAATTTAAATCTAACATTCAGAATGACAAAAAACCTGCCAAACTATGATTTGGGTCTCTAGGTCTAAACATGTATGTATGAAATGTAAATATGATTGTTTTGCTACAAAGTCAAATATTTTTATATATCTTGAATCTTGTGGATGTTGGTTAGTTCCGTCTGTTGGTAATTTAATAAACGAGCAAAAACGATTGACTCCTTGTCTGTTAGTTAAACCAATGTACAAAAGCAAAGTAAACTATAAATAAATGCTTTTACTTTTGCGATTTAATATGTAGACCTCACTGAAAACAAATAAACGGCAACTGAAAAGAATACGCCAAATCCAAAACAAACTAAAAAATATTGGCTGCAAGCTCTGTTTACTTTTGTTTATTAATAAATATATTGTTTAGTTAATTAACGTCTTTCCTTTCACCGACACAACACAACCTATTAATAAAATTAAAGTTTTACAAAATGGGAGCAGTTCAAGTGCAAATTATTAACCATTAAACTTCCACTTTCATGCGTATAAACATCAGATGAAATGTCAGATAAATTGTAAAGATAAGCAAAATACCTCTTTGTGGAACCCGAGTAATGCTGCTATTGGCATTAAGCCCATTTGTTTTGAAGTAATAATTTTCCGGCATTTTTAAACTATAAATGTCCGCATCAAGAAAATTTGTGACTATTTGCATTAACGAAGGATTTATTTGATGAATTTATATCGTTACAAGCATACGGCTTACCCGCTTAACCAGGAATTCTGAACTTTCTAGTCTTGAGAATTTGAGTTTGATATCATTTTCATTGCGTTCTAATATTGTTCTGAAACTTTTATTTCGTTTATCGTAAACTCAGTTTTTATCATTTATCTTATTGGCAATAAACCACAAATTGTAAAAGAACATTCAATTTTACGACCTATTTAATTTTTTTTTTAATCTCAGATTTCGTACGATACCTATTAAAAGTTCTATTCAAAAGTTTTAAAGGAAGAGAGGTTGCTCACATTGTTTAACAGTTTTTGTAAAAAAACAAATAGAGATACTATGGCTACAAAAATATAGCTAAAACGAATATTAGGGCCATGCCCACATACGCAACACTCGTATGGTGGCCAAAAACACAATAAACAACAGCTAACGTTAAGCTGCAAAAAGTACAGCGGCTAGTTTATCTGGGAATCACAGGGTCAATGTCAACATGCCTCATTAAAGCTCTAGATGCGATGTAGAACATTCTTCCCTTGCGGTTCTGCATAAGAATGGAGGCAGTAAGTACCGCCTTAAAACTGCGACAGACACAAATAATGAAACCTGGAGATCTAGTTGGCAACCACCGCAGAATTCTTACCATAGTAGAATTCTTACTGTTGTATCCAGAGAGAGCTTATGACTCTTCGTAAGAGCCACAAGGCCTTGGAAGCACCCATCCGATTGAAGGTGGATCTAGCTTTTCCGATACGTGTTATTATCTATTGGTTGTTGGTCCATTCTTCATTTATCATTCTTGCTCCATTCTCCATTCATCCGCATATCGGCCAAGAATATTAGTTCACTAGTGTATATCAAGAAATTTACTACCAACGTCTCTGCAGTGGCGGCTCGTGGCTTGAGAGACAAGGTCGGCAAGGTATTTTTTGTCTCCACAGATAGGTATACCGTCCAATAAAGACTTCAATCATCATAGGAGACTTTTTGTTTTCTTGTTTTTTTGTTTTTTTTTTGTTTTTTTTTGTTTTTTTTTTTTGTTTTTTATTTGTTTTTTCCTTTAAATTTAGAACCTAAACATGTTTATAAATTAACTCTAGTCTACGTTGTTTGGAAGTAGCAAAATGAATAATAACGTCATCGTAAAATTTATTAGAGTTTTGAAGAGATTTTAAAAGTTTTTTTTTTCTATTGACATTTGAGACAAGCTTGACATTCTCTCTTGTTTCATGGTATTTCGACAATAATTTTTGATTCTTTTGAGGCAAGAGAAATCTCGTTCATTTGAGGCAGACGTTGGTGGTAATGAGAGAATTAATGACAATAATGTTGGATATAGATAAATAAATTTGAATATTTTCTAGCAGTGTCATCTATTGGCTACTTTACTAGTTGAATAATGTATCACTTTCCTTTTTTAGGGTAGTAGCAAAATTACAGTCATAGAGTAAACACGTGTTTCATTTTGTTCATCAAATCTCCATTTTTGTTCCAGAACTTTATAATTTCTCAATAAATAATTTATTAATTTCGGTAACAGTTTGTTGTAATGAATTGCAATATATAAAATTATACATATCTTGTAACTTATCCCATCTTCCGAAAATATTTGGATCAGCATATAAAACTTTTAATTCATTTTCTAATTTTATTTTATTAAAGAATGATGGATAATTTTTAATCAACCTGTCTAATAAATATCTTGGAAATTCGTTTGGCGTAACTTTTAAATTTTGAATAGTCAAAGAGGTCAAAAATTTGCAAATCTTCAAAATTCGAAAAACGAGTATCTATTTGCATAATAATAGTATCCAAAATTTCAAAATATAGGTACTCGTTTTTCGAGATCTGTTTCTTTGTCATGCCTTTATCTTTTTTTGGGGGGTTCGGAAATATCAAGCGAGTCCAAAACGTCACTGCGTATATACTGGAAATTACTATCATTACGAAAATCTGACTGAGATTTTGCACCAGTCTTGTTATTCTATTGTTGGAATGAATAATGTCAGTTAACTGATTTTGAACAACATTGAATATCAAATCGGTTTGGGTAAACACTTTCTTAAAAATATTTAAAAGTATGTTAAAAGAGTAATCAATCAAAACTAACCGAGATTTAAAATTCCATCGCGTCTGACAAACGTTGGCATTTTTTTCGAAACAAACCGTTCTAAAACATTAGTCCGTTTAGGCAAGCTTGAGAAAAATGAAGCAAATCCGCTTAAACTGGCAAAAAAAGACGACATTCTGTAATTTTTTTACATGTATCTTGCAAAACTAAATTCATTCTATATGCATGACAATGAGTAAATAAAGCTTGCGGTGCAATAGTTTTAACTTTTGCCAGGAGACCATTTAATTCACCAGACATCACGGCAGCGCCGTTATAAGTTTGCCCTACCAATTTATTTTTGATATCAAAAAATTTTAATTTGTCCTTTAAAACACCAAAAATATGTTCTGCCTTATGGCTTTTACTCACGTCTGTAAAACCTAAAAACCTCTCATAGATATTACCACGTAACGCGTATCGAACAACAATTGACAATTGTCAATGACATGATATGTCGGTACTGTCGGTAGTTTCATCTACTTCTAGTGAAAAGCAAATGGTTTCCTGAATCTCAGATTCAATAATGTTACTCAAAATGTAACTAATTGATTCTTTTAATTGATTCTGGATTGTTTTAGATACACCGCTAAATGTCTTCGAATCAGAAAGTAAATTAGAAAATTCCAAATCGTATTTCTTAAACATTTTTATTAGTTCTCTATAATTACCTTGATTTAAAGAATGCTCCGATTCATCGTGTCCCCCAAAAGATATTTCCTGACAACTTAAAAAAATTAAAATATCAATTAAACGACGTAAAACTGCGTGATTATTTTTTACAATTTCGTTATGTTTAATAACATTTTCACGTTGCGCATTATCTAATGAAACATGGATATTTTGTTTTCCAAATAAATCTAATTTAATCTGGCTGTAAGTATGGTCTTTCGAAATAACACGTTTATGTAAAGCCCTAAATAATTCCTTTAAATTATTGTAACCAGATTCACACCACGGATTTTGATGTTTGCCCCTATTTGTCGAAACTAAAATGCAAGGCCAACAAAAAAGTTAGTTTTTTATTTCACTCCAGTAAGCCATGAGTACTTGCTGTACCAATTATCTGAAAATGATCTATTACTTCCCTTACCCGCACTAATATTTATAAGTCGGGACATTTTAGGCAAAGGAGGCCCTTATTTTTAATAACAATTTGTTCTTCGTATGGAATTGATGAAAACCCATTATGCAAATATAATTTACAATATCAGACTTATCAATACTTACAGTTTCTCCCATGGCTTGCGATTTTTAGGTGTTTACTGAATTTGTTTACACTTTAATTAAAAAAAAACTTCTATGTCAAAAAACCCTTTAACCGTTAACTATTTACGGCAGACGTAACGTATCACAGTATTACTTTAGAAAATAAAAATAAATCACAAAAAGATAGGCTAGTTCGTGCACTGAATATCAATTCAGTTTACTACATATATAAAAATGAAATAACATTTCGTCCCACGCTCGCAATGTACAGTTCGTGACCAATCACCAATCCAAATGAAACATCGGCAAATTTAAATCTGCCGGACTTAGTAATTAAGTTCATATGGAAAGAAATGTATATTTGGTTGCTAATCAACCAATATTCCGTTGATTTTTACAAGTAAAGTTAAGGCTGGGATCGGCTAGCCGAAAAAACAAAACGTGCCATTTCAAGAATTCATAGGCGGATGGATGTCTCCGATATCGGAACATTTATTTGAAAAGTGTCTACGCAAGCATCACTTAACGCTCAGATTGGACGAATTATTTTAAAAACCATGAATAAAATTTAGTCTGGTCGAATTCTTTTAAAAACCATGAATAAAATTTAGTCTTTATTATCTCACAGATATTTTTTTAGTTCACAAAAACAAATGACATCAACTGATTACCTGCCACAATTATTTATTGAAATACTGATTAAATTAAATATTAAAATAATCTATAATATCTATAAAGATGTGGGTCGGCACTGCCGACCCTGCCGACCCTGACGGCCGCCACTGCGTCTCTGTCACTAAATATATCACCAAGTCGAAAGTCACCTATCTAAAAGTTATCAAAACAGCTAAAATAGCGTACTATCAAAATTGTCTAGAAAGCTCTAAAGTGTAAAAGCTCTAAAACACAGCTTAAACATTTTCCCTTCCAAACCCAAAAAATCTAAAGAATACTTCGTTAATGTAATAATCTAAAAATCTAAAGAATACTTAATTAATGTGAGTAAAAATATAACATCAATTCATGTTGCTACAAGATCCCATTTCCTATCTCCCTAATTCAAAAAATTGTTAAAAGCAAATCTTCTTGTAGTTCTGATGGACTATGCGTAAACATTTTCTCAAATCTCCCAAAAAATGTGTTGGAAGTCCTGGTCTCACTAATTAATGATTCCTTTGAAAAAGGTACATTTCAAGAGTGTCTATATACAGCCATTATTATTCTTCTTTATAAGGGTGGTGAGAAATCGAATGCCTGCAACTACAGACCCATTGTTTTCCTACCGATACTATCCAAAATTATTACGAGACTTTTAAAAGTCCTTCTTATGTCCTTTTGTTGTTGAAAACAACATTTTATTACAAAACAAGTTCAGCTTTTTATCTAATAAATGTACCATCGATTCTATGTTTTCTGTGCTACATGAGGTTTACCAAACACTAAGCAATAATCTTTTACACTGCCAATGTTTTTTGTGATCACAAATCAAATACATTGTATGTGGAATAAAACAAGATTCAGTATTTTGTACTCTACTTTTCCTTTTCTTTATAGATTTTTAGTATAGTTTTATAGACAGCAACCTTAAATAGTCCCTTCATATCGATTTCTTTAAAAAGAAACTAGCTTCAGTCTGCTGTCTAATAAGATCTATTTCCAAGGAAATCAATTTAGCATCTTCCAACATAACATAGTTTTCTGTGTTCCAGTCTAATCTTTGGTATGGTCTTCCTTTTTGGGGTTCTCGTACAACTGCCCAATCTAATGTTATTTTTAAATTACAAAAAAGAGCAATACGGTATCTGTATGGCCTCAGAAGAACAACATATTGCAGAAGCTACTTCAAAAATCACGGGATTTTAACTCTTCCCTGTTTATATATTTTAAAAACTGTTTGCTTAATTCGTAAACCTTTACATGTTTTTTCAGCAAGACAAGAGAAATATTGAGGCAACGGATATGGATTTTTGCAAAGTTCAGCTGGAAAATCTAGACTCGAAAGAGTAACGAACAACAGAATAAGAGAAATTATAAAAGATAAACATACAATAGTAGACGATATTGGTACCCAACAACTCAGATGCTACGGTCATATACAGAGAATGTCTGAAGAACGTTTCCCAAAACAAGTCTTAATGTGGACCCCTCACGGTAGAAAAAAAAAGAGGAATATTCCGTCTTAGTTGGAGAGAGGGCATCAATAGAGAAATAAAAGACAGACATAGAAGAAGACCTACGGATGAATCGAAAGGAGTGGTAACTGGATATCGGAAGACATAGGAGAACATTTTAAACCGATCTATGTATATGTTTATTTACCAGCTGGGCTGGTACAGAAATAGTAGCCTTAGCAGTAGACTTAGTAGTCTAAAAAACTTGGTCGATTAAGCGAATATCACTGTAATCAAGACCGAAAATCATCTTTAAAGGTTCTAATGTCAGACAAAGTCCAGGTATTAACACTGAAAAGTCATTTAGATCAGTACTAACAGGACATCAAGGACAACTATTTAAGACAGCCTCTATTTGAATTAGTAATATATTAAATTCTTCATACTTTAAATCCTGTTCGCGTATTCAAATGTGTTTTTACTTCTTCTACACTAGCTTCAAACAATTCACCAAAGATAGAAAACTGCAGCAGGATTTAAATGCCATGTAATGACGTAATTTTTATCAAAATATGACTTAATATCTTATAGATAGGATTTTATGACTACAAATTTGTTCCGCAATCAGAATAAACAACAGACAAAGACTAAAAATGCCTCTGTACTACGTTCAGATATCAATTCTAAGTGCAAAGCTTTAGTGGTAAAGCATACAAATAGAAAAATGTAGGCTTTGGTTCGTTTAGCATTTTTAAGCTTATTGGCTCGTATCAGAAAAGGACTGAACCCTCATCGTTGGCTTATAATTTTCAGGTTTTATTCTTAAACAGGAAAAACATTTTATATTTATACGAAAAACACGTTTGGACGAAATTATTCAAAAGTTTTGTTATAAGTCGAAGTGCTAACTTTAATGCCTGTATGTAGATGTACAATATGGATTTCCGAAATAAGCAATTTAATCTAAATCTGGAAGGTAAAAGAAGAGAAAAGAGCTTGTCATAAGCTAATTCTGAATGGCTAAGCTAAGTCTTCCAGACACTCTTAGCAGATGTGAGATGTGAGTGAAAAAAGGGATTAAATTTTTGTAAATATTTAAATTTGACAGTATTACCTTTAACTTGTTGTATTTCCTCCTTCAGATATCTTTGTTGCACTAATTCAATTACTTTGCTTTGCTGCTACTTTGCTTCTGAATAGAAAGCCTAACTGTTTGTTGATTTGGCTGCCCACTGAAATAGTACAGAAATCTGCAGCATCCTTTCGTAAGGTCCGTAAAAGATAGAATTATGTCTATCTATCTGAGAGACCATTATTATTCAGTGAAGCGTTTCTTAATAAATAACCGAGAAATTACATTACCTTTATAGTCCATCGGGTTAAATGAAAAAAAGGCCTAACCTTACATGGCGAGCTGCCCCAATTATTATTATTCCAACCTTTTGGGCGGGGGTCAATAATAGTGTAAATTTAAAATCGCGATTGAATCCAACGGTTCGTTAGCTGCCATCTTGAATTTGAAAATGAAAAAGAAGAACCGGTTATTTTTTTCATGTAATCGATATTTTCCGAGTTTTAGGCAAAAAAAGTGGAAGGGAGGATGGATTTATTATTAACTTTACTATATGAATGCCCATAAACAGAAATGGGGGGAACTATATTTTATACAATTTTGATCTCTTTCATTTTTTTTTTGCTGAAATCAATATTGAGTTCATACGTATGCGGTAGAAGCGCGAACATAAGAGATTCTAGGGATTGGTTTTATAAAAATTGTTTTTATGTAATATCTGGGTCATTTTCAACTTTTCGACAAACTCGTAAGGACTTCAATTGTTATAGTTACGATTTCCTACAATTTCTTCTTAGCAATTTTTTTCATTTTGATTTAGCTTTGATTTTTTATGCTACAATGAACATTTAAGGTTCTAAAACTAACGAACCAAAGACTGTGCCGTCATCAGCAGCAAGCCATAAACAGGAGCAACCACAGAACAACACAAAAAAAATTTGTAAAAAAAATTGTAGGAACTCACATTTGCAATAATTTTTCACATTTTTTTAATTTCTACGTCAGACATGTCCAAATCATTGCAAACTTTGTTCTTGAATCTTTTTGAGACTGTAGTCACCACCACTCTTTCAATTATCGTTCCGATTCCTTTTGCAACTAGTTTTACCGAATATCCACCGTAACATTTTCATTTCAGATACCTCTATCTTCTTTTCCTGAATTTTCTTTACAGGCCACAATTCACCGCTCTACACCAAAGCAGTTCTCAGCACTCTCTTGTATATCTTTTCTTTCGGCCCTTCCATGTTTTTTGGATCACAGAGTACCCCGCTCATTCGCTTTCAGATAAACCAACCAGCCTGTATCCTGTGGGAAATTACTCATCCTAGTTTTTCTTCAAGCAATTCTATGTTCCCAACCATTTATCTTCCTCCAAATCACACAGACCCCCTTTTTCAAACTGCTAATTTTTAAGGCATCCCGTTTCAGTAGTCCTTCGATCATTTCTTTGTACTGTGACATGAAATATATATTTATATTATTAGATCTTGCTTAGATAAATTAGCTTACTTTTTTTACATTCGATAATTTGCGAAAAAAGCTCAAACCATAGATATCTTTTTAATGTTTATTTAATATATTTATTTTAAGAACTTTACTGCAGCGTAGCGTAACAAACAACTCTTTTTGCTGCTTGTAAATCAAATTGTACATCTTCCATCTACAAAGAAATTAAACAACAAACAGGTTTCTGGTTCCACAATGGGAGGTTTATTTTCTGAAAAGTGTTGTAAATAACGAGAACCCCAACACGCTATCTGTTGCCATTTAACTTGTTTATTTTATCGAAATAATTGTATACAAAGGCAAGGTGTTACCTAGAGGCATGTTTTAATAATTATAGCTTACAAGAGTGCCAGCACTTCGGAAGGTATGTTACCCCTTAATTTAAGTACTTGTGAGTTGACTATTTATTTTACCTCAGTGGCGTTACAAAAAAATCGGAATACTTTATTCTGAGGCAACGTTATGGTATAAAATGAAGATGAAAAGGTGAACGTCCAACTAACAAAATATACGGGAGTTCATAATGAGAGAAAAATTTATCTGATTATTACTGAAATAATCAGTTGTTTCTTGATCTAGTGAAATAAATCATAGCGTGTGGAAGACTAAAACACAGCAGTTTTATAAATAAATCCGATTTGTCAAGTGAAGCAATTTTACAAAAATTTGAAAACATTCGTTTTTATAGATATATTATAAAATACATATCGATTCTATAAAATAGAAATCGTTCTAAAAATACAAAACAATCATATTAAATTAAACAAATTTTGTTTTTCTTACTTGGTAAAAAAAAATTGTTGCACCTGAACTCCCAACAAAGTAGTCTTTAGGTTAGGTAAGTATAGTGTATGACCTCCACAGTTGTTGGTTACTGTACTTATATCTGTAAGGCAAACTCATGATCAGATGGTCAATGTCTTGCTGCAGTAATCTGTTTTGTCCATTCAAGGCCCTCAATCAGTTGCTGTCTTGTATTGAACGCAATATTTTGTTATAAAATGCGTCTGCCCAATATGTCCCATACATGCTCAATTGGGTTTAAATCTGGCGATTGTGCAGGCCATGATAAAATCTCTTATCTTATTTCTATATTCATTATCTTCGTGGAATGTTCGCAGGACCCTGGCGATATGCGGCGCGTTTTGTCGTGCATTAATTGAAATTGGGGACCAGCTTTTTGTGCAAAGGGTATAACAATAGGTTCGAGAATAATATCGTGGTAGGCTGTTGCACTTGGAAATTGTTCCAAACAAACGAGATTGGTTCTTCCACCAAGATTAATGCTACCCCATACCATTATACTATCGCCGTGCTGTCTATGAACCTCCTACACGGTGACCAATCGTTCAGCATGGCCAGATTGTCTCCAAATCCGTGTCCGTATTATCATCATCAACTAGCCTCTAACGTCCACTGCTGAACATAGGCCTCTCGCATGCTTTTTCACTTAGTCCGATTTTGCGCCATCTGAATCCAATTTGTAGTCACTCTTTTTATGTCATCTGTCCATCTCGTTGGGGGTCGACCTCTATTTCTGTAAGCTTGTATTCGGGGTCTCCATTCCAAAATTCTTTTTGTCCACCGGTCATCAACTGATCTTGCTACATGACCTGCCCAGTTCCACTTTAGTGTTGTTATCCTTTCAATAACGTCTGCTACTCCTGATCTTTTGCGTATAGTAGCATTGGGTATTCTATCACGTAGAGAAATCCCTAACATAATTCTCTCCATTGCTCTTTCCGCAACTTGTAGTTTACTCACTGTTGTTCTTGTGAGCATTAGGGTTTCTGCGCCGTAGGTCATCACTGGCAAAATACATTGATCAAATACTTTTCTTTTCAGACACATTGGAATCTTAGACCTAAAAATATCCTTCATCCTTCCAAATGCAGCCCAAGCGAGGTTTATTCTTCTTTTCAGCTCGATTGTTTGGTTGTCTCGACTTATTCTGATCTCATGGCCTAAGTATTTATAGGAGTCAACTGGCTCAATATCTTTATCTTCTACTGAAATGTTTTTGTTGTGGACTAAATTTGTCATAAATTGTGATTTTGAAAAATTTATTTTAAGACCAACTTTTTTTGTGGCAGTATGGAGTTCTTGGAGCATTATCTGTGCCTGATCAAAGCTGTCTGCAATAAGAACGATATCATCTGCAAATTTAAGGTATTTAAAAATTTTCCATCTACATTGATGCCCTTTTCGTTTCAATCTATTGTTTTACAAGCGTATTCTAGCAAAGTTGTAAATAATTTAGGAGACATGTTGTCTCCTTGCCGAACGCCTCTTTCAATACGAAAAGTCTCAGTATCTTCATTAAGTCTTACACAGGCAGTAGCATGTTGATAGATGTATCTGATGAGAGATATGTATCGGTGATCTATTCTACATTGTGTTAGAGCTTGGAGCATTTCACTTTGATTGACCGTATCAAATGCTTTTTCAAAGTCGACAAAGACAAGTATCAGGGGTCTATTATATTCAATGGTTTTTTTCAATCAACGACTTAATGGTTTGCAAATGATCATTTGTTCCGTATCCAGCTCTAAATCCTGCTTGCTCGCAAGGTTGATAGAAGTCTAGTTTTGATGTCAACCTATTAGTTATTATCTTCATAAACAACTTATAAACGTGAGATAACAAGCTAATAGGTCTATAGTTCTGTAGCTCTGTTATATCTCCCTTTTTGTGCATGACTACTATAACAGCTTTATTCCACTGAGATGGTGTAACCTCGTTTTAAAAGGCATAAGTTATATAATTGCGTCAATGCTTTCAATACTGTCTTTCCTCCTGCTTTAACTGCCTCAATAACGATTTGATCATCACCAGCTGCTTTATTGTTTTTCATTCTATTTAATGACTTTAAGACTTCTTCGATTGTTATTTCTGGGATATCCTCTGAACCCACATTCTGGACTTTTCTCAACTTGGTGCCGTCTTTCTTTCCCCTTTCTCTATATAATTCTGTGTAAAATTCTTCAACTACCTTAATTATCTTATCTTTATCTGTGACCACTTTTCCATTTCGATCTGCGAGCTTAACAATGTTCTTCTTACCTAGAGCTTGACATCTCTTCAGCACCTTTATATTATACCAGGTGCAAATCCAAATCGGGACTTGTCTGTGAACAAAGTACAGGCATATAGACTGCGTATAGGCATAGAACATGCAGTCTATTTCTAATGGTTTGGCCACTTACAGATACCTGATGGGTCTTTTGCACCTTATTTGTAATTGTGATGCAGTTCCAGCGCGATTTCGCAAAGTCTGCAACCTAAACGGTCTTTAATATGGTTGGTTATCCTTTTACGGCCTGTATGATGTTTATCACCATCACCAGTTTCTTGACACCTTAACCACAAATCAATGACACTTTCAGTTTTGCCAGCTTGCAGCATCGCAATAGCACGCCACAGCGTTTCACGATTTAAATAATGTCTCTCCATTATTGACAATTGCAAAACTAAAGAAAAATCCGCATCGAAAATTAAGTACCAATAAAGAAATATTACTTTTTATCTTATAGCCAAAAATGCTTATTAAAGTTTTGTTATATTTTTTATAGCCATTCTTATCAGCATTGCCGCCCAAGTTGGTAAAATAATCGACAAAACAACAACAAAAAAAAGATTATAAACATAAATTTATTTTTGTAAGTGCAGCTAACATTGATATAAAACTATTGATATAGGTGTCCCTTAGATTATTTTGATGTGTGTACAATAATATATCACGTCTATGTCAGAATCGTTAAAAATAAACAGTGGCATGAAACAAGGAGAAGCGCTGTCAGCTCTCCTCTTTAATATATGGAGAAAGTACTAAGAACAACACAATTTAGAACAGAACTACTGACAGTAAATGGACCAAACTTACTACTAGCATACGCTGATGAATATGACATTCTTGGAAACATCGTCACCAATGTAAAGGTAACTTGCAACAAATTAAAGATAGAGGCAAAAATCCGGTCTAAGGGTCAATGAAGAGAAATCAATAAAAGAGACATAAAATAATAGATCCATATAACTTTGAAATACTGAAACGTTTTAAATATCTCGGAGCGACAGTCACCGCAAATAACAATATCACATAAAGATAAAATTGAGAATTCAGGTAGCTTACAGATGTATGTATAGCATCCACAACACTATTAAGCCGGGATCTTATGGAGCTTGAAGAGGTGATCTTCAAGCTCAACATTTTTATTCATTAATAATGTTCTATCTGAAAATGCAATACCTACATACCTTTTCCAATGGAGTTCTTGCATTTGTTCCTTTTTGCTATGAAAGACTAAAGAAAGCTACTCATTTTTATTTTCACCATTACCGTATCCATATTTAGTTTTTTTAATTGAATTCCATGCATCATCTTTATTCGGTTTTAAAAAATAGAACTTATTTGTTGGATCCCATAATATATGGTTTTTTATAGAGATCTATTAATTCCAAACACTGTTCGTTTGGCCACTCAATTTTTTAGTGATTAGCCACGACTACATATAAATAAAATTAAGTACATCGGCACTAGTCTCGCGAATGGCTCAAAAACCCGACTAAATTGAATTCAAACTGCAAACGCACAAGTATGTTTCTTTGATGTGCGCCAAAAAACCGACATCATTCTGGCTCACGAAATGCGTACTCAAGCGATTCGCGAAAAGCAATGCATGCGACGATAGGCTACGAAAGCTTCGTCCAGATTGGCAGATGTACATCGTTACTTGGCTGCTCACCGTATGCGTATGCCAGTCTGTACCCGCCTTAAACACGAACATCTAAAATCAAGATATATAAAACAATGACTAGACCGAATTTTTTTGAAAGAAAAATCTTTAGAAGGATCTTTGGACCCTATTAAGTCCCGAATACTAACCAATACCAAATGAGAACAAATGCCGAGGTCAGATATAGAACGCTAGCGACGTCGTCCAAGAGATTAACTCGTCTAAGATGGACTAACCATTTCCATAGGTTCCCTAATAACAGCCTTGCTAAGTTAATTTACTAGGAAGTCCCTACAGGGAGAAAGCTCTTAGGACGTCCATTAATGCGGTGGAGAGATAACATATGGTCATATTTAAGAACAATTGACTCAACTGTCATGGACGACCGTTTGAGATGAAAGCAAGTTGTGCAGTCAGCCAAGACCCACCCCAGCTTCTAGTACTACGAGAAGAAGAAGAAACAAATTTTACTTCTTAACAAAGCTCATATTTTATTTATTAAAAAAAATTGACACACTTTGGCTACTTTTAGCTTGTACGCAGAATATAATTTGAAAGATATTTTCAACAAGTATATTTGTTTTATAAGCATACAACACTCCTTAATGCGATATAAATCTTTCACTTTATCATTTAATTTAATATTATTTCAACTTGCTAAATATAATAGCGATTTTAAAATGCTCCTGGCCAGCTTATGACTATCAAACATGCATTTTCATGCGTATAAACAGTGATTTGACTGTCAAATAAATTTTTATCTCCGATGTTGATGATATTGGCACGAAGCCGAGAAGCCGGTGTAAATATAATTAAAGCTTTCACTCTCGGCGTTACCGATGACTTAAAACTAATGGCACTGTAAGAAATTTTCATATTTATGCATTTATTTTAAAAGCGATAGTGGCTACTTTAATAAAGCTGTCGGAAAGGATGAAAATGCCAGACTGTTTCTAGTTCCTAGGTAAAACAGGGAAGTTATAAATACACGGTTCTCATTAACCGTAGCTCAAATTTATTTGTGAATAATAACGATTCACATGTTGTGATCTACGTATGTGGTTGCAGCATAATAACGCTAGATTGTTAGCAAAATTAAAATATTAAAAAAAGTACTTTGAAAACAATATTTTCATATCTCCGAATAGAGTGTTTAGAACTGAACCAGAGGCAGTTTTACAAGTTAAAAAAACATCACGAAAACCGAGCGCACTCAAATAAGTCTGTAACAATAAGACTACCAAAGAGAATTAAAGTAATATTGTGAAAATAATACTTCAATCAACCATGGGAGCTTATCGTATATACCTTGCCTAACTCAGTATCTCAAGGGTGAGTTCGTCTTGTCTTAAAATAGGGATTGAACCTGAGTTCTCAGTTGATAGCAAATAAAACAAATTTTAACCAAACATATTTATTTAAAAGAATAAAAAAAACACAATAATTGACCCTGCCAAAGCTTAACAATTGATGAAATACTTATTGCTTTGTTCGATGGCTACTTGTGTGTCCTAGCTGCTAGGTCCTCCAATGAAATGTTGTTGGTCGGAGAGCTGCAGTTACACGTGGTCCTATGGTTTTATGTGGTCAATAATCCCAGTAAAATGTAGATATTTCCAATCAAATTGTGAATATTCCCAATAAAATGGTATATTGCTGATCTTTAAATATTACTAATGAAACGGTATATTCTCGATAAACTAAAACAAAATTAATAGTTTTGCATTAGACACACATAAGAAAAAGGTTTAACTTCCTTGCCATCTTACGTTACAATTACAGAAATAGCGTATGGCAAGGATAAAATGAAATATGATTGTTACTATAATTGTTAGTTAAATTCTGTTAGAGTCCTAATGCATATATAAAAAAACAATGTGCTTTGGAAAGAAAGTAAGGTTTCTAACCTGTGTCGGAAATGCGGTCAGAATTATAGAATAAATGGACGTAGTTAAGCAGAAAACGTCCAACCCACAAATTGTTAAAAATGAGTTCTTTACACCAGCGAGCATATAATTTCTTGCTTTATAATATGCAGAAACCGTCCAAGTGAAAACATTACATACTCTTTTAATAATCGTCAAAGTTCTAACCCACAAACTAGGTTAACTGAGATTTTCATTGATAATAAAAAATCCAAGTGGGTTGAATTTTTTCTAAAAAATGTATGTCGATCTAAGTAATCGTGTTAAAAGAGTGGTTAAAACAGGCTAAGTGGGTTGGATCACTTTAACGCTCCATGCGATAACAAAACTACTGTGCATTTTTTTGTGTTAAAAACATCCAAGTGAATTGGATGTTTTCTACTTATAAATTTCGGTATACTTGTTAAAAATAAGAGTATAATCAGAAATCGTCCAAACCACTTGGTATCATTTTACGTTTACTATTTCATTAATATGTTAAAAGTAGTTTGAATCTTCGATTTCGGTCGATAATAAAATTTTATTACGGGAATGTGCCCTATTAATGTTTAAAACGTGCCTTGTGCGTATAAACCCTGGAACTTGGTCGATAAAAATTAATTTATTATAGGTACTCATCTTAAGCATAGTAATCACTTTCCTTTAGTTTTAAGTAAATGTGCCTATGTATTGATAAACATTTCTTTTTATTCAGTTGTGTCTGATTTTTCTGACTGTTCGGGTTTAAAAATACTTATTTAATAATAATTATGTCGAAAAGAAGCAAATACATGTGTGAGCTAGCAAAACTTATGGAAAACAACAAATAGTGTAATGTCTAGCGTGGGAATTTGGATTCAAATATTACCAATGTTTGAGGTAAGTCGAAATTTTTTTTTAAAAAAAAATAACTATATGTTGTTTACTGATTATTTTTTTTCGTGATTTTCGGCCAGATTAAAGAAATACCACAAAACTCTATTTTCTTCTATTTTCTTTATTTTTTTTTTAAGATTTAGTAACAAAATAAATTGAAACGTCCGTAAAAAAAAAAAGAGAGTTTTGTGTTATTCTTCAATCTGGCCGAAAACCACGAAAAAATAATCAGTAAACAAAATATAGTTATTTTTT